>CM053791.1:14465954-14798454 GCA_028749045.1 Cupressus sempervirens
TAGTTGTGAGGCCTTCTAGGTTAAGACCAATAAAAAGATAGAAATATCCTCTAGCCTGGGAGATCTAAGATTTCTTCTCCTAATCCTCTGCTTATTCGTGTTACCCAACCTAGACCAAGATCTTCTATTTATACTTTCCAAAAAGACTTACATAATATTGTAGATCATCACATTGAAGAAGGCTTACCGAATAATGGTCTACACACATCCTAAAGATTGATCTAATACATTAAATCATGACCAAGATTTAAATGCAAAGGTTGGCTTCCAAATGAGACTACACAAAAAACTCGATAAAAGAAGAACAAGACATCGTCAAATAACATATATAGAGAGTCACTAAGGAATTCAATGAACACATAACATAAATCACTCAGTGAACAAGGAACTTGAGCTACTTGGTGAACTAAGATAGGAAAGCATCCATCAAGCCAACAATAAAGTAGTTACCAAGCAGGTTCACAGTGATAACTGAGCACAAATCTACCAAGTAGGATAACAATGCAACCCAAGATGCCTTTCTATATCATTCTTACACACTTACCAAACTATCCAACACATAATATAATGCTAGCACAAAATAAGGTGCTTCAATTACCAAATGAGATAAATAATAAATAAATGCAATAATAATATGTAAGGTTGAGACATGTCTTTCCCAATATTCTCCCACTTGTCAAAATTAGTTGAAAAAAACAAAAGAGGTATCCATGTTCACATAAATCTAACTATTGTGGTCCATAATGATCCTATACTTAGTACACCTAGAGCTTGATATTCTCACTAGCTTCACCATTACACAAAATTTTGCAAATTGTTAACCTTATCCAATAATACCTTCCTATCCTCTATTGTATCTCTAACAAAATGGCACTAGACATGTAAGTGTTTTAGCCTTGCATTATAAGACAAGTAATTTGAGATAGATAGATGTCACAACTATCATAAAGAGATTTCATATCTCCATAACATATCTCTACACATATTATATATTTTTTGGTACCTTCCAAAATAGAAAAGTAGTATCTAACATATAAATCCAACTGCTGGGTAAGTGCACCAAGTTGTGGTGCCAAAAGGGGGGTATAAGTGGCCACTTTGTTTTTTCTTCCTAAAATCAACAATTTTAGAACTTTGACAAGAATTTAAAGATAGTTAAGCTCAAAATTTTAAGATATGACAAAAAAAAGAGTAGTATTCCCTTGAATCTAGTTTCTAAACTACTAATTTTTTTCAAAATGGTTTAGTTTTAGGTCCTCAAAAAGGGGGCCACAGAAAGTGGTACCGTTTTTTTAGAAAAAAAAATAGTGCAAAGTGTAGCCCCCCTAAAGTTTTAACTTTTTTTTTTTTGAAATTCTTTAATCACTCTGGTGAAAAGTCACCTAAAACTGTGTAGTTTATCCTAGATTTTTTGGGTAATTTTATAATATGTATTTTTTAAAATGGATTTTGCAATTGGACACATCCCAAAAATGTGAATTATCTATGTGCTCCCCCTAGAAATGATTGAAAACTAATCTAAAATCAAAACTTCTTTTTTTAAAGTGTGTAGAATGGAGTCTAGTTTCTAAAAAACTAAGTTGTTGCAAAATTTGATGAACGAGCTAAAATCTACACCCCAATTAGTACATATTAGTTTTTGATAGAAAATGGACATACATTCAAAAGAAATTATAGTTGAAAGGCTTAAAATAGTTCAAATTCTACATAAATTATATGGTTAAATAGCTAACATAGAGATCTACAATGTCACATAACCTGATTTTATCGATGATCAACCATGAGAAAACTTGAAGAGCACATAAGAAAAATCAATCATTTTTTGTATGTTTCTTGCAAAGCACATCTTAGATCAGTTTAGAGACTCTAAACCTTTGGGTTGGATCCCCAAGGCAAATACAAGCCTTAGGCTTGGTAGAATCCAAAGCTTTAAATAGTGCATGTGCACTATGTAAAGCATTTTTAAGTTTAGGCTTACATAGCACATATGTACTATAGTGCACGCACACTTTGTAAGCTTAAATTTCAATAAAGAGGGAAGGAGAGAGGGAGATAGGGTAGAGAGTGAGAGAGAGTAGAGGATGGGGAGAGAGTAGAAGATGGGAGAGGGTGGGATAGGGAGAGAGGGAGAGAGAAATGGAGAGAGAGTAGGGGATGGGAGAAGGTGGAATAGGGAGAGAGAGAGAGAGAGGGAGAGAGAGAGAGTAGGGGATGGGAGAGGGAGAGAGTGAGAGAAAGGGAGAGTAGGGGATGAGAGAGGGTGTTATAGGGGGAGAGAGAGATGTGTGTGAGAAATATATAGTAAAAGAGAGAGGTGGGAGAGAGATTTAGCTAGAGAAATGGAGAGAGAGAGTAGGGGATGAGAGAGGATGGGATAGAGAGAGTAGGGGATGGGAGAGGGTGGGATAGGAGGAGAGAGAGAGAGTAGGGGGTGGGAGAGGGGGAGAGAGAGAGATTAGGAAATGGGAGAGGGTGGGATAGAGAGAGCATAGGGGATGGTAGAAGGTGGGATAGGGAGAGAGGGATGAAGAAATGGAGAGAGAGAGTAGGGGATGGGAGAGGGAGAGAGGGAGAGAGAGAAGGGATGTGAGAGGGTGGGATAGAGAGAGAGAGTGAGAGAGGGTGGGATAGGTAGAGAGAGACAGAGGGAGGGAGAGAGAGAGTAGGGGATGGGAGATGGTGGGATAGGGGAGGGAGAGAGAGAGAGAGTAGGGGTGGGAGAGGGGGAGAGAGAGAGTGGGGGATATGAGAAGTTGGGAGAGAAAGTGAGAGGGAGAGGGAGGGAGGGAGGGAGAGAGAGAGTTAGAGAGAGGGTAGGTGATGTGGGAGGGTAGGATAGAGAGAGTAGGGGATGGGAGAAGGTGTGATAGAGAGAGAGAGAGAGAGGGGGGGGCGAGAGAGAGTAGGGCATGGGAGAGGGTGGGATAGGGAGAGAGAGAGAGAGAGTAGGGGATGGGAGAGGGTGGGACATGATTCTATTTTGATTTTGTGGCCCCATCTTGGGTGATGCTAAAATTTGTAGTGTTGGCTAGTACAAAGTCACCAATTGTTGCATTTCTCTAACTGTTGGTAATGGGATCAAAATGTCTATTCCATTAGCTCCGAGTGGCTAGGTAAACCCTAGTCCCAAGTTTGTCCCATTTTTTTGACTGTTCAAATGTTCTCAAGTACGCTGACCAAATTGACCCTAAGAGTCACTATATGCTATAGGGCAACAATCTTTGATGGGGCATATCTTGGAGCTCGTGTGAGGTATGGATGCAATTTTGAGTGCTACATGACTATGTTGTCGACACCTACACAATAACCTCTCTCTCTTTTTGGAGATTGGATTCCATTTTTATTTTGTGGCTCCATCTTGGGTGATGCTGAAACTTGTAGTGTTGGCCAATACAAAGTTGCCAACTACTAAATCTCTCTAAACATTCGTTGTAGGATGGAACTATCTATTTTGCTAGCTCTGAGTGGTCGAGTAAACCCTAGGCCCAAACTCGTTTCATCTTGTTGATCGCTCAAACATTCTCGGGAATGCCAAATTGAATTGACCCTAAGAGTCATTAAATGCCATAGGGTAGTGATATTTTATGGGGCATATCTTATAGCTCGTGCAAGATATGGATGTAATTCTAGGTGCTACAGGATCGTGTTGCCCACATCTACAATAACATCTCTCTCTTTTTGGAGATCGGATTCCATTTTGATTTTGCGGCCAAATCTCGGGTGATGCTGAAACTTGTAGTGTTGGCCACTTGGAAACATTTTTCCCTACCATGACTTTCAAAATCAAATTTCTCATTCTATCATTGCCCTTACAAAGATATATTTTGTGGAATATTGGAGGCATAATAATTATAGAAAGCCATGACTACCAATTTGAATCCATGGGTGCAAGAATCTATTCCTCCTATAGAACAATACATGAATCTCCCTCCAAAATCATCCACTTTCCCACTTTCCCCTCCAATAGTGAATGCAACCTCGCTGATACCATACAATATTGTTCCAGCTCCATTCCAACCAAAGATAAATTATTTTCTGCACATCATGAATTATATTACAAAAATCTTTCCATCGAGTTTCCCTCTCATGGTTTGCTCGATTCCTTTTCCTCCTCTAAATACTCCCTTTCCTAGTGGAAGAATAGTGGAACCATCTAATTTTTTGCTCAATTTTTTAGTTTTCCCTCGTCATTAGCATCAAGGTTTGAAGGGTCCTCCTCCACAACATCATTGTATAGACTTTGACTCACTTTGACCACCTAGTGTCCCTCCTAGTGTTTATTAGCTTGCACATACGTAAAAAAGACTTAGTCAAAACAACTTGATCTAAGAACACCAACACACCACTCTAACTTGGTTAGAGTCACAACAACCCTCAAAGAAATAACAACACAAACAAAGCCAAAACAAGTGTTGTTAGGTGGCCTGCACGAGGATAATGACTTCAAAAAGATATCCAAGAAAAAATGCAACTATAGCTATAGGAATCATAAGAAGAGCATATATAATGTGTTTCCATGAATGAAGCTCTCAAAGAGATCAATATGCAAGCAATATTGATATCAAATTCCATGAATAAATTATAATCTTTATTTCAAGTCTTCTCATGTTCTGAAAATAAAGCATATACTATAACCTCTTCAAATGTTTATGATGACAATAAGATTTGAGCTTAGACATTTACATAATGCTAAGAAACTCAAGACTCAAACTCAATGTTAATTGTATAACAATAATAAAAATTCAAGTTTCATTGCTCTCATTCCAACATCAGATATAGATCATGCATCAAATATATTTCATACATCAAATATAAAATATCATGCATCAAATATATTCCATACATCAAATATATGTCATACACCAAATATAATGTCATGCATCAAATATATGTGATACATCAAATATAAAATGCCATATATACATCAAATGTATGTCAAATATGCCCACTAACATAAAATCCAAGATATATGTCCACTAATGCCTATACATGTGTGTCCATCCCTATATCTTCTCCTTCCCATGAGGGGAAGGAAAAAAATCCCTAGAGGTCTTTGATCGTTGTGTGGAGGGAGATGATGGAGATGATGATTCCTCACATGCTCCCTCATCCTCTTGTTTAGGCTCCTCTCTAACTGGAGTTGATACAAACAAAGTATATATGAATCAATAATAATTATACATTGAAATAAAATATATGTACACACAAAATTAATTATTTTCTTACCACCATCAAATAGTCACCCTGTATATCCACCTCAAAGGTTTGCGGATGATCAGGAGTAAGAAGGCCTTACAAAAATTCAATCAATATAATAACTCAATCATACTTATAAATACCATTTGAAATTTTGATACTAACTATTATAAATAACAATTTAAACTATGAAAACTCTTTCATATCTTGGTTAGTAGCTCTGAACTAGCCATCACGACAACAAATCCATAATCGATGGATTGACAAAGATGAGGAGGAGTCTCAGATGTCAACAAATGCAAATCATATAATATAATTTACATGTTTTTTATAGAATATAATATAATCAAATGAATTAAATTAACATGAAACAAATGTACCTCTATGAAGCTCATATCATGCCTAGGCTCAGAGTTCCTTGTGAATGTCGATGGTCTAGTAGAGAACTAATGCACATGGATAAATTTTTGTTAATCCTTCATATGCTTACTTAATAAATATATGTATTAATTTAAATAATTAAATTGAAAAATACCTCTTGAATCATTGACGAGACATAAAATGGGGCCAGGAAATCTATACTAGGACCATCAACACTCTTACCCTAAATTGTGAACAATGTCAAGACATGCTAATTAATTAGTCATTCACTGTACATACAAAATGTGATCAAATTGGTTTATTATAATTGTAATTTAACTATTTGTTAATACCAAATGTGTCACTCAAGAACTCATCAGTGACTAGTCCATCGTCCATACTGTCTCTAGCATGATTGCCAAATGTGCCTAAGGATCCACATGACATGCACATGTGACCATGATGCAAATAAGACTCCTTCTCAACTAATGGACTGACACAATGAATGAGGCTCTGTGTCAAAGCATTGATAGTCCCTAGATTACTCATCTCTGCATGTTCCTTCATAACTGAAGGAATAATAACATGCTCACCTTGTGGCTTGACAACAGATGCCCTAACTACATTAGGGTCACGATGTGCCCTCGACCTCTCAAATGATGACACTCCACCTCTACCTTGAGAATCTAAAATATCAGAATAATTGGAGATCTCCCCAAGGAAAAATTTACACTACAATTTGTTTAATAAATACATTGGAACCTCATGATTATTGCAAGGAGGGCATCAAAGACCATCGAACATCTATCCCAAAAGTTATTTCTAATATCATCATGTATGCACCAATAATGAGGAATTTTTTAGTTGTATGTCAGTGTCTTATTCTCCAAGATTTTTAAAAAATGCACATATGCTACCTTTTTGATGTAGTAGTGGCAATAGAAGCCTTCAAACAGTGAACAATGATGACTTTCAAGGTATCAACTATTCAAAGTTTGGATTCAAGTGCCCAATACTTATCAAAAGTAAGGTAAGGACTAAGGGAAATGGTTATCACAACCAAAAACCTAAGGAAACATAATCACTAGGCTATGCCAAGTCCAAGACACTAAACAACTGAGAAGTTACTAAGAAGTCTCTCTAGCCCAATAGGCAATCAAACCCCATGAAATGGTTTATAGGACTAGGGGTGACCTAAAATCACTATTATGGCCTATCTAGGTCCTATTATTTTAGTTCCAATGGTTCTTTCATACAACAACAACCCATAGTATTAAGTTGCTTCACAAACTAAGAATTTAGCTTGTAGCCCTTTCAAACTAGTATTTTGAATATTTATCAAAATAACTCCAAACAAAGTATGAATTGGATTGAGGATCCTAACACCATTTTGTGACTTATGGAACATATCCAAGCACTAGGACTTGAAATGAAATGTAGATCACAGATTTATCCAATTTTAGGATAAGGTTGGTAGGCCTAATTAGGTTTGAATTGCACTAAAAGTGCTTCTTCCTTCAAGCCAATGCCAAGATCAATGATGGGGTCCTTTGAGGGCATGTACAAGGGTTCCAAATCTAGAATCTAGGGTCTTGATGAATCCCCAATCAAGTTTTATTCATGACTATACTAAGTCATTAGTAGGTGTACATATGGGCCTACACACCTAGGGCTTTACGAAAAATACACCTCTCTATAAATCTCCACCTCTTACCTATATTTTCTGAAAGAACATAAAAACGGGTGAACTCCACCAAGGGGCATCAAATTCCCATGGTGAAATTGGGTCAAAATATCAAACCCTATTTGAAACCTACTAGAAACCCTCAATTTGGGTCAACAAACAAGAAAAATGGATAACCTCTGATCTAGGATGAGTTAGATCATGAAACTTTTTGCATTTGAAAGTAAATTGAATACACCAACTTTTGATCTCAAGGATTCATGCACACAGGCCTATACCTATCCATACTAGGGCACTATTATAAAGAATTGTAGAGAAATGGTTGTTCTTTTATTGATCAAATTGCCAAATTACATCTTGTTTGCCTATCAACCACCTATAAGGGCTTATATAGGAACTTCCAATAGCAATATAACTTGTTTGAACCAACTAGCCATTTGGGAGTTGTGTTTACAATGTTTGACAACTTTTAAGAAAGTTGCTCAGAAGTTGCATAATAACTTTTAGAGCAAATTTTGCCTATTTTGCAAAACTAATGACCAAACTTGGTCCTAACAGCAAACTAATGATCCAACATGGATCTAAAAACTTAAAAATGTGAAAAATCCTAAGGTCCTATGATTTCTATGCCTATAGACCATTTTGAATATAGTTAGCCAGGGGCTTATAATTGTGCCAACCCTGGAACTAGGCCTTACAACTTGGTCTAGGTGCTTGATTAAGAATTCTAAGCTAATTAAAGGGTTTAGGAATCTTAGGTGTGTTTTTTGTTGAGTTTAGAGTAGGTGCTCCTGCACCATACTCCCCTTGAGTTTTAAAACTCAAGTCCCTACTTGAGGGTAACTGCTCCACCGAAGTCCCTTACTATTTGATTTGTTCTTCGGTCAGCCATGTTGCATCTATGTTGGGGAGTCCCTTCCATTTCATAGGAATTCTCACCTATTTTTTTTAGTATGTTGTAGGGACCTAGTTTCTTCATTTTTAATTTGAAGTATCTACCCTTAGGTAGTCTCTCTTTCCTTAGAAATGCCTAAACATTGTCTCCTACTTTGAAGTGGACCTCTCTTCTTTTATCAACACTTTCTTTATACTTCAAACTTGATCTTTGTAATGCTTTCTTTACTTGTTGTTGTACCTTTGTGATGAGCTTTGCCAGTTCTTGGCCTTGGGCATTGATTTTGAAATCAGAGGGAAGTTCCATCAGATCCAATGGTCTCTTGGGGTGCAAAGCAATAACTACTACTTGGAATGGAGTTTTACTTGTTGACATATTTATAAATTCATTGAAGAAAAAATCTACTTGGGGCAGGATTGTATCCCAAATTTGTCAGTATTGCTTACTAGGCATCCTAGGAGATTGCCTAGGGACCTATTTACTATCTTAGTCCGCCCATCTGTTTGTGGGTGATAAGCAGAGCTATAGGTGAGGTTTGTTCCCAACTTCTTAAAGAGTGTTCTCAAAGAATGTCCTTGGAACTTTACATCACTATCAGATACAATTGTCTGAGGTAAGCTATGAATTTTGACTACTTCTTTGAAGAATAGATTGGCTATGTCAGATGCATCATTTGTGCTTTTGCATGGTACAAAATGAGCCATTTTTTTGAATCTATCCACTATGACAAAAACACTATCAAACCATTGCTTGGTTTTAGGCAGTCCCATCACAAAATTCATTGATATGGACTCCTAAGGTCTTGAAGGGATTGGTATGAGTTGGTAGAGCCCTTGGTTTTTTATTATTCCTTTAGCTTACTGGTAGATTGTGTAGGTTTCTATAAACTTTTTGACATCATTGTTTAGCTTAGGCCAAAAATAACTCCTCTTCACCATGTCTACTATTTTATCAATACAAAAGTGACCTCCTAGGCCACCATAATGCTTCTTCCTTATTATGTTTGTCCCCATTGAGCACTTTGGTATACATAGTTGTGCTCCCTTGAATAGATGTCTATTTTGAATCAGATATTTAGAAAAGTTAGTGTGATATCTATCCTCCATTTTTGTGCAAATCTGATATACTTATGCAAAATTAGGGTCATCTGGGTACAAGCACTTGAGGGACTCAATTCATACACTTTTTAATTTCACTTCTTCAATCAGACCAATCCTCCTTCTAAGGGCATCAACACTTTTGTTTGCTACATCATTTCTATGCTTAATGTTGAAGGTATAGGCCTACAATTGCTCCACCCATTTCAAATGCATGATTGAGAGTTTTTCTTGTGAGTTGAGGAAGGTTAATGCATGGTTGTCAGTGTAGACTACAAATTCTTTTGGGATCAAATAGTGCCTCCATTTCTTGAGGGTTTGGAACATGGCATAGAGCTCTAGATCATATGTAGAGTGCTTTCTCTTAGCCTCATTCAATGTCTCTGAGAAGAAAGCAACTGGTTTGCCTTCTTGGCTTAGGATTGCACCTATAGCCAACTTGATTGCATTTGTTTCCATAGTGAATGACTTTGTTAAAATCAGGGAGGACCAAGACAAGGTATTGGGAGACTCTATTCTTCAAGTATTGGGATGCATCATTAGCTTCTTTTGTCCATGAAAACCTAGTCTTCTTCCCATCTTTAATTGTTTCAAGCATTGGTGCACACACATGACTGAAATTTTTAATAAACTTCCTATAGAAATTTGAAAGCCCATGGAAGCTTCTTACATCACCTTGGTTCCTTGGTGTAGGCTAATTAATGATTGCTCCTACCTTCTCAAGGTCCATCTTGAGGGTACCTTGTGAGATCACAAATCCTAGGAACACAAGTTCCTTCCTCATAAACATGCACTTTTCCAAATTGATTACCAACTTGTGTTGATGGAGTCTTCTCAATAATCATTTCACATGATCAAGATTGAATTCCTTGCTATGACTAAATATTAGTATGTCATCAAGGTAAATAACAAAAAATTTCTTGATAAAATCTATGAATATCTCATTCATAAGCCTCATAAAAGTGCTAGGGGCATTGCTTAAGCCAAAGGGAATTACTAACCATTCAAAAAAACCTTTAGTAGTCTTGAATTTTTTTTTCATTCATCTCCTAGTTTGATTCTAATTTGATGGTAACTAGACATTAAGTCCATCTTGGTGAAATAGCAAGCTCCTCCTAGTTGATCCAATAGGTCCTCAATCCTTGGCACGGGGAACCTATACCTTATTGTGATTTTTTTTAAGGCCTTGCTATTAGTGCATAACCTCCATTTGCCATCCTTTTTAGAGGCCAAGACTGAAGGTACTGCATAAGGTCTGAGCCTCTTTTGAATGAGCCCTCTTTCCAACAATTCAATGACCTGTTTTGCAATCTTTGCATGCTGCAATGGTGTCATTTTGTATGGTGCCTTATTAGGTAGGGATGAGCCTGGTATGAGGCCTATTTGATGACTGATGTCCCTAATGGGAGGGAGACTAGTGGGCAGGTCACTAACAGTGACATCTTTATACTTTTTTAGTAGTTCCATGATCTCCTTTGGTATGGGCTCTTCTTGATCAGACCTGATGTTATCTTTGGGTTTTGAGATTAAGAAAAATGGCTCAATATTAGGTTCTTTCAATATTTTTAACATCTCTTTTTCCCCTGTGATAATCACAGTGGGTTCTTTTTCGAATTTGTTATCCGATAGGGGCTTCATAGTGAATGTCTTCCCATCTTTAGTGATGGAGTAGGTATTCTTCCTACAATGGTGTATGGCATCAACATCAAATTGCTAGGGCCTACCTAGAAGGATGTGTAATGCATCCACTTCAACCAAATCACAAAGAACTTTATCCCCAAAATCTATAATTAAGAACTCTATCCATTCTTGTTTTGTTACTAGAGTTTGTTGGCCTTTGGTTAACCATGAAACATGATAGGGGCAAGGGTGTGGCTTCTTAGGGAGGTTTAACTTTTGAACCATTTCACAAGATACAAGATTTTTGGTTGAACCAGAATCTATAAGAAGATTGCATACCTTTCAATGACATTTGTTCTTTGTCCTGAAGATATTCTTCCTTTGTAGAGGTTCTTGGGTTTGTGGTACTTGAAGGAAGACCTGCCTCATCATCAAACATACTCCTTCTTCTGGTTCCAAGTCTTTAGCATCAACACTACCTTCTTTCTTATCTTCTTAGATAGGTTGTGCTCTCCTCTCACCTTGGTTATTGTTGTTCCTCTTCTTAGGGCATCTTCCAACATGGTGTCCCATTTGGTTGCAACAAAAACATTTCAATGGTCCATTACCTCTTCCTGAATTTATCCTTCCTCTATTGAAAGGCCTTCTTCCTCTATAGTTTTCTCTTGAATTAGAGTCACTATTTTCTCTGTCTCCTTAGTTAGGGGTCTTGCTGTTGTTGCCACTATTTTGTCCCTTGTTCCAAGAGTTTCCTTTGCCTCTAAAGTTCTTCCCACTATCATTACTCTTCCCTTTTCCAAAGTCCTATTTTCTCTTCCATTTTTCCTCTACCTTGAGTGTCATTTGGTAGCACTTATTGACTATGGTAAGGTAGTGTAGGCTTAGTTCCTCTTGAATGGGTACCTTCAAGCCATTCATGTACCTTGCTAATTTATCTTCCTCATCTTCTACCATATTGGTCTTTATACATAATTTTAGGAACTCCTCAGTGTATGAGTCTACATCCATGTCCTTTTGTTTCAAACTTTGCTTCCTCCTATGGAGTTGCACCCCATAGTCCTCAGGTACATATGTCTCTTTAATCAAGGCTATCATCCTATTCCATGAATTGATTATGTTCTTCCCATTCTTCACCCTCTCTATTTGGATGAAGTTCCACCAAGTTAGAGCTACCCCCTTCAACTTGGATCTTGCCACCTTTACCCTCTGCTTTTCACGGATGTCCTCACATTCAAAGAATGTTGTCAAAGCCTCTATCTAATCCAAGGCTAAATCTGTATTCATCTTTCCATTGAAGATTGGAAAATATATCTTTTCCTCCATTATTCTTTTGCCAATGGATTTTAAGGCATCTATGAAAGGTCTTTAGTCTACAGGGATGTGTTGTTCAGAGTCATCCTCTTCTTCACTCCCTTCTTCATTTTTAGACCCATCTTCTTTGTCCTTGTCATCAAGCTTCTTCTCAAGTTCTTGAAGCCTCTTAGTTAAGGATTTATTTGCAGCCTTTTTCTCTCTCAACATCCTTGCTAACTCACTATTTGTGACCCTTATAGGGATCTCCTCATTCTTAGGATTAGACATAGCTTTGATACCACTTGATGCAGCAGTGGTAATAGAAGCCTTCAAACAATGAGCAATGGTGACTTTCAAGGTTTCAACTATCCCAAGTTTGGATCCAAGTGCCCAATACTTATCTAAAGTAGGCTAAGGACTAAGGGAAATGGTTATTGTTGGCCATTTTTTCCCCCATTTAGCCCATCATTGATAACTGATTTGAGAGATTTTCAATGGACTATATTCTTTGATGTGGGTTAACATGCTTTTCGGTCGAGTTAACATCTCATGTTAACACAATTTCTTCATGTGTCGAGTTGGCTCAGTTTGTTCATGTGTCAAGCTAGTTCAGCTTGTTCATGTGTTGAGTTGGATCCTTTTTTCCTTCATGTACTAAGTTGCAGGTTAACACACATTTTTTGTCAGGGTTAACATTCTACATTAACCATTTTCATTATTTCGAAGAGTAACTTTTCTACTCTTGAGTAACTTTTCTGCTCTTTTCAAAATTGTGAAATCACTATCATCTCTTCAATCGAACATTCAAGAAATGTGCCAACCAAAAATTGCATGCCACATGGTGGATCCTTTTTGTGCTAGGTTTCTTTTAATCGAAAGGTGGTTGTATTTTCACATTATAGCCCTTAGCTCTTGCTAAGATACAATGGCCATTAGATCTTGGGGCTTATTTGGATATTTATGAGTGCATCTCAACTATTTGTATGGTTAGATGGAGATATTGGATATACAATTGTGTTTTATTCATCTATTGGGGATATTTTTGTAGCATTTGGGCCATCCATATTCAAAAGAAGATCTACATCAATGGTTCATCTTATTTGGGGCAAATCAAATTTATTCCACGCAGGTCAATTCTGTAATTTTCATGGTGGGTTAACTTGTGTATTATCCCATTCTGTGTTTTTTTTGATAGCAGTGTGGATTTATTTGTTGCGACCATGACACATTATAAGGATCATTTCTTCAATGCAAACCAACATTTTGGGCCTTGTTCCATGGAGTTAATGCATCTCCATGCCTCTTTTTTACATTTAATGATAAGTTTTTTGGATTTGATCTCTTATGGTTGGATGCATTGATTTTGGTTTTTTCCTATCACTGTTACATCTGGAGTTGTTCCATGATCAGATTTCGTTTGGATTTTCACTAACTGCTAGGCGTAATGGTTGAGTTTAGTTTAGGGAAGAAAATATCTTAGTTATGCTTGAGCTATAAAGGTGGATTTTGTAAATTTTGTTAAGGTTGGGCCCTCTCTATTTCTCTGGCATTGCTCTTGCTTGCCACTATAAATCCCCTTTGCTTCTGAACTATATAATATTCTGCCTTATCTCCTTCAACCATTAATGTATTGTGCAAGATCTATTTGCCTCTCATTGGTGTATTGTGGATATCTACAATCTTGCATGACTGTATCTCTCTGGCCTATGAATGATATATAAGTGAATCTCATTTTCCTTGCATCATTTATTTTGGTTATGTGATTTGCATGTGATTGTTAGATTAAAACAAGTCTGGATGTGTATATCTTTTGGTGTTATGATGGTTCAATAGTGTATATATGGGCATAGATTGGTTTGAGCATTCTATTTTGGTGCATAACCTACTTAAAATAGATTGGGTAGATTTTGTTTCTTGCATCTCCTTCTCCCTTTTCCTCTCAATAGTAGTTAGGTGCATCCTAATAGCAAAGGAAGCCAACCTTCTCTGGAGATTCGACCTCAGAGTGCAAGTACCACACTTGGAGGTCATTTTCATGTTACACAAGGTCACTTGAGGGTCATACCTCAAGAAAGGGTGCAAAATTTTGTGACAACAGTTATCAAAACCAAACACCCAAGGCAACCTAGTCACTAGGCTATGCCAAGTCTAAGACACCAAACAACTGAGAAGTTACTAAGAAGTCTCTCTAGCCCAATAGGCAATAAAACCCCATGAAATGGCTTATAGGACCAGGGGTGACCTAAAATCATTTTTATGGCCTAATTAGGTCCTATTCTTTTAGTTCCAATGATTCTTTCATCCAACAACAACCCATAGTATTAAGCTTCACAAACTAAGAATTTGGCTTGTAGCCCTTCCAAACTAGTATTTTGAATCTGGATCAAAATCACTCCAAAAAATGTATGAATTAGATTGAGGATCCTAACACCCTTTTGGGACTTATAGAACATATCCAAGCACTAGGACTTGAAATCAAATGGAGATCACAAATTTATCCAATTTTAGGACAGGTCCAGTAGGCCTAATTAGGTCTGAATTGCACTAAAAGTGCTTCTTCCTTCAAGCCAATGCCAAGATCAATGATGGGATCTTTTGAGGGAATGTACAAGGGTTCCAAACCTATAATCTAGGGTCTTGAAGAATCCCTAATCGAGTTTTATCATGACAGTACTAAGTCATTGGTAGGTGTACATATGGGCCTACACACCTAGGGCTTTACGAAAAACACACCTCTCTACAGAACTCAACCTCTAACCTACATTTTCAGAAAGCACATAAAAAGAGGATGAATTTCACCAAGGGGCATTAGATTCCCATGGTGGAATTGGGTCAAAATTTCAAACCCTATCTGAAACCTACTCGAAACCCTCAATTCGGGTCAGCAAACAAGAAAAACTAATAACTTCTAATCTAGGATGAGTAAGATCATGAAACTTGTTGCATTTGAAAGTAGATTAAATACACAAAATTTTGATCTCAAGGATTCATGCACACAAGCTTATACCTATTCATACCAGGGAACTGTTCTTAAGAATTGCAGAGAAATGGTTGTTCTTTTATTGATAAAATTGCCAAATTACATCTCCTTTGCCTATCACCCACCTGTAAGGGCTTATATAGGAACTCCCAATGGTTACATAACTTTTTTGAACCAACTAGCCATTTGGGAGTTGTGTTTACAATGTTTGACAACTTTTAAGAAAGTTGCTCGAAAGTTTCATGACAACTTTTAGAGCAGCTTTTGCCTAATTTGCAAAACTAATGACGAAACTTGGTCCTAACATCAAACTAATGATCCAACATGGATCTAAAACCTTAAAAACATGAAAAATCCTAAGGTCCTATGATTTTTAGGCCTATAGACCATTTTGACCATAGTTAGCCAGGGGCTTATAATTGTGTCAACCCTATAACTAGGCCTTACAACTTGGTCTAGGTGCTTGATTAAGAATTCTAAGCTAATTAAAGGGCTTAGGGCTTTTAGGTGTGTTGTTTTTTGAGTTTAGAGTAGGTGCTCCTACACTAATTTCGCTATGTCCTTTTTTCTTACATCTTTATAGGATAATTTGTGTGCATAATATCTTCTCTATTCATCTCTCTTAACATGCCAAATATCCAATTAACTAGTAACAAAAGCTACATGGCTCATAATGGACTCAAGAGAGGATGCCAATTGTGCTCTCATAGGATTAGTATTCTCACAAGATTTCAACCTACCAATGATTGCTTCTAATTCATTTTTCCCTCTTTCTGTTTCATTCATTATATTGTGCTAGGTGCCAGGAGGAGGTCTTTGAATCAGTGGAGGTTGTGGAAGTTCATTTTGATCTTATGGAGGGTTTTAATTTTGATCTTGTGGAGGGTTTTCATTTTGATCTTGCTAATCAAGCTAGTGATTTGGTGGTTGATTATTCATGTTTCCTGATAAGAAACCAATTGTATTTAAATAAATAAACAAATTTGAAACAAAACTAAAAAAAATACAAAAAAATGCAAAAAAGAGAGTAGAAAACATTCTATGTGATCACGATCTTGATCTCTAACAATGAGGAGGGATTTTGAAGAGGATAGTGAGCAAATTATTCAACTTCTACAAACCGCATGCATGCTAGAAGGGGAAAGAAGGCAAAAAAAAAAAAAAAAAACATGAAATGAAATGGGCAGCGGGTTTGCAGCCCATATATAAAAACTTTTAAGTTTTTAAAGCGTACACACACTATAGTGCACACACGCTTGGGCTTGGGCTCCACAATGCACACTTTTATAATTGTAAAAATATAAGTTGTGTGTCATCTTTTTGGAACCACAAATTAGTGCATTCAACCTTCTAACCTAGCCAAAATGCTCATAGACTTACCTCATCGACAAAGCTTCTCTACACCAATGCACTAAAATATTTGAAAAAGTACCCATCTTCTCCAATATCACATTATTTTCCTGTACTATATTTCTAATAAAATAGTATTGGACGTGCATTTGATTTGTGATTAAACATGAAAGGTCAAATTCTTTGCTAGACATATAACACTTTTACTATAATTAAAAACTTTAATGGCTTCCTAATTTAGCTTTGTGCACATGAAAATTTATGCCTTCTTCTAGATGGAATACTTATAAGCATGAATAGGTACCACAGTTCCAATCTCTTAATACACAAAGTGACCAACTTTATACTTGGTCCTCATCTAATCAATAACATGACTAGACAACTTAAAATATATCCACTAACTAATGGTCCTCTCTTTAATCACTGCTAGAAAAACTAAAATACTTAATTGTACCTTAAAAATGTTTAAATACCCTCTTAACCACATCCTAATGATCTTATCTAGGATTATCCTAGATTAGGACTCCCACTAGCTATATAATGTCTGGTTTAGTATGAGCCATAGTATACATGTAACTCCAAATAATAATGGAAAAAAGACATGTGAGGCATGTCATCCATCACACTAGTTTTAGTCATTGTATATTCTATGATAATCACAACAAGGGCTCGACATTATGTGCTCAAACGTAAGTTGGATTCAAACTTCTATTCTCTATAATAACTTAATCCTTATACAATCCTTAAAGGAAATTTGGATCAAACTCTAGACTATGAAGGGATTCCCTTTCGGTGTAGAAGATGTTTTAAGACAAATCACTCAGTTGCTTGTTGTGAACTTGAGAAAAATATTGTGTTTGGTTCCATCATTATATTGTAATAAAGAAATCTAAGACTCAACGAAGCTCCTCACAGTTAGTAACCACACATTCTTAAGTTTTGGCTTCTTCTCATCTTATTACAGGTTCTATTGAAGAGGTTGTGAGGGATTTCATCTGAAATTGATATTGTTGGTGATAGAGCATTTTTTGGAGACTGTGTTGTTTTTTTTTATCTCCATCTATCATTGGCCTTGTAACCCTAAGTGGTTTTTGGTTTTTCTCTTGAACTCTCAAAAGGTGTTGTTGGTTTTCCAACTTAGGGTGTTGGAATTCTAGAGATGGATTGGTTGGATTGACATGAAGAGGTTGTGAAGGTGGAAGAGGGTTGGACTATTGTGAAAAGGAAAAATAAATAAATAAAAGTCTCCACCCTCTTTAAATATATGACCCTTTGTTCTCACAAGGGTAAGAACAAAGGTAAATCCTTACAGTGCCCTTTTGTGGGTGTTAGGTTTGGGGCCTTCTTTGGCCCCTCCATTTTCTTTTGGTTGTATGCTATCTTTTTCATGTAGTATTCATTTTAGATTATGGGAGCCTGGTGTTAAAACTCTCATCTTGGTCTAAGATCCATTCTTTGTTGAGTGCTTTTAAGCTATATCTTTGGTGATCTTTTTGTAAAAGGGTTTTGGGTCCCTTCAAAACCCAAATTTTCTTTATTAGAAAACTTAATCACCACAAAAAAATGAGAACTTAGTAGTACACAAACTAACAAGCTAAATCTCTTTAAAATAGAGTTCACATTTTCTATCCCAACCCAAGATTCATATTTCCTCTCTCCTGATATCCATCCCTATGGTATAACTGCCTACCCCAAGTTCTTCATGTAAAACCATGATTAAGGTTGAGACATCAAATCACAAGTGACATCCTTAAGTATTATTAAAAAAAATCTATTATTTATGTAAATTATGAGAAAATGAGTTAATCACTATCGTACCATATAATATAAATAAACGGGTTATTAATCAACCCCATGAAAATGGATATTGGGTAATTGGCAATTGTCCTTGAAAAGTAGCATTGAAATATACCCACATGGTCATAATTTATTTACTACACCTTTTGATTCAATTAAAGATCAAGATTGGTTATTTTTAATCATTTCTAGTTCAAGGGGTAGAATTATGTCATGCTAAAATCTTAGTATATAATTTTCAATCCTTCAACTGAAACCTTTAGTGTCTTGGCAATTTGAGTTCACCTCTTAAAATCTTCCACTCAAGTTTTGGATCAAGTCATCTTTTTGAGCTATTGGAAACTCTCTTGATAAATTTCTAGCCATTGATAGGGATACTTCAAAAATCATCCATACGACTTATGCTTCAATTTAGCTAATTTAATATCTCAAACGATCTTCCTACAAATATAAATCTAAAATTTGTTTATTGGTTTGGCATCATCAAGTCAATAGTTGTGAACGAATATCCTTCTATTGGAGTAGGAATTTTCACACAACTCACATTGCATTAATTTACCCAAAATAATAAACATATATCAAGTAAAACATCATGGTGAAAATAGTCTAATCTACTTCATCTCTTAGTTCAAGATACAAAGGTTAATGATTTCTTTTAACCTTATTATTATTATTATTTTCTCAGAGGGATTTTCATTAACAAAGTTGGTTTTGACTATCCAATATGAGAGCACGATCCTTAGGTTGAACCTCTTTAGCTAAGAGGTGTATATAATCTACCAAAATTTCTCACAACATGGTACCAACCTCATATATTATGATGTTGGAGTCTTGCACTCAACAATTCTTGATATGACTTTAGTTCTCAAAAGATGGGATCTAAATGTAAATCTTGAGGCTCAGATTTCTTTTCCTACTACTCGCCTGGTCTTTTTGAGGCTGCCCCTTTTTGTTTTGGGTCTCCTGGTCTCTTTGGACTGTTGTTTTGTAGTGTGACATGGTTTTGGATTAAATATCTTTTTTTGTAACCATGGGGTTTCAAGATCCCGTTTAAAACTTATTTAGGTGGTAGTAGAGCACTATGTTATTTGTGAGGCCACCCTAGTCACTTTGTTTTGTCTGGTGACTTGTTTCATCTAAGTTTTGCTGTTATTATATTTGGGCTTCATTGAAAATTACATAATCTGTAAAAGATTTCAGGCACCCTTCAAAACCCATTTTCCTTAATCAAAAACTAGTCTTGATTGCTGACCAAAGGACTCTTTAAGAACCTTTTGACATTACCAATAGACCAAAGACCAATTAACATTTTCTTTTAAATTAACTACAAATAAATTAAAAATTAAATAAATAGAAATTAAATCTATAATATATAAAAACTTATAAAAAAATATAAATAGAAGTTTCAAACACTCACACCAAATGCTTCTCCATACCCATCACCTTTGAACATTTGTTACCACTTTTACTATACTTTTATCTTTATCATTCTCTTTCTTCATAAATTATACCGAAATTTCTAGACCTAGATGCATACATCCATCCTTTTTCTTTGCAATTCTCTTATTCTTTACAAGAAATGAAGATCTTGATGGCAACTAAGCTTAGCTAGTGGTGGGTGGTCATCACATGAGACTGTCTTACATCACTAAGCATTCTCCATTAAATATTATTTTCCAGTTCTTTAATCAGAAAACTCCATCTCACCCCAATAAAAATCTGAAGCATTGAGAATGAATCTCAATTTTTTAATTAATCAATCTCATAATTCCTATTCTTTGAGGAATATGTTTGGGTGTTCACATTCTCCATTGTCTGTCTGGATTGACATGGTAGAAATAATGACGATCTACCAAACCCACTGAAATTTACATGAGAATAACCTTATTAATTAATATTGTTACTCCCAATTGTTTCTCCATTATCATCTGACATTACATTGAAAGTTGAACTATAATTATATAATTAATTATTTCCTTGTTCCTCTGTATACTACGGAAAACATATTGGACTGTATATCGAATGTGACATTTCTAAATGCTTCACAACTCTGCATTTTCCACTATCTATTTTGCTGCAGCTTATTATTATTATTATTACTGTATGACATTGCTCATAATCATCATTATTTGCTCCTACTTTTTGGAGACAAAAAATCATAATAAGATAGTCTTGTTTAGCTTTTGGATTGCATGGTATACAGTAGAATCTGTCTTCCTGTATTTTCTTTTCCCTTCTTTGGAAGTTTTGAGTGCTTGCAATAAACCGGACAATCTTTGATGATAACTCCAAATTTGGATTTCGTGATTAGAATTTCAAAGGAAAACAAATTTAAAGATCCATAAATGGAGGAGGGTCTTAGAATATGTATCCTTAATTTTTAATTAATGGAAAAAGTCTATTCATAAATGAATTATGATTATGGAAATATTAAGTTTATAAAATCTTTATGTTTGTCAAAGGATAATTGAATTAAATAGGTGGCAGGTTAAATTTAGATTATTTTATTAATATATATTATATTGTAGAAAGGAATGAATGAATAATTGATTTTAATGATAGGATAAAAAAGTTTATAGAATTTATGTCGTTTTTAAAAATTTCTATTTATTATATAATTTTCAATTATTTTATTTATTTCTTAATTTGATTTTGTAATGGATTTATTTTAAGATGTCATTTTTGTGTTATAATCATATATTTTTTGATAAAGCTTACATTTCATCTGATTTGACTAAGATTAAAAACATAATATTTCCTAATTTTCAATAGTTTTATTAAGCTTATTTTTCTCTCTTATATTCTTTAAGTAATCACACAAGAAATCATAGGCCATTAAATAATACATTAAACCAATATATACTAGTCTAAAATCCACATCAAATAACATTCAAGTTTGAGAGCTTAAAGGCCATTGAACAAGAAACATTTGCTCTTCTACTTCAAAATATTAAATGCTTTTAAACTCTAATTATTTACAAAATTTGAAAATAGGTACGAGTGATTTTAAATTGAAGTGTTTGAAATGCACCTACTATCATTGCTAGCTCATAAAACACAATATGTGAATGTAAAAATAAGATTTATAATTAACTTATACAAAATAGTCTTGAGCTAATAAAATGCAATTATGCAAGTTGTTAAAATATTATGACGAGTTTGACCTTAAAGTAGTTTGTTAAGTTCAAGCCTAAGGAACCTAAATGGTACACTTAACACTCATTACCCATAGGTGGTGTTGATAGGGACATGCAATGATAGTGGATATAGGTTTTACATATCTAGTTTAATTTTATCTAGTAGATTTTGTCAAACCACTCTTAAGCTTACTTAGCATTTTAATCTCACCCCACGAGTGCACTACATGTTTCCTACACATTTTCCAAATGTTACTATATGTGCCACATTTTTAGAGGCATAGTAAGACTTCGACTCCTACGCTCTTAGCTCAAAATCCAAGAGCCATCACTTGGAATTCCAACAGAATGTCACTTTGGGGATTTGAACATGGATCTCCATCTTGAGAGCCTTAATAGCTTTCTCTTAGAGCACAAAACTATTGATGACAAAATTGAAAAGATTTTCTAATTATTATTTACGCGATTTTTTGGGAGGGCCCCATTGGAGACTATACAAAATTCCATACAACATTATTATTATGGTATGACCATCATCAAGATGTTATGTTGTACAATTGGTGAAAAGCACCAATTTTTTATTATTCAATCTACTGGTGATATTTGTAAACCTCAAAAATCCTTTTTTTTTGTACTTTCCTATGTGTTTGGGGTGTCAAACATAGGAAGAATATAAGGAAACCTATAAACAAGTTGGGCAACTAAAGACCAATCATTAAGGTAGGTAAGACCTCCTTCACTTGCAGTTCTACTAAATTATGAGTTCCCCTTCCACATGCCCATGGAGGCATATATAGTCATGCTACTAAAAATGTATTGGTTCAAATTATCATGTGTATAGTTTATTAATAGAGTAAAATAGTGAAAAAAAGTTAATTCATTTTAAAACTAGCTAACATGTCAATTACAATTTGAAATATGCACCCACTCCAAAGCTTCACCCATTTACTTCTTGGTCATTTTGTATATGGAGATTAGATTTGATAAGCAGGAATACATCCTCTCTTGGAAGAACACGCATTATACTGAATTATTTCATTAATTGTGTTAAAACTATCCATTTAAAAATAATAATAGTAGTCAATATATGGACTTTCATAATCATATTGCAAACATTGAGTTGTCATCAACTACAAGCATATATAATGGCATGTCTTTTAAGTATTAAGAATTCCATAAGTTCTTAGATGAGTTTCATTTGTTTGAAAAAGGGATTAGAGAGTGTTTATACTAATTGTTCAACCTATAATCTATTCAATATTCTCTAGAAATCTAATCATGAATTGGGAGAAGCTATTTTGGTTTTCAAATGCATAATTTGGTTGCAAATTCTATTAGATTCTTATGTATATTTAGCAAGACAAATGAACTTCCATACTCTCACAATCATCACCATGTGATTGGACTTAGCAATCTCTCCACCCAAATCGGAGGGAGAAAAAGAAACTGATGCTACTGCTGCTGCCCCTGCTGATGGTTGGGCTCCCATTGAGCCAGCTACCAACCCCAATGACTTATGGGGTTCTGATGATAAAGATCCTCCCTTGGCTGGCACTGCTCTTGCACCCTGAGGGCTTTATATATTCTTTAATGTTTTTTTTTAATGAATAGTTGTCTTATTCGGCTTCGTACCCAGTGAACTCATAGGGTGATATTGTATCCCCCGGCCCCTTTCTTGTGTGGATATGTATCTTTAATATTTAATTAATAAGAAAGGTTTATTCATCAAAAAAATAAATAACTTTACCCTAACATATAGCTTTATGAGGAGAGCCCCAAAGTTAACCCAGAAATTACACAAGAAGAACACTAAGATTATAAAAATACTTCAGTATAGTAAATTTACACTATAATGCATACAAGATTTGCTATTAGCAACTTCATTTGTAATCATGACAACAATTAGAATTCTTCTCTCTACAACCTTCTAATTGTCTTACTCTATATATTCTCCTCACTTTATTTGAACATAAACTAAAAATATCTACACAGTTATTTTTCTCTATTCTACTTAAGTCAAATTACTCAGATCATCATCGATCCCACATTAGCTAGATTAATGTGGAAGGAATTTTATTCCCCTACACAGCTATAATAGAATGTTGACTAATTATGTTAGTGTCTTCGGTGAAACGTCAACCATACAATAAAATGAAATATGACCATTCATTATAGTGGGTGACAAACAATTATCACCTTGTCTTCATGTAAAATTTTCAAACTTGCAAGCTATCATTGTCCCTTCACTATATGGACAACAGGGAAGAACATTGGATTCGGTTGAGGACAAAGACCAATCGGGTTCCTTCTTTAAAAGGGAGTTCATATAGCTAGCAACCATCATATTTTTCCAATGAAAGACATAATCATTCACTGTTTTTCAGTCAGTAGTAATAATAATCCAGTGGGACAACCATCCCATGATAGAGCCCAAAATGACACAACTGTGTGGGGGCTTACCGACTTTCTGCCGACAAACAATGTAAGAAAAAGTCAGATCTCTTGGCGAATCAAACATCTCAGAAAATGTCGCTTAAAGAAATTCACCTGCAAGACATTAAAAAAATTGAAGTGATCAGTGCATATCACTATGCTGATCAGTGAATATCACCTTTACCAAAAAAAAAGTACAAAATATTCAATGGCAAAAGGACACACTAAATGTATGGAGAAGAGCAGACATAGATTGTGGGTTTACCTTGGTAAGCAATAACAAAGTGGGAGGTGACTTTATTGTCTTTGGAGCAAAGTTTTACACTCGCAGAAGTTAAGCATAGTGGGGTTTTCATTTTCTGAGCGAGACATCTTCTTTTGTCCTTTGCTACTTGGAGAGGTCCATGGTGATAGTATAAATATAGCATGCATCATCTTGGCTCCTTAGCAAAATACATTCTTATTCTTCTTATTATCAAGGAGGTTTTTGTGTGTGTTGTGGGTCTTGGGCCTGAAAAAGCTTGTTGGTATCAGCAAAACATGGCAGCGGCTTATCATAATCATCTCTTATTGATGGTGTTTGCTTGCATCCTTGTTATAGCTCTAGCAAGGCCCCTTTTACCAGGTATGCAATGTACTTTTCTGTCTTATCTTTAATCTTGTGTGTTTCAGCACCAATGTTTTGGATCATTAAATCTCGTAAGTTTCTACAATCCATGAGTATTTCTGCAGTGTTTCTGAGTTCGATTGTGTATCAAATTTTTGCATCAAGTTTCGGATCACACTCTCTGATCCATCATCAGGATGATAGAGAGCACAATTGTAGAGATAGAGAAAATAGAGAGCACA
Organism: Cupressus sempervirens; assembly: GCA_028749045.1. Taxonomy (NCBI): domain Eukaryota; kingdom Viridiplantae; phylum Streptophyta; class Pinopsida; order Cupressales; family Cupressaceae; genus Cupressus; species Cupressus sempervirens. The sequence continues at coordinate 14,490,646 of CM053791.1, forward strand.
ATAGTAGAGATAGAGAAAATAGAGAGCACTATAATAGAGATGGAGAGAATGAAGAGCACAATAGTAGAGATAGAGAGAATAGAGAGCGCAATAGTAGAGACAGAGAGAATAGAGAGCACAATAATAGAGATGGAGAGAATGGATTCTCTCTATCTTTACTATTGTGCTCTCTATTATCCTGAGGATTGATCACCTCTATCTTTACTATTGCACTCTCTATCATTTTGAGGATGGATCAGAGAGTGTGATTCAAAACTTTGATGCAAAACTTTTGGATCATGTTCTGTTATTCATCATTAAGATGATAGAGAGTATAAGGAGAAAAGTCTTAATGATGGATTATAGAATGTAAATCAAAATATTGATGTAAAACACTCATACAATCAAATTCAGAAGCAGCATACAGATTATCTCATTAATTATAGATATCTACTTGACCTTGTTGAATCCATATAGAAATTCCTCTCTGTTAAAATATTCAATGCACTCATATATATGTTAAACTGATTAAACTTTTCTATGCGCAGGAAACATGGGGAGTGAAACAATGGGTAGTGAGGTGGGTTTTTTATTTTCTTTCCTTGTATTGAGCACCTCATGCATTACTAGGAGAGCTTTGCTGGAGACTAGGCAGGCAGATTATATCAATATGATTGTCTTTGTGTTTGGCTTTTTGTGGTTGCAGGAAGATATAGTATTGAAGGATGATGATGATATTGGATTGTATGAGAGTTTGAATGGAAGGATACTGGAGAACACTGTAGTAGACTATAGAGAAGGTTCTGCCAACCCAAGGCATGACAAAGGAGGGAATTCTAAATCGGGAGGTGGTGGCTTTAAATCAATTGGGCAACCTTGAATTGCCCACCTAAACCCTATATTATATATATCTAGATATATATAGTTGCATGTAGTAGTTTTTAGTCACATTAGGTATAGAAATTTGAAGGATTTAGATAACTAGGCCTCTAGATGATGGTGATTAATGGTGCCTCCCTTAGAATAAATGGTAAGGCATTCTGAATGAGCGTATACCATTAGTTGCCATGTCATGTATGTAATATGGTCTCTGCAACAATCCAACTATCTTGCCGCTGGAGTAATATATATCTTGGAAAATGGTGAAATATATGTAACTATGATTCATGGAGTGATTTATAAAGTATCTTTGGTCTTCACAGTTATCAATGGATTGTGGCCTTGCTTTTCACTTCATATAGGAGTTCTATTTGTAATGTCAAAATGTCCATGGAAAGATCTTATCAATGCATGATAGTTATGTAATAATTGTACCAATTAATGAAACGTGTCATGATCATGACAAAATAAGAATGAACCTTTTGAATCTTAACGACTAAACCAAAAAATGTTTGTGTGTAAATCTAGAGGCAGGCAGAGTAATTAGAAAAGCCATGTTTAGCTGTGTCAGAACATGAAGTGTTTTCTCCATAAATATGGCCTGCCTCGACTGAGACTACTTCAAACAACCAAACAGCAATAGTTGGTAAGAGGCAATGGGAAAGAGAGTTTTACTAGAGCTTTGCATGCTTAGCATAATACATTAGTTGCAGATTAGTAACAATCTATATAGATCATTGGAGGAAAAAAGAAAATCTCTCATTTTATTTTTTAATAAAACATACTTGAATATGCTTCATCTGGAGTTCATATTCACCCAATAAAGAAATGTGCCCAAAGTCTCATGTCTAGATTGGTAAAATCTCGGGTCTTAAGGTATTTCAGGGAGTAGTTTTGAGGGGTTTAGAATTTATTTTAGAAGTTTAATGAAACAGAAAAGATTGATTTGTTTATAATTAGAAATCTTATTTTAAAGAAAGGGAATCTTTATATTGAAAGAAAGATATGAAAATAATTACAAGATTATTGTTATTATAATTGTTAGAGGTCAAGGAAAAACCATTTCGTGTAAGATTGAGTCAGAAAACAGTGGCAGCAATAGTTTCATGGCAGGAATTTTTTATTAACTCTATATGTTTATTCAAATAAAATTTACAGTAATTGTTAAAGAAGATTAAAAGTAATTTTTTAAACATATTTTCTATTGGTTTTGTTTTTTTTTTTTTTTTTTGCCCTTATTTGAAGAAAAATAAAATATCATTGTTGAAAATATTGGAGTGTAGATTTTTTCTTGGTAGTTAGATTTTCTAAATTGTTGAAAACATTAAAATAAGTTTTTTAGAGAGATCAAATTTCTACAATCTATTAGTTACAATTATAGTTCATGACTTCCGGATTAGATTGTGGTAAGATTTTTGTCATCAACGTTTCCAATCACACTAGTGATCCATCATCAAGATGAAAGAGAGCAAGAGACACAAAACAATGTCAGTTGCAGATGAGAACTTGAAAAGGGATTGCACACCCACCAAAGATTGAAGCAAAATAAAAAAATAATAAAAATCAAATCAAATAATAGAGAAGATGACTAGCAAGGAAACCACCGAGAACACATATGCTCACAAAAAAAAGACATGGGAAAATGCAAAAAAAAAAGAATTAAATAAAGAAAATAAAAAGAGAGGGCAAACAATTGAACCTCATAAATATTAATGGAAAGTAAAGAGATAAGGAGAATATAATCACAAAAAAAGAAGAAGATGAGAGCTAAGTACACACACATATGTGTGTGTGTGTGTGTGTGCGTGCGTGCATCAAATACATATGTGTATAAGTACATATGTAACCATGTGAACAAATAAGTTTATATTTTTAATTGTGTACATAAATATGTGTGTGAGTGAGAATATGCATCTACAATCATTTACAATCAAATGAACAAATAAATGCAAATAAATATATAACATAAAAATATTATATATATAATGAAAATTATATATATATATATATATATAATATGTAACCACCAGATATAGTATATATACCCATAAACTATAAAATAATACATGTATTAAATTGTATCTTGTGAGTATATATATACTATCTATACTCATAAGACACACACACACACACACACACACACACACACACATCTTGAGTATCTATACAAATAAATCAACTAAACTACATGTGTAAAGGCAAACAAATACACCTCAAAAAAGCTAAACCCTAAAGAAACGAGAGAAGACAAAAAAGGAGAGAACGAAGAAGGAGAAGCCTAACATCAAATAAACAAACAAAAAAAATAAAATAAGGAAGGGGATAAAAAATAATATACTCATAAGATATAATTTAAGATATATATGTGTGTGTGTGTGTGTTTGTGTCAATATAACCATAAGTAAAAATAAATACAAACAAAAGAGAAATGAACACATGTATGCCTATATAGAAACAAAAAGATATATGTACACACACACACAAACAAGGAGAATAGAATGAAGGAAATAAGAAATAAAAATAGATTTCACTATACTTTTATGGGACCTATAAGGTTTCTATTGTAGTTTAAACTATCTTAATTTTTTTATTTATTATGTCTTATAGATTTAAATTTGTTCAATGTTTGACTACTTTCAAATTGATATTGATTTAAAATATTATTCCTAAATTGATTAATAGCATATATACATTTAAATGATCTATATATAACACTTAAATTATATCACAAACTTAAAAGTGGATATTTTGAACCAATTAAAGATTGTAGTTATTTACTATATAAGACTTTGGAATTACCTCTACAAATTGAGACCCTTTTAACTCATTTATTATAAATCCATCAATTAGCAACTCCAACTTCTCATCTATGTAGTAGTTTTAAATACACACAAGGAAACTAGAAAAATACATATAATTTACATAAAATACAAATTTAATATTCATTGAAACAAATTAGGTTAATTTTTTTTTTTTTGAGTTCAATCCATTCATGGAGGACTGCATTTTTCTTTGTTGGAGGATTATCAAAGGCAGAGCCATGCTGGATGAAGACACAAGGACAGAAGTCTCCGAGAGTAAAAGGGTGTATATTATGATTAATTCCCTAGTGAGAAAGCCCAAATTGACAAATGTTGAATGCGACACCTGTCAACTAGTTGTGCTTCTACACATAAAGGATTGTGATATTTGATGTTTAGATAAACATTAGAAGATCAAAAGACCTCTAATATCCTTTCAAGAATTAGTTATTAGAACCAACGAGTCTTTCCAAATGTAAAAACAGTTGCCACGCAGTGGCTTGTGTTTGTTGTAATTAATAATAGTTCAATAAATTAGAATAGCACCTATTAAAATTAAAATTAAAAATTAAAAATTAATATAGAAATATTTAAATGTAATTAGTTGAAATAAGAAAAAACAATCATAGTTTTTGACATTAAGAAGTAGCTACGGTGGGGGCTGACCCATACAAAGCAAACCACAAACTGAGAATCAGTTGAAATTCATTACCATGCAATTACACAACCCCCTTCTTAACCATCAAATACCCCCACGATAAATTATTTTTGATACTTCCACTAGTATAAAGCATTAGAATGTCAACACCATACATAAACTTGGCTATAATATTCACATTGGGTATTAAACTAGTCCAGTAAAAACTAATAGAGAGAGCCCTCAAAACAATAAAAAACCTATTAAACATAGGAAAAAAAAAACTAAACTAAAAGCACACCGACAAGTGCTAATCCTCCTTACTCTAGTTCCTTGGATTCTCCAAAAGCAGTCGCAACCAATCATCAGCCAAGAAGTTGTATAGTGAGTGAGTTGTCTCCATGTCCTTAGCATCATCAATGCCTTGTTATTTTGCATGAGGTAGAGAATGGTGGCTTTTGAATGCATCACCTACACCAAGAAATTGACAACTCTATCAAACTTATCTTCCAGCTTTACATTCTTCTTGACCAAGTTTGTGATAGACTTCTCCAACCTCTCAATCTCTGGGATCCCCTTTCTTTGTATGTTTCTCCTATAGTGGCCCCCTGTGGTTGAATGTGATCTCCCTCCATATGTTTATGCTTTTGCTTATCCTCTCCCCCTCTAACCTTCACTTTAATTTGACTGCCTAAATTTTTGATTCTCACAAGCAAAGTAATTCTAACCTGTTCCCCAACATTCCTCCCCTTCTTAGAATCCAAGGTAATGGTCTCTATTTTGAAGGTGTTAGAAACCCTAAAGGGAAAAGGGCTATTCGGTTCGTCCTCCAATAATTCCTCATCCTAACCTTTGCTTTCAGTTTTCTCCTCCTCATGTTCCCCATAGTTCCTTCTAGTGGCTTTACGTTTGGGTCTAGGGCCAAACTTTCTACCAAAATTATTAGTTGAAGCATATTTATTACATTTAGCCAAACTAGGGTTGGGAAAGGTCTTTTTCTCTCTAAGTATTTTTCTTGATCTATTGGTTCCTTTCCTGATGGTGGTACCAACACTCTCAACATTGAGGATGTCAAGTTTTTCAATTTTTATCTTCCAAGCAAAGGCAATGACATCGTTATCACTCTGGGTATGGGTGGAGGTAGAGGAATTTTGACCCTTATTAGTGATTTTCAGGGGTGAAGGACTCTGGCTTAGGATTTGGTGGTGAAGGACATTGTATATTTTAAAGAGGCAAAAAATCAAGGCTTGGTGATACACATAATAGCTTTTTCCTTCCTCTTTTTTTTTTCTAATGTTCCACATGTAATCTTCCATGGAATATAAAAGCAGATAGGGAAAATAAATGCATTCCTTATTCCTAAAATGGTTAAGGATGGGAAAGTGATAATAGTATCACACCTTGACTTTGTCTTCCATGGTTATGTATCACATGATGACATAAAAAACCATATCCTAGGGTTCCAGGAACTTTTCTCAGGAAAATTCATGGTCCAGGGATAACTTTAAGAAACCCCTCTAAAAAAAAATGCCTAAAATACTGGCGAATCCAACATTTAATGGGCAGGAAAATTTTAATGTCGAGGGCGATTTTTTTTCCATGGAGGGAAATAAAATATTATATGTTGGCCTTTTTTTTCTTGCCCTAACAAAAATCATTTTAAATGTGGCGAATTAATTTTTTTCTTGTTGATAGATAAATAAATGATGGCTATTTTTCCCTTGCCAAAAATGAGATTGTAATGTTAGAGGCGAATTACTTGTTTTCTAGGAAAATAAAAAATAATGGTCTTGGCTAATCTTTAGTGGTAAACTGAAAATCTCTTTAATTTGAAAGCGAATTTGCACATGCATTGGCTAGTGACTGTACTAACTATTGAGTAGTCACTTCAACTTGTGTACTATCTTAGGTCTATTATTAATAATGTTGTTATGTAGTGTCACCATTACCAAGTTGGCTACCGTCACTTTCCTATCATTAATACAATAGTTTTATCGATGTTGATTAATTAGAGATCATGACAGAAGATGCATTTTAGGGCCAGTTGCTTGAAAAGACTTGGAGTCGCATAAAATTCTCTGGAATGGAGACACATAGAAAGTTTTATAGGGAAACCATTAATTGGAATGTAGTGAACATCACATGAAGATTAAAATTATAAATGTGATATTAACAGTTACAACCACCTTGGTAGGCACTTTGAATGTCCAACATTAATGCTAGTACATTTCACACACTTGAAAATTAATAAGAATATGAAAAAAGAAGATACAAAAGATCGCAAATGCCAAACAATTTAATGCAACTGCCATTGAATAACCTCTTCAATTCCTCTTTCATTATTATTTCTCAAATTCTTTAATCTCAATTTGGTTTGCAAAGTTTCTTAATTTGTAGAGTTTCTTAGTTTGTAGAGTTTCTTAGAGTCTTAGAGACTAGGGTTGTAATTGTCATGGATATGCCAATTCACTGGAAATGTACCTCAATGGGTCTGCAAAATCCATTTTTGGGTATGATACCTGAGGATTTCCTATCCATGGTTTACAAGGAACCCAAGGTCCTTTAATCATCCATGCTTTGTTCATGGTCCTCAGCCATGAATTCTTAAGAAATGATATAAGGTATTGCATGCCCACAGATATTACCTCCTACGTTCTTGCATCTCTTCTCAATATTGGAGGCAATCAAGTAGACATTTTGATGCTTCTGCATAACATTTTTAATGAAACATTTTTAGAAGATGACGTCAAAATTCTTGTTATTTTCGAGCTTGTACCAGGGCCAGGCATCGACATCCCTTTTGTAGACGTAGTAGACAAGTGTTAGGAGCAAGGCATATGGAGCATTGCATAGAAGCATCCCTTCCTGCTCGACATGATTGAATGACAATTGAATCGCCATCAGAAGTGGGCATGACTTGTGAGGGATTTTCTACAAAAGTGGTTGTTTTTGGATGACATTAGTGAGACTGACTTCACATAGCTGCATGAGTTTAGTGACATTATCTTCTACAAGAGATTCCTTGTAGAGGGGCTTGAAGACCTTTCTGATTGAAGGCTTCAAGCCCTCATCCCCTCAGCCTGTTGATGCTCCCTGTTCCCTAGTTCCATGTTCCCTATTTCCTAAATCTTGTTTCCTTGACCCTTGCCCTTTGGGCAAAAAAATGTTTTTAAGATATTTGTTTTTCTTCTAATTGGGCCTTGCCCTTTAATGTAAAATATGAAACAGTAAAATCAGACTGATTTAATCATCTATTTTGAATATCTATGCTATGAACCAGTAGTATGTACACTGTACGCTCGCAAATATTATCAATGAAAATAATAGTTTTTGGCTTCTCAATGCACTGTTCAAATGTTAGTCTGCGACTTTGTTATAAAAAAAAATTGTTAATAGTTATAAAGTTAGAAACAAAAAAAGAGTTTCAAAAGTCCCTTTATGGTTTCATATTTGATTAACGATTTATAGTAAAAAAATTATTCAATTGAAAATTATCCAATGAAAATTTGTAATATGTATATGTATGTCCTTTAAATTTCAAAACCTATAAAATTTGATAATATATGAACGAAGGGGTCAGGGCCATGCAAGTTAATAATTATTAGTTATAATAGTTTTAACCATTATTAATTTATTTAAAATATTAAATAAATAAAAAATAGTTTGTTAAAGTTAAATTTATGATACATGTACCATCGCGATTCATGAATCACGAATCACGAATCATGAATCTTGATCAATGATCATGCAATTTAAATTGTATAGATAATATTGAAATTTGATTTGAAAATAAAACGTTCAAATTATAACTTATATATAAATGTTCATGTAAAATATTGAATATGTCATGCCCAAACTACGAGGGCAAAAACACACTCAAATTTTTTTTTGAATAATAATTAATAATTAAGCATGCTCTAAGCTGAAATGATTGATAATAGCTTTAGTCTAGGTTCTATACTTTACGTCTTAGGGTTATAACATGAGGGTGATTACATCGTTAAGATTTTGAAACTTAATCAATTAACACTTAGCTATATAACCATTTAATAATGAATGCATATATAAAAAGAAACAATACCAAACTAACATAATTAATGCTAATTGAAAAATTATCTAATGTTTGATAAAAACAACTAATTTAATCTAAGAACCAAACTAACTAAATCTAATACGCACTGACTAAATATAAATCACTAATACATTAACACTAGTTAAAAGAAAACATTATAAAAGAATTATAGTTCTACAAGTTAAATGATGATAGAACCTATAATTTAGCATGATACACAGTTTATAACAAAATTAACTTATCCTTTTAATTCTAATAAGATCACCATTCTATTAACGCCAAAATTAAAACTATATTATAGCTAAACTAGAATATACATATATCTACAAATATCAACTAATTAAAATCTAAACTATATTACGTTAAAACCAATGTAATAGTAAGCTAACTTAATTTCTTAACAAATTAAGGTTACATTTAAAACTAACTACGAGAAAATATTAATAAAGAACTAAAATTAAATAAATAAACTTTAAACAACAAAAAAAACTCTCAACAATACTAACCTAGCTAACTAACCTACTAACTCCCTACAATCTAACCCTAGCCCAAACTACCACCGTACACTCCCATGGGCAACGCTTCCCAAGTGCTGTCCTTGGGACAACACTTTGCCCAACACAACATAGCGCAGGCCTATGACTAAAATTCATGCGCAAGCATCACCCAAAAAGGTGGTGACCGGACCAAGGGGGGGAAGAAAGGTAAAAAGGAAAAGATTTAAACATGTTTTAAAACAACGCAACCTCCTTCCCATCATAAGGTGAGCGCTCAAAAAGAGAAGGGGGGGTAGATGGAAGATGGGATGTGGGGACAGTATGATGTCACCCTCCCACAAGCAAAAAAAAACTTGACTAAACAAATTTCCATTTTAAAAACTATTCAACTAACGTCCAAGATGGAGAGTTGGTTTAAGACATAAAGTCATAAAGTTTATTCGGTGGCAAGTAGATATTTAGGATGTTAGGAATTAGCATAGTATTACTTTAGTTATTCATAATTAATTTATTGATTATTAATTAAATTTGAAATAAGGAATCAGAATGGAATATTCTCTGTTCAACAAAAGAATAAATTATTCCCCCATACAATTTCCAGCATCCTGTAGGTGGATATTTGACAGTTTGTCTTCTCTCTCTCTCTTGAAAATCATTGTATATTTCTTTGCAACTATATTACAACAATAGGTGTATGCATTGTCTTATAAATTTCTGATTTATTATTTCCATGAACCTCAAATGGCCATGCAATTCAATGGAACCAAAATTACCTCGTATATTCATCTTTATCTGTCTATTGTAACTGATGGAGCACATAATTTGAATAACATAGTGACTAAACTAGTCTTATGGCAATTTGAGAAAATAAGAGATCAAAATGATATTGCTCTATTCATTTAGATGAGAGTATCAAGACACACCAAGTTCTTTCCTCTATCGTTTTGCAGATTTAAGTTGGATATCTTGACATAATTCTTTCCTTCATGTTCTTGCAAATTCACTTTCAACACAACCTTACATAAACTAAATCATTTCAAACTTGATAAAGACACCATACATTTACATGGATTAGCAACATCTCTCTCTACAGTCCATATGAATAGAGGCATCACCACACATCACAAATTGAATCTTGTAAAATTGAACATCATTGTTGCATCTTATCTTTGATACACATTCATATGACAACATAGAATACGAAAATTTAAGAGAAGTAAATTTACTCAATCACTTATTTTATTATCAACCTGATTCAAGGCTCAGCCGAGAAAGAATCATGAAGAAAACCCGGCTTCATAGCCATATATAATAGGGTAAAAAAAAAATACAATTTACAATAGGATCTCAATCCCAATTTTCAATAATTTTATCAAATTTTCTTCATGATCATAATCAAGGAGTTTGTAATGTCTTCTAAATCTCATTTCAAGAACCATGGAGGAAACCAATAACTGATCGGGTGACAACTAAACAGAACAAAAAGAACATCAAGCATGCATAATCATACATGGTTTACACAATAAGATTCATAGTGAATCAAGACTAGGGAGAGGTGGATTCTTCCAATTGGAGAAGTCAAGCACAACACCAATTCAGATGCCCAATCAAGGCCAATAACCAAGAACTTCCGTTCTTCTATTTAAACTTGCCATACTCATACCAGGTTTGTGCTGACGGGTAGGGGCCCACAACACCCTACCCTTTATCCCTCTTCTCATCCTGAGAAGAGACTCTACACAGGTTGGAGTCCAACTAAATAGACCTCTCCCAAAATTGGTCACTTCTGCCCTATCCTAGGGTGAGTAATACCAAAACACCCATGCAAGGAAACTCAAAATTGCAAACATAAACAAGAAAGGAAAACAACCAAAATAACAAGGTTTACAAATCTTCCCAACATACCCACAACCATACAACAATAAAACAACAACAAGGTAACAAGAACATGAAACAAAACATAAAAACTGAATAAGGGAGATGGGAGTTTCCTACCTTCACAAAGAGGTAATGGCAATGAACCAATTTGAGTAGAGTATCCCTCCTTCCTTCAAGCTTCAAGAAATCTTCTCTAAATGTAGAGATTGGGTAACCAAACCACTAGACCAAGGAAGGCCTCTAAATAAGCCTCCAACTCAACCACCCAAAAAGGAGCAATAACTATTTCCACCCACTAGCCACACTAGAAACTCCTAACTCAACCTACACCATGGTTAAACCCTAAGAGGGGGTGGGGTAAGACAACTCATGACAACCACTTGCAATTTTCGCACAAAGGCAAAAAGGGACTTTTTGAGTGCCCTCAAAAGTCAAAGCTAGGGGCTTAGGGGTTGGAAAAGACCCCTAACCCATACCCATACCCTTTGGTTAGAATAAAAACATGCTAAAAGCCTTAGGAAAGAGGTTTAGAGACAAAATAAAATCTAGGAATAAAATAGGTCCATCTAACAACTCTAACTAGCAAAATAAGCACATAAACATTTTACGAGTGTCAAGCGACACTGAAAGAACATAATTACGAACAATAGGGTTTCCAAATTTTTGCACATGGAGATCAGTTTTTGTTCCTCCGTAGGGTTTCTCGGCTAAATATCTGCATACTCATTGCACACATCAGTAGTCCCGTAAAATCACATGTATATAAACGTATATGTATCAAAATTTTTCATAATTTAAAACATACATTAATAAAGTTTCTTCTCCCTTCATAATTCTTAACCATTTGAAATATCTTAAATCAAATCTCAATCCTACATCTACTGATTTCGTCAACATACATATACATGAACATTAAATGACAATCATCAAATATATTTGGAAATAACATCACACAACATGAAATAATAAAATATGTTCTAAGCATCAGATAATGTCTCGACATCTCGAGTCGCGGATAACAAAAATAAGAGTAATGTATCACTATGCTAGGATGGGTCGGGGCGAGGCCTCACAGAATATTAATTAATTAATTAATTTCTTCTTATTTTGAAATGTAAATTTATTTAAATATCATGATCATTATAATATTTTTAACTGTTTATCATATTTTGAATTAAATGAAAAATGCCATGATTATTTAAATTTAAATTTAGTTATCACTTATCATTATCAAGTTGAAGTAATTGAGCAAATATTGATTATAATCTAAATTAATTTTAATTAAGTAAAAATTTTAGGATTATTAAATCAAGTTATCATTAACAAACAATTAATGATCGATGAATGATAATTGATTACAATTTACAAATTATAATTTTATATTTTCAAAAATTAAATGTTTCATTAATTTTATATGTTTAATTTTATTAATTTATTTAAAAATATTAAATAAATTAAAAAATAGTTTGTTAAAGTTAAACTTATGATACATGTAACATCATGAATCATGATCAATGATCTTGCAATTTAAATTGTATAGATAATATTGAAATTTGATTTGAAAATAAAAAGTTCAAATTATAACTTATATATAAATGTTCATATAAAATATTGAATATTAATTAATTTATTCGTTTCTTCCTATTTTGAAGTGTAAATTTATTTAGATATCGTGATCATCATAATATTTTAAACTTTTTATCATACTTTGAATTAAACAAAAAAATGTCATAGTTATTTAAATTTAAATTAAGTTATCACTTATCATTATCAAGCTGAAGCAATTTAGCAAATATTGATTATAATCTAAATTAATTTTAGTTAAGTAAAAATGCTACGATTATTAAATCAAATTATCATCATCAAACAATTAATGATCGATGAATGATAATTGATTACAATTTACAAATTATAATTTTATATTTTTGAAAATTCAATGTTTCATTAATTTTACATGTTTAATTTTATTCATCCAAATCATGGATTTTGGAAATTGTCAAGAACTTCAAATAATTTGTATGTTTGTAACTAGTTATTGTACTTTGCAATTTAAGTTTTAATTTGCATTGTGAAACAATAAGATAAATTATAATTTAAATAATTAATATTAGTTATGCAAAAGGTTTAACGATTCACAATTTGGTCTAGATCATTCAATGAATGATAGATCAATGACCGCATCTCTATTTCGGGCTAAATTTTAAAAGATTTAAGTTAAATTATATTTCTACCTAAAATTGGGACATGTGTAGTCGAAGATTATTTCTTATAAATTATGTTAGAGTCCTGACTCCCAACCATTGATTAAAAGAAAGATCGACAGTTTGAGATGAATTTTAGGCAAATTTTGGGAATGCTATCATTGTTGTCAAGGAACATCCAGAATCACGACATGTGTCTGTGAGAACATTTTACTACTTGAATTCAGGACACATGAAGTCCAAGATACTCTCTTATAGTTATAATTTATGTCTTAGTCCCGACCATTCATTAAAAGAAAGATCGATGACCCGAGATGAATTTTAAACTGATTTGGGGAATATTTTCCCATGTGCCTAGATTCATCCAGAATCCTGACACCTGTTTAGTTATTGCAAAGCTCGATTAAGTGTCAGGACTCAATTAATAATAATTATGTTTAGTCTTTTAGAAATTTTATTAGTTAATCTCGACTATTAAATAAAAGACAGATCAACAACCTAAGATGAATTTCGGGTATATTTTGGGAATTCTATCATTGTTTTCAAGAAACATCTAGAATCATGACACATATCCTTTACAAGTGTCACAATTTTGGATGACTCTTGACAACAAGGATAACATTCCACAAATTGATCTGAAAATTATATTGATTATTATGTTCAATTTTTATTAATTTATTTATTTAAATGAACAAATTTCAAAACTCAAATTTATATTAATGTAATTAATTTTTACTTTTTATTATTATAATTATGTACATTATTGAGTCTTGATGTCATTTACATGTACATTGTACATAGTATTAGTAAAGTAATTAAAACCATTAATTGCTTAATACTTACGTTTTAACTTTTAACTATTAACCTTTTATGTTTTTAGAGTATGAATTTTAGAGTTCTCAAAGTCAAGAGTCTGATACTATAGGCTTTTCAAATTTTAATTTTTTAAAGTTTGACTGAATTCCATTTTGTGTTCTAAAGACTGAAAGTGTGAAACTTGAGAATCATAAGACAACACCAATTATCTAAGTATCTACTAACACTAGTATTATCGAATCTTGATTCTCAATTCCAGGTATTTAATTTTAAAAAAAAAAAATTGCAGTGCAATTTGCAGCAATAGAAATCTTGATTCTTACTATCTTAGATTTACACTTTATAATTTTTTTAAATAGGGCTTGAAGAAGAATTTTTTGTAATAACTAGTAGCAGGCATGGGAAAAATAAAGTCAAAAACCTCTAGTATGAGTGCAAGCATAAAGGAAAAGAAAAGCATTATAGAACTCAAGTAAGTGCTACAAACCACAGGTTTCACTGATGAATGTCATGATATTTTTTTATCCTATTATCCATGTAGATTTCAAAATCATGGGAATTAGACATTCATTGTTTAATAAGTGGAAAGATCCAAAAAAGGGGAGAAATTATTACAACTATAACAAAAGTATTCATGCACATACAAATAAACTAGCTGCTTTGGTTACTGGATTAGCAAACCGTATTGTACCCAAAGTATTCCCTCGCCCTAAAATTGTAATACTATGCACTCAGAATTATGATAAAAATAAAAAGAAAATTGTAAACCAAAACATTCAAGAGAAAATTTTATCCATAATCGAGAGTGAATTTTTCACTCTATTAGACCTAGGGCTAGGGTTTAAACCAGAAAGCTTTAACGAGTGCATCAACTTGGATTAACTAGCATGAGCTTATGAAAAAATGGATAGAGTTTTTAAAGTTTCATATATTAAGGGTTTGATAAACTCAGAGTCGTCTACTAATCATACTAGTGTTACTATTATACTAGACATAGACCATAAGCCTCCTTATTAGTATGATATTTTTGTGCCATGGGTTCAGAATACTATTTCTTTTTTATCATTTTGTCTGGGATTGGATAATAACAAGGAAGTGAGAGCCAATGTTCTTGAAATGACTTATAATATCCATTATCGAGGTTAGTCAATTGAGAAGGTAGAAGTAAGATATAATTTTGTCTAGCACATTATTGAATCTATGTAAGAACAATTACTAATGATTAAACAAAGTACAACTATAGGTAAGATGAAGACATTTAGGTTCACAAGTTACTTGTGCTACCTTCTTTTAGCAAAGCATCGCCCAATATTTGAGACAAAGAACAACAAGCTTGATATTGAGGTCTATAATTTTGATGAAAAAACCCAAAAGAAATTAGGGACTCCAAGTCTAGTATATGAGTGGACACATGAGATGAGGATGATTGCTAACAATAATAACTACAACCATTGTGTAGACTTCTTTTTGGCACCTATTTATCAAAAAATCATAGGCACTTCTATGCCTAGATTGCCTATGTCCTATAAGGATTGTATTCAACTAGGAAGTCAAATTCAATTGGTTGACTAGTTCTTCATGGAAGACTACACTATGTTAAAGTTTTATAGTTCAGTGGTTGAACTGTGTAAACTTCCAATGCATGTTACAAAAAGTGTTTTTGCATTGTAATATGTATGGCAGATGGAGAGTGCAAATAAAATTTTTATTGAAAAACAAAAGAAAATGATATTTCCTTCCTTGACTTTTGCAATTTGAGGCCTCACATTTGAGAGAAAGGCTTTCAAAGTGGGAAATGAATTGGTAAATTTTTTTGGCTTTGATTTTATTAGTCACTACAATTATGATCCACTGAACATAATAAAAATAAGACCTTTTGCCAATGGGAACTCTGTAAGAAAATATCAACATTAGAAGATGCCACTGATAGAAAAGTTTAAAAACATGGATTTGTGGGATGAGGTTAAGAAAGAGATGAAGAAACATGCAACATAGAATAATATTTCAATGCAAGAATTGTCATCCCAAGTTACAAAATTGCATATATTAGAGTCACACAAATCAAAGCCTCTGACATACTCAAATTTCTACAAGAAAGCATCTCAACCTTGTAAGAGTTCTATGCTGAAAAAATTAAAGAGGAATGCAAATCTGAATTATGGTGTCAAACCAAGATGGCTGATTTTTGGAAAATGAGGCAAAATTTGGGTGAACCAAAGACCTCTGTAGGTTTTGAGGAAATTGAGAAGGATGATTTTTTTAGTAATTATTGGAATAAAGAGCATCCAACTATATTATATGAATATTGGTAGTTGTAGTGATAGTGATAGTCAAAGACATAAGGACCTCGAGTCTGATGGAGACATTCAAGGTATTTAGGATTCTAGGTCAACCAAGGGCAAACATATTGTTAATCTTCAAATAAAAAATTCTATTAAACAAACATATAATAAAGAGGCAACTATGATATAAAACATGAGTTATGCAAGTATAGGGCCCATTGGTGCAAGTGGTGAAGGGATTTGGAATCCAGTTCCATTTTCAAACCCACCCAAAAGAATAAGTAAACCAAACATTAGACTCTTCGATGAGATTGAAGATGATTCATCTAGAAAGGACAAAAAAGATTATGCTTCTACTTCTAAAGGTCATCCCAACACAACATTTGTTAAATCTTCAAATCCAGTTGTAGTTGATCCCACTAGCACTGACACTAGCACTAGCATGGGTGAACCTTGTGAAAAAACCAAAAAGTTATGACAATTACAATGCAAGTAATGTTAGCGGTTACTTCACCAATGTATGCACTAGTAGCTTTTGTACAAAACCTTGAAAATAGTCCTAAAGTTCCAAGATTCAGAATGGGCCATCTTCAGTATGCTGGCAATCCTCAAAATACAATTGTAGGTGGAGTATGTTTAACTAGAGTTGGAGGAACATACAACAATACAAATGATAATTCACTTTTCAAATAGTCAATTGCGTCAGCAAACCCAGATTTTAGTTTAAAGGAGTTTGAATCAAAGTTTGATTAGACAAGCAAAAAAAAAAGGCAAATTATGAAGACTTTGAAAAGTGATGTAGTTGTTGAACGTCCGGGATCTACTAACAATATATTTCCAACATATGATCCAAACACCAAAATCATGAGCTTCATGGCTATTATGCCTTTCCCTAGAGATAATAATCCACCAGAAAATGTAATAAATCGTAACGATGTACAAGTTACCAGTCTTCAAATGGATTTCTCAAAAGTGAAAAATATTGGCAAAATCAATATATCAAAAGAGAGCAACAAAATGGTCTACTCTACACTTCTAAAAGCAAAGAGGGAAGAAAAAAGGATTACAAAGCAAATAGAAAAGTTACAGAAAAACATTGATAATGTGAAGACCAAGGAGAAAACAACATACAATGGGTTCAAAGAATTGTAAAACAAAATAAATAATTCTTCTTCTATAGAGGCAATTGTCCAGCAAGAAAAGATGAATGAAAAACTAAAATTTTTTCCTAAAGAATTGGATGAGTGCAAAAAAAGAATTCAGCATGAAAAAGCCTCTACTACATAGTCGTTCAAGTCTATAGAGAGTAGTGCATAGGTCAATAATAAATTGAAAACTGACCTAGACTCTACTGTTAAGGAAAATAATAATTTGAAGACTGAATTGGAGAATGAAAGGAAAATTCATTCCTATACTGAAAATACAATCCATAATTTAAAGATGGCATTGGAGAATGAAAAGAAAAAAGGAGTCTAAGGCAAGGATAATTGATAATTTGCAAAAAAAATTGGGGAATGAGAAGAAAAAGGAAGAGTCTAGTGCAAACACAATCCAAAATTTGAAGAAGCAATTGGAAAATATGAAGAAAAAAGAGGAGTCAATTGCAAGAACAGTCCTTGATTTGAAAAAGGAATTGGAGAATGCGAAGAAAATGAATTCTAGTGCAATTAAAAATGGTAACACAATCCACCATATTAAGAAGGAATTAAAAAATGAGAAAAAAAAAGGAGTCAATTGCAAAGAAAATTCTTGATTTGAAGAAGGAATTGGAGAATGCAAAGAAAGAGGAGTCTACTCAAACAATCGATAATTTGAAGAAGGAATTGGACAATGCGAAGAAAAAGGAGTCCACTATGAAGACAATCCATGATTTGAAAAGGGAACTCGAGGATGAGAAGAAAAAAGAGGTAACTACTACAAAGACAATCCAAGATTTGAATAAGAAATTGGAAGATGAGAGGAAGAGAGTGTTGAAGAAAGATACTATTGAGAACAAATTGATACAAGTATGATCAATATGTTGCAATCATTGTTTTGTCACTAATGTCAAACCTACTATTTTCTGGTAAGGAAACTACTTACAAGATTTGAGTACTATCACTTATTTGATTGACAAAGAGGATTTGATCAAAATATGTAGCAATAGCACCTAGAGGAAAGGTTGAGTTATCTTATATAAAGGAGTACAAGAATCAACTAAGACAATGATAACATGATGTATTGATAACCTACTTAAGGTTATAAAGGTTGGTTACACTAAGCAAGTTTAGAAGAATAAGTTAAGAAAAGTTTGTCTACCAAGCTTGATCAAGTAGAGAGTAGGTGCTGAGAAATGTTAATACAAGTCAAGCAAAAAATAGTTGAAGCTGAGTAAAAATCTATTCTAGTGTATGCCAAGCAAAATAGTGGATGTCGAGTAAAGTTTAGTTAATGCTAAGCACCAAGAAACTTTAGTTTTTACCAAGTGATTCTATAGAGGATGTCAAGCATTGTAGTATGTGCCAAGCATCAAAAGCTAGTTAATGCTGAGTGACTGCATTATTTGAAAGATTGTGAATTCGATGAATCTAAGTTGACAAGTTTGTTTTCTTGGATTATGTGAACCAGATGGAAGATAAGTTTGATGAGATGGTCACACAAAATTCAAGGTAAACTATTTTGAGGTGAATTCAAAGAGGATTCAAGGGGAAGCTTCTAGTTGAGATATGAAATGAGGGGTAGATTCATTGAATCCTACCTAATATGTCCTAACCCTAAATTGGATGATAAAGAATGAAAGGAAAAAAGATCTTAATTTCATATTTATAAGGATGACTAGTCAGAAGAAAAAGTGGTCATGTGCGAGAACCTAAGGAAGAAAAAAAGTAAAGGGCATTGCTTCATCAAGTGGCCTAAGAGAAGAGTCTGCGTTGACGTGTTAAGCTAGAAGCCTTAAGAGTATGAATGCTTGAAGGGTGAAAAAAATATCAAAGATGAAATGTGTGAAGGCCAAGAAGAATGAAGGATTGAAAAAAAGATCTATAATCTGTAAATGAAGTTGTAAGTTGTTATCAGATCAAGCCTTATTGTTACTCTCTAATAATTGTATCAATCTAGGGTAAATCCTTTGGATTAAGGTTGACCTAATAGTCATTTGTAAATCCTTTAACCAGGTGACATTCCAAGTGAATGGTCTAAAGTCCTCTAACAAGGCTCACTCCTAACAGGGTGATTGAAGTCCTTTAACAGGATCACATTTAATAGTGTGTATTGTAACCTTTAATAGGGTTGGCCTTTCATTGGGCATCACTTCAAAAGAGTGAAGAATAGTAGCATGTTATTGATGGTTTGTCCCAAATTGAGTTTCTATGTAAATTAGTGTTTCAAATGTGTTGTTGAATCTGTTATGTTTCATGTTTACATTTTTGCAAATTGATTTGACAGTGACCTACAACTTTTAAGTGATTGCATAATCTTATGGATGCATGCATGATGATAAATATTTTATGGGTTCACTAAGCTGTGAATAGTTTTATTTATACATCTAGACCTTGGATAACTAATTCACCCCCCAGTTATTCCAAAATATTCTAACAATTGGTATCAAAACCATCTGCTTAAGAGAACTAGTTTGAAGTTACTAGAAGCACAAATATCAAGATATAAAAAAGAGAAGTACCCAAGCTTAATAGAGATAACATTTCTACATGGAAAAGTCTAATGAAGCTACACCTTGGAGGACTTGGAGATTATGCACAATCTACCATTAGTACTAAGTATGTTGATCCTACTTGAGCTCCAACTACCGAGAATATGAAAAAGAAGAAAGAACATAACTAAGCAATGCTTGAGATTGCCTCTGCCCTAAGCTATGCCAAATTTGATGATATCGAAGGTCTTGACAATGCAAAGAAAATGTGGGATGCCTTAACCACCATCTATGGAGGAGACACTAATGCTCTAAGAGCCAAAGTTGAAAGTCTCAGAGGTAAGTTTGACGATATAAGAATGGAAGAACGTGAAAATATTACCCAATATGTTGCAAGGATAAAAGAAGTTGTTAATGTAATAAGAGGAGCTACTGAAACAATAGATGATGATACTGTACTAAGAAAAGTTTTAAGGATACTACTACCTATATATGCTATTAGAGTTTTTGCAATTCAATAAATAAGATGGATACCAGGGAATAATCTAACACTTGAAGGTCTGGTAGGTAGGCTCATTTCCTTTGAGCTATCTAACTTTGATAATTACAAACCTGAGAATATCAAATTTTCTTTCAAAGTTAGATTGTCATTGAAGGAGCTTGATGAGAAGAAGAAGGAAAGATAAAGTATGTGTCTAGTAACAATGATATAGATGAAGAGGATGTAGAACAACTTGAAGCACTACTGGCAATAAGATTCCACAGAGGTAAAGGAAAGTTTAAAGGTAAATTACCTATCATTTACTTCAATTGCAATGAGGTTGGTCATATTGCTGTTAGATGTCCAGAGAAGAAGAACTATAGAGATGGTGACAAGTACAAAAGTAGAAGAGATGAAGACAACAAAGACTACAAGAACAAAGACAAAAAGTCATGCTATATTGCTGAAGAGGAAACAAAAGATGAATTTGATGAACATGATGATGAAGTGGTGTATGTTGCAATGAAGGACAAGAAGATGAGGCAACTGCACTTGTGACTTGTGTGAACAAGAATGACAGATGGATCATTGATAGTAGGTGCTCACATCACATGACTGGAGACAAAATTAATTTCATTACCTTGAATTTTTATGATGAAATAAGTGTAAGATTTGGAAATGATGCACCATGTTTGACAAAAGGAAAAGGTTCTATCAAACTCACATATACGATTTTATGTGACAATGCTTACTATATTGAAGGACTTTACTATAATCTCTTGAGTGTGTCACAGTTGAATAATTTAGGATGCAAGGTTGACTTTGAAAACAAGATTGCTAAGATATATGACACAAATGGAAAATTGATTGGAAAGGGTGATCGGACTAGGAGAAATCTATTCTACTTTGACATAGAGGATACTACTTGTCTAGTTGTAAAATTTGATGATGTGTGGATATGGCATAAGAAGTTATGTCATGTTAATTTTGATAACCTGGTTAGTATCAGTAACATGAGAAAAGTTAGAGGTTTTCCTAAGTTGAAGAAGCTTGATAATATGATGTGAAAATAATGTCAGTTAGGCAAAATGACAAAGTCAAGTTTCAAGAGTAAAACTCATACCTCTAAAGAAATACTAGAGATTGTTCATAGTGACTTGTGTGGACCACTTGAAGTGCAAAGCTACAAAGGAGATAAGTACATTATGCTATTTGTTGATGATTATTTTAGAATGATGACAGTTATGTTCCTGAAGAAGAAATCTAATGCTTTCCAAATGTTTAAATGGTACTTAGCAAGACTTGAGAAGGAAACAGGTAAAAGTCTAAAATGTTTGAGATTAGACAGAGGAGGAGAATTTACATCAAATGAGTTTGAGATGTTCTGTAATGTTAGAGGAATCAAAATATAGACATTTGCCCTTAGAACCCCTTTGTAAAATGGAATTTCTAAAAGGAGGAACAGATCGGTAATGGACTGTGCTAGAACACTCAAGATTGAGATAAATGTTGTTTTGAAATACTAAAGAGAAGCTATAAGTACAACTGTCTATACCTCGAACCTATACAAGTAAAAAAGGGTACTCATTCAACACCTTTTGAACTATGGTATGGATACTCACCCAATGTAAAATATTTTAAAGTATTTGGGAGCAAGTGCTATATTCTTAAAGACTTCAAAAATGGTAAACTAGATGCAAAAAGTGAAGAAGCTATATTCCTAGGATATTCCACAAGAAGTAAAGCTTATAAGTGTTTAAATACTAATACTAACAAAGTTGTGGAAAGTGCAAATGTGAATTTTGATGAATATACAGAAGTATATGAAACTAGTAAATTTGAACTCAATTTTTGATGAATTTTGGTTGAAATTTCAATGCAGGTTGGTCAAAATTTTGACCAAGCAGTTCGTGGTAATTTTTCTCATCGAAATTTTAACCAACTTGCATGTTGGTCAAAATTTCGACCAATACATTTGTCAAAAAATTTAAATTTTTGCTAGCTCTAATTTGTCATTGTTGGTCAAAATTTCCAACAATGTTTGGTCAATTTTTTTAAATAATTGATGGAAATTTTGACCAAGTCTTGGTAGAAAACTATCAAGAATTGGTCAAAATTT
The DNA here is from genome assembly GCA_028749045.1 of Cupressus sempervirens. NCBI lineage: Eukaryota > Viridiplantae > Streptophyta > Pinopsida > Cupressales > Cupressaceae > Cupressus > Cupressus sempervirens. The sequence goes on from CM053791.1 coordinate 14,512,916, forward strand.
CTACCAATGTTTGGTCAATTTTTAAAAATAACTGGTGGAAATTTTGACCAATACTTAGTAGAAAACTATTAAGAACTGGTCGAAATTTCCACCAATGTTTGGTCAATTTTTTGTTAATGTTGTATCAAGTAATTGTTTCTTATCCTAGCCATTTAATTTGCAACCTTTTAAATCTCTGCAAAGATAAAGTTGGAGCAAGAGAATTTTTCATCTCAAAGGTGTCCTCTAATTGTAAAGTGGACGCTTTGCAATCAAAGGACACTTTTGAGAGAAAAAATTCTCCTGCTCCAACTTTATCTTTGCAGATATTTAAAAGGTTGCAAATTAAATGTTTAGGATAAGAAACAAATTGCTTGATACAACATGGAACAAAGAACATAAACATATAGCATGGACATGTCTTCTTTGAAATGAAAGCATCCAAGAATGTAAGAAAAGGAAAAACTATTGAAGTGTGAAGGATTCCGCAATGGATCTTACTTTCTGCTGGAAGTTATTTTCAAAAAGAAAAGTAGAGGTGTCTGTTACAAAGTCAATACTTGTAATCCACTGATGAATTTTCTAATTGGCTTACATATGTGTTTATTTGCAAACTAAAGCAATTCGTTAGTCATTTTTCATTTGTACAAGTTTTTTACAGGACGATCCAAGGACTTAGTACTCATAAATCTTAATTCATCAATAAGCTGAATGTCAACTGGTTAAAATTGCTCATCAAAGTGATTACCGGATACAAAGATAAAAATATCACAAAAATTATAACAATTATTTAGTTAGATGGTATATATATCATAATGATTTCCAAGGTCAACTCAACTAATTAAGACTTGAACTGAATTTCTACAGTATCTAAGTTACATGTTTTGCTCTATCATATGAAACAACAGCTTAGTATTTGACAAACTTATACAAAATTTTGTGTTCCATGATAGAATGATACATTATTTTCATGTCATCATTATTCAACCTGATAAGTAATTTCATAAACTAGTTGTGGCCCAGAGTTTGGCACCTATAGATAAACAATCCTATGCCACTGCACTACTCTTGGCAGGCCCACAGTGGCAAATTAGCACCAAAGGCTCCACCATATCTAGGAGACCAATTTTAGTTTAACTCTACGTAACCAAAACTATTTGATATGTCAAGCCTTTTGTCCATTTTTCTAGTTCAACCATTAATTTTGTGCATATAAGGCTGTACATATGAATGATGATTGCATAAAAGAGTCATTTTCTAATACAAACTCAGATAATTCTCCTATAGTGATCATTTTCTAACACATACTTGGATAATACTCATGCTCTTGGGTGCTCTATCAACAATATAGTAGGTTCACTCTTTGTAATGAGAACCCTGAAGTTGACTTGAAAAAAAAATCAATCAAGAAATGCTTCCAATTAGTAATATTTTGAAGCCACTTTTGGCAACTTTTTAAAGCTAATTCAACAAAGATTATTGTCATAAAGCATTGGTGCTACCTTAAATTGTCCATAGTTATGAGATAACAAATTCTATTAACTAGTTGGACATAACTATGCACTGTATGAAATTGAATAGACTTTCTTTTATATTTATGGAACAAATTTGCATAGTTACATTTAGTTCATTGTGAGTAGAATGTGATAATGGTCATGTTCATGATATTATCTGAATTCCATCACCTAGAAATGTGCACCAAAATCCTTTTCAATTGACATGGCAATAGCGACAATCATGGTGATGATACATGTTCAAGCCTTGTAACAATATTTTTAAGGCTAGCAACATACAAGAAATTGGTACATTAATCATTGGGTAAGAGAACATGGACTAAAAACCAAAAATTAACACATCTAAAACCTTGATATGATAATAATTCAATCATGAATGTATACCCATCTTTTAATCTTCATCCTTCAAACTGTGGACCAGCAGTCAGTCAACATGCTCATTTAGCTTGGCTATGATTTCCACATTATATTACATTCACTCTTTGCAATAAGAACCATGAAGCTGATTCAACAAAAAAATTCAATCAGGGTGTGCTTTCAAATAGTAATATTTTCAAGTCACTTTCAGCAACTAGCAAAAGCTAATTCAATGTAGATTCTTGTAACAAATCTTTGGTGCTATCTAAGGTCGCCCATAGTTGAGAGATCTAAAATCCAAAGAATTACCTGGACATAAATGTACATTGTATGAAATCATTTAGATTTACTTTTATATGTATGAATTAAATTTGCACAATTCCATGCAGATCATCTGTAACAGGTGATGATGAGGTGAACTCTAACTAGTCCTTGCTTCACAAAATCACTTGCACTAAGGATGCTTGCTTCTAAGGATGTTGATCTCATTTCTCTTCACTCAATCTTAGTCATTGCCTTAAAAGAAACTACACTATACCTTTTTCTCTTCGCTCAATCTCAGTCATTGCCTTAAAGAAACTACACTATACCCTTTTCTCTTCGCTCAATCTCAGTCATTGCCTTAAATAAACTACACTGTACCCATTTCTCTTTGCTCAATATCAGTCATTTCCTTAAAGAAAATTTTGATGGCTAGTACCTAGCAACTCTGGAAAAAGTAGTGTTGGGAGTGAAGGGAGTGTAGGATATTTGGTGAAAGGACTAAGCATACAACTAGAGAAGATTTCTTGGCTTAGTTGAGTTTCAAGATATCAAAAAAAGCCTTATAGAAAGTGGATTTATTGATGCCAAAAGAGTTGTGTCGATGTCTCATGTGGTCGCCATAAATGTGGAAAACAAGGTTAGTATGCATAAAGCATGATTATATTGCTAGGAGGAAATGAAAGCAGTCCTAACAAAGAAATATGTGCAACATAGCTTCTCAAAAAAAGAATCTTTTTAACCATTGACCAAAAAGCAAGCATAAACAATCCACAAAGAAATGCTAGAAATAATATTCATAGACATAAGCCATTGGTTTTCCTATAAACCTATTGCCATTGGTAGGTTTTTTTTAAACCGATTGTAAGTAGTCACAATAAATTAAAAAAGAAATCTAAAGAGATTGTCATTCAAAATAAAATTGTTTACTTACCAACTTTCCATCAACTATCTAAACTTTAACCTACTAACGTTTAATCTCAATGACTTCTCCATCAATCTAGGCCACTTTGGAATCTTGCACCCATACTTGAGAACCTACAAGAATGTTTATAGGAGCAAGCACACTACTTGGTGGTTAACTAATGTAGGAACAAGAACTACTAATGGCAATAGATTTATATTACAAGATTGCCAATAAGATACTTTCATAACCTTAATATCAATCTAATCCATCAAATATGACATTCTCAAAACTTTCTCTCTAAGGACAACTCACATGCTGGAGGAAAGAACTATAAAAAAATAAATACAGATCATCACATTTGAGGACCATAAGTGTTCACTTACTAAGAGATAATAGTGGAAAGAGCAGCTCTAGTAACACCTAACCTAAGAATGAGAATAGAAAGAGAAAACAACAGGGCATTCAATATGTTGTTGGCCCCTACAAAAGTTTTAAAAACCACACCTTAGGAACAAGCTTATGTGAATGCACAATTCAGTAATTTCAAAATTTATAATATGTGGACATTATAACAAAGTTGAAACAATAGTCTAATGAAAGCCAAAGTGAATTAAAAATCAATGAGTGAGTTTGAAAGTGTAGGGAAATCAAGATACCATTTTGATTTATGTTAGGATACAAGAATAAAATACAATTTTAAATTTAAATGCAATTGCAAGGGGTATTGAATGCAATTGCAAGGGGTACTAACAAGATCATTATATAGGGAAAAGATATAAATATAGATTAGATGGTGTAAATACATAATAGCAGTAAAAGGAAAGAATGGACTTGCCATATCATCATCTCATCTCTAGAACCCACACAAAATGTCAAATATAACTACCTCACTCTCAATGGTATCAAATTGTTTTCCTATGTTATAGATGCCAAGCATATAATTGTGGAGGAAGCAAGAGATTGTATAATCCAAACTAAGCATGCATTCACAAGAGTGGGAGTGGGGTTAAATAAAATGTATGAAGAAATGAGGAGTAACCTGACAAGAGATCTCAATAGAAAACTATGAAAGGAGAATGTGGAGTCTAAATTTATGGTGTTGCCAGAGAAAAATAGAAATCTGTTGCATGAGACTAGTATCCTAAACAAGCCTCTTAAAATGCTTCCTTGTTCTCTCAGGACTCTGATGCTAGGTACCCCGTCTGACCTATTACAAAAAGCCAATTAAAATGATGAATAATTTAACATCTTTTTAACCAAGATGATTCAAATATCATATCAGATTATATTTTTTCTAATGTAGTTTTAAAAATGTTGTGTTACATAAATATGGATACAAATACAAATACAATATTGGATTCAGATACGACCATTTTTTAGGACCCCCAATATGGATACAATTGGATACTATATTAATAGAAAAATGTACACATATAAATAAAATAACTTTATAAGTGTTAAGAGGATATTATTATTACTCCAAAAGCAATATTGCTACAATAGTAATTTATGTTAATTTATGTGATTCAAGTAAGAGAAGAATGGAAGGTCATTGTTTCCTGCAGTGATTCATGATTTGTAAAGTGAAGCAAATAATCATACCCCAACCTACTATTCACTGAAGTTGCAGCGATTTATCTAATTCTTTGAGCGGTTGGTGTTAGAATTTTTGTTGAGAGTCAAGAAAAATCAAATTTATCAGGAAGAAGCATAAATTGCAGCTCTTTTTAGGGTTAGACAATACAACAATAGAATAAGCCTAGGTAGGTCATACAATGAGATTCCAAAGAGGATGCCAGTTGTAGAAGCAAACTTGCTTGAGAAATTTGCAGATCACTCTCCTCAGATATAATTGAAGACTGATAATTACTCTTAGCTTGCCATACTACCTACATTACAACTAATGTCGTCCATTGGGGTTTTAAGAAAAACAATCTAGGTGCAAAAATTAAAGTTAATAAAGTTTCCGTATCACCAAATTGAATAATTTATGCTCAAACTGCCTGGTATGGTTTTTGAAATTAATCTCTTAAGTAGTTTTAAGGAGTTTGAAATTATTTCAGAATTGTCTATTCATCAGTGGATAGAACTCTGGTTTGGATGCTGCTATGTTATTCTTCTAGAACTGTTGAAAAACACATAAAAATTAGACTTTTGTAGTCTCAGAAATTCAGAATTTGCCTGTTATGAACTTCTAATTGGACATTTGTTTCGAAGAAACGAAGGAATCAGAATCTTCATAATGTTCTCTATAGATTGTAATTCTTGGTAGTGGAAAATGTTCAATTATTCAAGATAATTAGCTTTAGTATTTTTTCATTCTCAAAATTATTGAAAAAAATCAACAAAAAAATTCTGACAAGGAAAACACATAAAAAATTATTATGCTAGTCAAAGTCCATTTTCCAAACCAACTTCAAAATTTTTGCTAATTTCCTTATCCAGGGTATCTCAAGTCATCATGAGATTGATAGTAAACTTCAAAGGCTAGTGTTATCCAAATCCTTGAAACACTTCACATTCCTATAAATTTTAAACTCGAAAAGAAGCAGTATTGATATGCATAAAGACTCAGTATTGCAACACCAAACAAAGACTATAATGGCAAGCCATCATTACAAAGATGGTAAACTTCAAATGATAATGGTATCAAAAGAGAGATTATAGTGATGTATGAAAGCCATGGATATGATGATGATCAAGTTGTTATCTTAAATGTCATTCATGGTCTATTGAAATTTGATACAACAATCTATAGAGCTCATAATCACAAATGATTGTTGTTCAACTCATGTCGTAAAACCAACTCAAATGACCTACATGAAGATGGTTATCTAAAATGGATGACAACAATACTTTTGATGACCTATATAATAATTGATCAATGATGACTGGTTGTTGACACTTAACGTTATTGTTTTTAAATAACATTATTATTTTAATATATATTAGGACATCTGAGCTTGACTATTAATATCATGTTGTGTTTTAACTTTTGAACATAATTACTGCTTTCTTATTTTTGTATCAACAAACACAACCCTCAAAAAACATTTGACCAAACCCACAAACCAAAAATCAAACCTAAACTAATAACTTAGGAATAAGACATACTCTCACAAACAACTATGGAGTTACTACTATTAATCTAGTAGCAGAATGAATTTTAAACATGTGGGATTGAGATAATTCCACCCAATCAATAGTTGTAGCTAGTGTACATGCTATTATATGATACTAACCACTTATTCTAGAGAGACCTTCCTCAAAAGAACATATATTTACAATATTGATAAAGAGTTATGTATCAATTTTTAAAAGAAATGCCATGTATTAGCATACCATCTGTAACTTTTGATGCACTAGAGAACAACTAAGGTCAATGGTTCCATCACTTTCCATTCTTGGTAAGTGCACTAACTCTTCCCAAGACGAGCGCACCTCACACACAAACTCTAGCCACACCATAGAGATTGTTGACACACATATAAAGACAAATGCAAAAATGAGATGTGAAGTGCTTTCACAGCTTATAATTCATGCATTTCCATACAGCCGAAAGATAATACAAATTCTTGTTAAATTAACCAATCCAACATCCATTAATTCTCATAACACTGCTCATTCTTTTTAGTCATTGTGTTAATGAAGTGAATATAATTCTCATATCACTAGTGCCTTAATGTCAAGAATGGATGCTGCAAAAGTCTTGACTCCTTGGCTTTGGAAGGAATTGAAGAACAATGGTCTGACAAGGATTAGAGAATTCCATCACTCTACAAATATCTAAGAACACACTGTAGATTGAAAAGCTCATGGTACAGGTAGGGAAATTCATGTATATTCTAATCTAGCAAAGGCTTCCAAATATAAAATTAATGAAAAAGAGGGTCATGGAAAATAGGCTCTATCACAAATCCCAAAAATGAGGATTGAATATACCTCCAATCAAAGACATATTTGAAGAGAAATTCTGATACAGGTAGTCTAGATAAAAGAACTTGATAAAATGTGATATAAATTCCTATAGCAGTAATCATCATCAAATACTAAAGAGCCCAACTTTCCTTAAAAATAGGTTGTGGAAAATGGCGATACTGCTCACAATTAGATATTATCAACATACTAGTAAAATCATAATCATAGTTTTGCTCAGTGGGCGAAGGCATTTTTAGTCAAACTAGAAGTGTAGGTCTATCATTTGCTATTTATTGCAATGAAAAGAAATTGGTTGAGGACTTGAATGTCAAGTATTTATTTTCAACCATATAATTCCCAAAGCACCCTATTGTTAACTAACATTTATAATGGATAATATACTGTCTGATTAATGAAAGCCTTTACCAAAAAGAAACTTTCAACTATGCTAGATAATACAAATAAGAAAACTATATCTTGCAACCAAAATTAGTGCAAAAGAAATTGCTTCATAGATAATAATGCAATACCTCCCAAAGAATATTTGTTCCAAATTTAACAAATGTTGCACAGTGATTTCAGCAAACAATATTCATGCAACTGATTTCTTTTTATCCACTACATTATATTGAAAACAATATAATATCAGACTGAAATAGAGGCTTGAAATTAAATATGAAGGTTACCTTGGTTTGGATGCAGTAATGAAGGCTGCTCCAGTAGTCCTCATCGACTATGATTTGCATATTTCTTATGGGGTTGAGGTTGTTTAGAGCAACTGTCAAATGACTATTGCAAACTAGAGCACTAAGGAGGGTTATAATTACCTATTTACAAAATAGCTAAGACCAAAGAAAAATATCTATTCAAAATAAGGACTATTTGTATGGTGGCTTGTGGACTACAACACCATCTATTGTCATATGGGAGTTATGGTAGGAGAGAAATAGATACATTTAAAAAAATAAAAGGATAGGATAGGAACAACTTACCGACAAGATGGAGGCTGCCATTAATCAAGATTGTGAATAATAGAATATTGAATATGCAAAAAGTGGTAGAAAAGATGACTTATTGGGATGAGAAGATGAGAAGTAGATGGATTTGGGTTTTACGATTCCTTAGTATGTTAGTTTGAGCTTCACTTAGTTTCAAGAATATTATAATATTCTCTACTTAACATGGCCAACCACGTGAAGGTGGAAGCTCATTTGGCCTCACCCCTCCCCCCTTAACATCAATCTAAATTACGCATTATCATCTAATTACATACTTCATTCATTCACTCATCCATTATTGAACTATAACTTCAATCAAAAAAATCACATAACATTTATTAATATGATATAAAATTCATTAATACACAATACTAATCAAGACTTCATTAAAACATAACAATATTCATTAACATAAAATAAAAATCAATATTAATACGCAACATTCATAGATAATTACTTTAAAATAAGTTTTTTCATTATCCAACAAGGTTTATCAAAGACCATTTTGAAAACATCTTTTCTTCTTTTTGTTTTTCTTAGCTCTGTTGAGAAAAAGGCTAATAGGAGTATCAATATCTTCTTCATTTTCTTCCTCTTGTGGCACATGTAATGTCAAATTGTGATGGCTCCTCCTCTTTGGAGGAGCAAGAGGCTGTTGCACTAAAGGGGGCTCTGTTGCAAGAACAAGTAAATGGGTTAAATTTGCATACTCTTTTTTCTTTTTTTTAAACTATTACAAGTCTATAATTAAGTACTAGTACAACATAACATGAATTTTTCTTACCTAACAAGGCCACATCATGTACATTAACATTTTGATCCACCACCACGTCAACATGCTGAACACTTCGAACATGCTCAATCCTTCACCATGATGTTCAACATGCTCTAAAATATTGAAAAAAAAAAAACACGTCAAATTGTAATTGAATATGTTAAATTGAATTTATAATTGCATAATTAATTTTTAATAAAAAATTAATACCTCCACCACTATAATGCACATAATGGCCTTCATTATGAGTAGGTTCTATGATAGGATATGAAGGCTGCAATAAAATGTGATGCACATTGTTATGTAGTCAATATATGTTCAAAACTAGCACCAAAAAAGAATTTCTCAACTATTCAATTTCATTTACTTTTCATCTGATCAATTTACCTATGTCTCATTTGGTGCACTAGATTCTTGGGTAAGGCTTTTAGATTCTTGGTGTAGGCGTGCAACTATGACTTTATAGCCTTCCTTCAAGGCAATTTTTCTATCTTCATCTGTAAGCTCCACATTAAATTTTGTGCCCTGTATTTTTTGCTTAACATTGTCAGTTTTCCATGTATGGTTTCATTAAACAAAATTGTTTGCAACATTATATATATATAAAAAAAGAAATTTCATTGCTATTACTTACAAGTCGAGACTGAAGATTCATATAGCCACCAGAGCCAAGTTTGTGTTGGCCAACTTTTTCTAGTCTCGCTTTTGTAGCCACAGATGTGTCCTCCAGTCTATGAGCAATTTCAAACATGTTAGATTATATATTTACAAAAATCACTAATTAGTACATGATTACAATGTACTTAATACTATCATGACATACCTTCTTTTTCCCTATGTTGGTTCATTTACTCTATTTTCACATAGCCTTTTCTCCTTTGCATCTTCTATTATTTCATTCCACTCCATTGGTGGAATCATAGGAGGATGCTCATACTTTGGGTTCTCCATAAGACCCCTTCTATATTGATCGCTCACAGTCTTTATATGCCTTGATACTCTTTTCAGAAGTAGGCCAGTGTCAAAAATGCTTTTTTGAAATAGGTCCTCAAAAGATGTAATTAACTAATTTTTTAATTTAGAAGTTTGTAAATTTCGCCTTTAAAAAAAATAAATTGTTAGATCAATAACTTTAATATAGTACAATAAATGGAAAAAAAGAAAAATTATGTAGCAATGATATGAAACTACATACCTTTTACGTATGGTGGGTCCAAATAGCTTCAATGTCATATCAAAAAGATGGTCAAAGAAAACATTATTACCTACAAAAACATAAAGGGATTATCAATCCAAAACAAGTTATGTATAAGTAAACTAAATTTACACTTTAAATAATAACAATTTTAAAGCACCTGGAAGCTTTCATAATTTAAATAGAAACATAGTTTTCTTGTTCAGTAACAATGTCCCTTCAAAGAACCAGTACTAGTCACACAAATTGCTTTAGGAAATGGATCAAATTTAGTAGTACTACTCTCTATTGCTCTATCAATTGAAGGTCTATCTATTAGTGCACAAAATAGGTACATGAGTACAAAATCCACCCAACAAAAAAATAATGCATGATTAGCACATTACACAATATAGCAAAATAAGGTTTTACCAGTTGTATAGGGCATAGAAGAGGGTTTTTACACCCCTAGATGTCAATAATGAACAAGGCAATATTGGACCGTCGACCAAAGGAGGCATCCACACTTCATCATGAGCTGAAGAATACCATATTGTTAGCAAAGACACTTTCAATGGATAAAGATAAAATGGGATACTAGCTAGAAGTGCCAAAAAAAGAAGTTATGTGTTATAATGTTGATGAAAACAAACAAAGAAAGTGTTACTTACATGAAGGTTGTGCGCTACAACCCTCACCATATTCACCATGCAATGTCACAACTATCACATATTTCTATACAAGAACACATAATATTTTAGATCATGATCCATAAAATAATATAAAGTATTAACATCTATTGAACTTCTACTATTGCTTTAGATTAATCACTGCTTACCTTCAAAGATTGGACCCTACGTTCTAATTCTCTTTTTAGTGCCTCTTTCCCCTTGCTTGTGTCACAGTCGATGATAATGTTAACAATTTTATCAGTGTATATTTGTTTGAGTTGTTGGGCCATGAACATAGGGTCAGCACTAAAGGCAATGTCATGTAGAAATGACACCCATATTTCAAATTACATTTGATCTGCTATCATTTTAGCTTTTCCCTATCATTTGTGATATCAATATCAGTAAAATTTCATCAAAATAACTCCAAAGCCATAAAGAAAAGAAAATAATAATACACTATTTTTTTCTATATAACAATAAAAATTACACTAGTTAATGTTTACCTCTGCTGAAGGTGTCTGAGTTGGTGTAGCCCCACGTGTGCATCGTGGTCTACCCATGTTGCCCTGTGAAAAAGATTACTAATTCTTAGAAATCAGCAGCAAAATGAAAGTATTTGACATGTATTTAATGTTTGTATTTGCACATATGGTTTTGAAAGAAAAATTTGGTGTAACTAATGTGTATATCTGCAAAATTCAAAATCAATAAAATTTCATCAAAATAAGTCCAAAGGCATAACGAAAAGAACATAATAAGATGACATTTGTTTGTATATAACAATAAAAATTACAATAATCAATGTCTACCTCCATTGAAGGTGTGTGAAATGGTGCATCTCCCCCTGTACATGGTGGTCTACCCATGTTGCCCTGTGAAAAAGATTAGTAATTCTTAGAAATCAACAACAAAATGAAAGTATTTGACACGTTGTACTTAATGTTTGTATCTCAACATATGGTTTTGAAAGAACATAATAATATGATATTTGTTTCTATATAATTTGAACAATTACAATAATTAAGGTTTACCTTTGTTGAAGAAGGTGTGTGAGATGGTGCATCCCTGCTTGTGCAACGTGGTGGTCTATCCATGTCGCCGTGTGAAAAAGAATCAGCAACAAAATGAAAGTAATAGACTTACCAAAAAAAATATTAATAATAAAGTAGGTTGTATATGCAAATCATTTATCTTAAGTTAGCCAAAAATTTGGTGTAACTAATGTATATATGTAAAAAAATATTTGACATGTTCTACTTAATGTTAATATCTACACATATGGTTTTGAAAGAAAAGTTTGGTCATACATGACCCCATCATAGTTGACCTTGATCGTACCTAGACAGACATTTCATTGATCATCATCTTCATCCATGTTTTCATCATCATCGTCATCATCATCATTGTACTTGCCACTTTGATCATCGTCGTCACCACCACCATCTTCATCACCATCATCATCATCTTCATCACTGTCATCACCATGACCATCAACATGATCATGATCATGATCATCATCATCATCATCATCACCATCACCATTACCATCAGCATGACCAAAACCATCACCATCTTCTTCTTCATCATTGGGTAACAGTCCTTTGTGATTATCATTATCTTCATCTTCTGCTTCTTTAGTATTTTCTTCCATCACATTATACTTTACTGACCTTCCTCTTGGATCGTGTTTAATAACAAATGACCAACTTGGTTTTTGTAGAATGCCAAAGTAAAACACTTGCTTGCATTGGCTTGGAAGAACATAGGCCTCATCTCCAACTAACTCAAATGACCTTGTATTAATCATTGTAAATCCACTATCATGTTCAATAACAATCCTATCAGGATCATTTTAATTAAGCCATAGCCTGTACCATTTGATGACAAATAGAACTATTTTGAATGAATTAAAGTCACATTCAAGTATATCATCTAAAATTCTATAGTATCAATTTTCAGCTTGTTGAGGACATATGTCAGTTCTAGACGAAATATTGGTGACCATGAAGACTACACTTATCTTAGAATCACACGTTTTCTTTATTTCATTTGACTTTTTTATGTCAAATTTATGACCATGATAGTACATAGTTTTGTGGTGTTTGACCTACAATTTTTCAAACATGTCAAAATTATTTGCATTGATCTATGAGTTGATATTAAACTTATGGCCCATGATTAGTAATCTTCTACATACCTTTGTATCTCTTAAGCCATATACTAGATCAAGTACCATTGGCATAACATTGAGATCTCTATTACAATGAGCTTCTTTAAACAATGATGCAACACAGTCCCATGTTAATGAACAACCATTTTCTTGAGATTGTTCAATCCATACCGTCATCCAATCAAGATTGTTTGCAATATACAAATGTAGTGCATCCCACTCATGACCAACTATAAAGAAAATAATTAGACCAGTTAGAAACAACTTATACTGATGATAGATAAGAATTAATAAACTACAAAAAAAAAATTATAATTACATGTCAATCTCCTTAATCTACCTTTCCCTATCAGGCACTCCTTCAAATTAGTCATTAGATTTGAGATTCCAAATGCGATCTAAATGGATATTTGCTACAAATTTTGGAAGATATTCACTACTGTACACCATGGTCTAGTAAACTATATATCCCTCTACCATAGAACCCTCAAGATGTGCTCCTTGTCGAACCAAGCCCTTCATAAGTTTCAAGTGCCTCTCAACCATCCACATTGACCTAGTTTATATAGGTACACATAATTTAATCTCCTTAACTTGATGTATGAAGTAGTGTTCTTAAGCATTGAAAAAGGTTGAAGGTAGACACTTTTTCATTTCACACATAAGCTGTGGAATTTTTCTCTTCCAATATTTTATATCTTTTTTTTTATCAATTTCTTTAGATGATAACCACCTAAAAGAGATTCAACACACAAGAACATGTAAACAAGATTTTAGATAAAATTATACAATAGATTTCAGATACAATTATACAAATTTAAGAAAAAACACTTCTAACCTCATGTATTTTTCAAGGTCATATATAACTTGTTTAATATTATTGTCAAACTGGTGTGGGAGGGATAGAGGTAGGACATATTGCAATCATTAAAAAATGAGCATTTCAATATATTATTAAATAATGCAATAGGTAGTACATTCAATTTTACAAAGATACTATAAATAAAGAATATGACTTACCTTGATGAAGGTATGCCAATCATGTGTTTTCAACCCTGGCCTAAAATCACCTGTCTTTGATAGAAGAGTGCTTATAATTGTAGCAAATTCTGTTGTTTTTTTTTTTTTTTAATAACTTCTTTTAATGTGTCACTTTGTTGCTCCGTCAATAACCAAAGAAGGGCACTTGTATTTATGCAGTCTCCGTTGCTATTTGATTCAATGAAATCTTTTAGTGCATGATTGGATTCATGAATGTCAATACAAATTTTGGCAATTTTTCTATGTCAGGCCTTCCATCCAATATTTTTCATAGTGTCTCTATTACATTCTTTCCAATATGCATAACATCAAAAAAATGCATGATTGGGAGATCCTTGTAGTACGCTAACCTACTAAATTGAGTAGGATAACTTTTCATTCCTCTAAGAAGTTGGGCATTGATGCCTTGATGACCTTCACAAGCATCAATTGCATCATTAGTCGATCATATTCCAACTCCCATAAATGAGGTGTCATTCTTCATGGCCTTGATGATGTCTCTTCTTTTCCATTAAAAAGATTTTTTTTAATAATTCAATACTTATGATTATTGTAGAGAAAGTGCCTAAACTCATTGAACACCTACTTTCCTAAACTTCTTGAATGACGAGATTTCATCTTCGAACCACAAATTGGACATGCAAATTTTTCTTTTGTTTGAAAACCTAAAAGATCATATACAATTATCATGTGCATCTTAAGAATACACTAAATAATGTGTAAACATTATAATAGACTAAAAATATGTGATCTTAACAATATAACATACCACAAAAATGAGTTAGTCCAAGGGCATCATGTATTGTCCATACAAGCATTGAATGGAATTGAAATTATTGATGTCCTATTGGTCTAGAGATGTCATACATAGTGACGCCATTCCATAACTTCAACAACTTGTCAATTAGGGGCTCAATATACACGTTCAAATCTTTAACTTTGTACTTACCTAGTAATTGAATGAACATAAACATTACATAATTATTATGACCATTTTCATGCATTGTTTATAAATTGATTTAGAAAATTTTTGAATAAAAAAATACCTGGCACAATCATTAACAACATTATGTGCTCCCTCTTTATGGACATTCGAGGAGGAATGTTATTGTTAATAACAAAAACAAGGCACACTAAGTAAACAGATCTCATATCTCCAAATGAATTGACACCGTTCGCTGCTAATGAAGCTTCAGATTACAAGGTTCTTTAAAGTGTGACAATGTTTCTTCTATCTTTTTAAATGCAAAACCATCCACAGGCATTTGCATAATGTCATCTTGACTTCTATTGTGTGGATGGTAATCCATAAATTGTGCCAAGTTAGTGCACTTGAATAATTGTTGAAGACGTGGAATAATGAGAATATACTGAAGAATGTTGTGAGACACCTTTTTTATTATTTGATCTAATTAATATCTACTAATATGACAATAAGAGAATTCTATTACAAATTCATGTTGTTTATGATATAAAATGTGATCATTGGGACATGCATGTATTTTTTGATACTTCATTCCAATCTAATTCATAATGGTAGATAATTCTTAGTACGAATGAGGTAAAATATTTGATGGTGGTAACAAAAACTCACCTATCAACCTACAACAAAAAATATGCATTGTTAATATAATAAATAGTAATTGTATGCTAATATTGAAGATGAAAAAAATGGCATACGTGACATTGCTACATTGGATAAACTATTCGTAACCTTTAAGTTCACCAACAACACTATAACTGAGAGAAGAGTTGTTTGGGAGCCTTTGTACAGAGGCTCATGTGCCTTCTCAAGTAAACATATATCAAGACCATCTTCATCATCATTATCAGATGTGCTAGTACCATCATCGTGAGCCTCTTCATCACTTGCTCCAATACCATCTTCTTCAATCATGTCCTCTGGCACATTATCATCTTCTTCCATGGGAGTGTTATCCTTAGCTTTGATATTCAAACCTCCATGTTCCTCCAGTAGGAAATCCACATTCAACAATGGATGAAAATAATGGCCACCTTCAATGTGACCATGTTGCCTATAATGTCTTTGCGCTGTTGTGATTAGAATTCTTCGATTCTTTAAGCCCTTACACTTTTTGCAAGGACAATTAAATTTATTAGCTTTTCTTTGGAACTAAGACCATAATGTAGCCATTGTCTCATTATTTTTTTCTTGGTTCATGTTATTAGGTGTGGTCTTTCTTCACAGAAAAATATATCTACAAATAAATTGGACATGTTGTACTTAATGTTTATATTTGCACATATGGTTTTAAAAGAGAATTTGTTCTAACTAATGTGTATATTATGTGCAAAAAAATTGAACATGTACTTAATGTTTATATCTGCACATATGTTTTTGAAAGAAAAATTTGGTGTAACTAATGAGTTCTCTAATTGTAACAACACTTCTGCATTATAATACAATAAATTTTTTGCAATTTTGAGTGCAACTCCCTAGATCTCCAATGATCCAAAACATAAAAAGATAGTAAACATATGGATAAAAATGTTTTGAGCACAAACCAATGAGATTTTTAACAAAGATTGTGTGAAGAAGTGCTCAAAGGTTTTCAAAAGAGTGTTGCTACTTTGTAATCATAATTGTAGCATTTTGGTTAGCATTCAATTGGGGTAAAAATCACCACACTGGTTGTGCAAAGGGAAATATGTGTGAAGCTTCCTCCTTTTGAAGAGGGACCATGACCTATTAGAGAATAAGGAAAGGCTGCTATATATTCAATGAATTTAGTAACAAAAATGACTCATCGCAAAAGTATAGAATCAACATGTTTTCAACGTGAACAACCTTTACATGTTACTACAAACTACTGCATGTTGTTAGTAGGAGGGAATTATTAATTAAACAAATGATCACGAGCATTAGATTGTTAAAGCATGGATGAGAGTAGATTATAGGAAATTTTCACCATAAATTGAGGCTGATATATCTTTAAAAAAATTATTGTTGATCATAGTTCCCAACACTTAATCAACTGATCAAGATGAAAAAGTGGATTTATGATGAAATACCTTTTTAATTCAATAGCTCTAATAATAGCATGAATTTTACCACTAATGGGAAAAATATAAATAAACTATGAATGTTGTTACATGTGTTTCATCAAGTTTTTAACTGCGTAATGCACTAAGACCCACTTTAAAGGTACCAAAGAATAGTGTTTGGGGTGAAATGTTATTTCACACAGGCATATTTGGTGCAAATCTAGGAACCGAAATCTTGGAGTTTCTCCTTTTTCATATTATCATTTCGAGGACTTAAATAAGAAATAAGATTTATCCATAATAATAGCAACAAACCTATTTTAGCAATTTCTAAAGTTTCCAATTACCTTGCTGGTGTAGGAGCACCACACACAACCAAGCCGAAGTTGAAGATTATAGAGACACCAAAGACCCTCAAAACAAACTAGAAGGATGGAATGTATAAATAGGGTTTTCAAACCAATTGGAGGGGTTTAGAACCTATAATGATACTAAAATAGTGTAATTCTTCAATCATATTGTAATGTCCTCAAAGGACTACTTTTATTGTGTAATGTCCTCTTATGGACTAAAGACTTGATTGTGATGGACTAAAGTGTCCAGGCTTCAATAATGTTTCAAGAAATTATAGAAGGGGCATGGGATAGGTCTAGATATTAGACAAAAGGTTAAGTATCAAAATAAAGTCATTTTTGTTATTTAAAACTTAAATATTTAAAAAAAGTAACAGCTAGTTTAGGGATTGAGAAGTTTCGGGTTGTATGCTTAACATTCAACTCAACAAATAGAAGTTGGTTGAGTCAGTTTCTTAAGTAGTTATAGGGGGTCTTTTATATGAGAGAAGAAGTCTCTGTTACAATAGGGGGAGAAGAAGGATTAGGTTATGTATTGGTGAACAAGAAACAACTCTTTATTGAAACTTGTTGTTGCTATAATACCTTAGGGAGAATGAAGGTCATTTCATGAACGTAGAGGCCTAACATTCATGGAATGACATTACTTAACATGTATCATAAAAATCTATCTATGAAAATGTGGATTCGTGTTTGATAGAAGTGATCATAGTTAAGGAATAGTGTGAAAATATAATTCAATGTCGTGTGTGGTAGTGAATGAGCTGCTCGAGAAGGAGTGGATTTTATGCTTGGGAATGTTTCAATAGAGTAAAGTGAAGGTGAATCCATCACCAATTGGATGCAGGATCAGGCAGAGAGTGAACATTGAGGAAGCCCTAGCAAAATCAAGTTTGGAGTCAAGAATTGGGGATCGAGAGTTGCAAAAGTCTTGGAACTAATTCCTTTTGGAATTGAGCATTTGATGGTATAAGAAAACACTGTCTAATAGTAGGAAGTGCCAAGTGGGTTTTGTAATGTAGTTCCTTTGTTAATAGGTCAACCTTTATGCATAAAAATAGGGCACTAGTAAAGGTTAATTGTGTTAGTCCAAAAAAAACATAAGGAAGTCTATGATGTGTTGTAGTACATCAAACAGGGCATGAGTAAGCATCATTAAATTGTCAATTGTCTTGAAAAGGTAGAGTTATTATATTCTAAGTATGCAACAAGACTAATAGGTAGAGTATTGGGCTTTTAGGTTCAATTTGAGGAGATTTTGTGAAGTGGCAGTATGGAATTGTAATAGAGTCTTAGTTGTGAGTCTATGAAACCAAATCCACCATTGTGTGATATTGTGAAAGCCTCGACAGTTCAACATTAGAGGTTGTTGATAGGCTAGAGTACCTAAACCTCTAAAATTACAAACTCTTATTGTGTTTTTGAATACCACCACCCTATCCTGCTACATCACTTGCCATTTGAATATCTTGATGTGGTCATTTCCACATTCCCATACTTCCTAATAGTTCAGAGAGTCAAAAAGGAAGTTTTGTGACCTCTGTGTTCTCTTGAGTCTTGCCAAAGGCATGTTGTAGGTTTCTTCAAGGGAGTTTAATAAATGAAGGATTTAACCTTGGTGAGATAATACACATAGTTAGGCTTTTAATTATCTACTAAAGCTCTATGTCTGTAATATCATGGCAGCTAGTACTTGTGCACAGTTAATGGAAGACTGTATTGGAAGGAAACTTAGACACAAATAGGAAGACACATATAGGATAAGACTTTTTTTCCTTTTGTTTTAGGGATCTTTGAACATGGAAATGCATTTACTTTGAATGGATGGAGTTGAAAATAATTTTATAGAGGATATCATTCTCTAGCAATACAAGACCATGCAAATACAACTTCAACCTATATGAAGATTAATGTCAAAACTTATGCTATTTCATGGAGCTACCAAACACCAGATAACATGCAGGGTATCAAGAACTCATACACTTAGTATGTTTTCTATATCATTTCTATCCTTAGCAGGGACTAGAAAATAAGTTTTCCTTATTTGTTTTCTTGAAGTCCATGGTAGCATTTTCTTTTAGTGAAACAAAGTTGCTCTTCATGGCATTGTGAGGCCTAGATGGATAACCTTCACTAGGTATAATTGAACTATGCTTTATTTACACCCAATGATGGTGTTATTAACCCCAACTAGACTTTTTCTGCACTGATGTGTTTCATGCAGATGGATCCCCCTTTCTTTGTAAATGTGGTAATGTTTAGGTGACAATGCTTCTTGGAAAGAAAGTATGTCATTAATATATTGATGAAAATTTTTGGATGGTTTCATTGTCAAGTATAATACTATAAAGTTAAGAAACAACATTCTTATCAAACTAAATGTGGTATAGGTTTTAAAGTCATAAATCATGGAATGAATGTCTAAAAGACGTTAATTCACAGTGAGTAGAAATAGATCTTGAAGACCTTAGAAGGTAAAATACAAAACAATTAAAGGCTGCGAGACTGTCACAATGAGGATAGTCACATATTATCTTTTATTATTGCCATCAAATGTAGTGGTTTGTTTGAAATTGCATTAGTGGGAACATGCCTACCTAAGGATGATGGTGTCAACAATGGAACCTTATTGTTAGCTTGGAAGGCTATGTGTTAGATCTACCAATCTAATCATTATGGAGATTTTTTCTATATTATCAATGACCTTCCCACATGAGATTACTTTTCAAACCTTATTTTGCAGAGATAGTATTTACCAAAGGGCCTCCTAGAATAAGTGTTTTTATGTGTTCATACAAGATCATAAAATCTTGTCAGAATTAGATATATATATGTATATATAGGTTCAAATGGTCCACTTTTTTTCACGAATACAAAGACAATGATTGCTAAAGATTGAATATTAAAAATAAGAGTACAAAAAATTGTACAGGAATCCCCATCTCAACAATGGAAAATTGTTAAGAAGCTTGAGATAAAATAGGGAGCTGAAGGTGTTCATCATGTTCTTGGACTTGCTGGAGCACAAATGCACATAATGAGTAAAGTATGGAAAGTGTTGCAAACTCATTTTCTACAAGTAAATATTATTTTTTCTGATAGAATCTAAATAATTGGTATACCAAGAATATTCAACGAGTAGAAGCGATTTGTTTTGTTCGTGAAATTCATGATGAAAAACTTAAAATTTTTATTATAATATGTCTCTCCAAATTTTCTTCTACTTATAACTTCTTAAAATATTGTTATATTATAACTTAACCACTAGAAATGTTACCAACACCATAGGAGATTAGGCTACACTAATATGTACTTTGTTAAAATGTCTCAATATAAATAATAGTAAGACTATTTATTGTTAGCAATTTTTTGTAGTCCATTGATTATAATTGGAACTTGTAGAATTTAGTGTTTCTTTGAGTTCCATTTGTTTGAAGGAGTTATTGTTATAGTACTTGAAGATAGGCTAGGGGTATACATGTAATTTTAATTCAATTAATGCATGGACTTGAAATTCATAGTTATATATCAATTCAAGTATTCTTTCAAAGACTATAATGTAGTAGATTAGTGATCAGATAACCCTAACGACTATTTTATCTTTTATACATTAATTAGCTTCTTTTATTTAAACAAGTATTTCTTTTCTTTTTTTTACTGAAAATGAGTAAAATGTAGAGACAAGCAATTGAACCATTATTCAGGAGCTTCTAAAATTTTGCATGAAGGCAATGCCTATAGACTATAGTGAGTGCCCCATCTGACTTGAGGAGTTCCATGTAGGAAATGAGGTACACATTTTAAGATTGTTATAAATAATTGTGTTACACTTTGTTAAGGGAAACTTGGTTCATATATTTAACACTTGGTTGTGTTTTAATGATAAGTAACCTCTCTAATTACAGGTCTATGGGCTACCTTGTGCACATAACTTCCATGTTGAATGTATTGATTGATGGCTACGCCTTAGCATAAAATTTCCTCATTTTCGTCTCTCTATTTTTCCCAACCTAGACCTTAGTACCTTGGAAAATGCCCAACGTTCTCAAACTGGAGACTCTAGTAGATCTTCTTAGGCATCTACAAATGCCCAATCTTCTCAAACTGGAGACTCTAGTAGATCCCCCTTTCTTTGCAAATGTGGTAATGTTTAGGTGGTCAATCTAATTGTTGTCATCTTCATAAGAGTGCATATGTCATCTTCATTATTCGTAGGTAAGAGTATATAAAATTACATATAAGTATTATAAAAGTCAGTCAATTAAAGATAAAAGACTAATGCAATAATAAAATAATAGTTAACAGTTCAAGGCAGACCAACTTCTATCATTGTATAAAAACATTTGGTCTTGGGTACCAAATTTATTATTTTTAATAACACTCTCCCTCCATCTCTGTAAAACAATTCTTAATTTTCATCTAGTTAAATAGCCACCACAGAATCTAGATGGTAGTGATACAAGAAACAGAAAGGTTAGTAATCTTGAGGGAATACATGCCCACTAAAAGTGGCACCAAAAATTTATGGAGAAGACTGTCAAAGAATATGTTAAAATACATTTCATTGATGCAACATAATTGATGGTCATGTTCTACATAGGACATCAGTTAGAATTGTAGCTGCAAATTCAGCAAAGCCACATTTTTGAAATGCATTGATTTACAGTAAAGAATTGTAGCCCACAGGAGATATGGAATTAAATTAATTTAAGACAATATCATAAACTCCAAAAAATTCATTTTGCCATAAGAAATTTGAACAAGAAATCAATGTTGCTTTTGATTTAAAACCAACTTATCACAAGCAAGTTGAAAAGATTGATGCATGGAGAAAACCAATTAACATTAAATATTTAGCCTTTATGAATAAAGGAGCTTGGGAATCGATTGGATCCTCGAGACCCATTGGTACAAGTGAGTCTTTCAAAACAAAAAGAAAGGATAGAAGATGAGAATATTTTTTATTAAAAAACTTAATAGACCACCATTCAAGTTTTGTTAATTTTGGCAACACAAACCGAGTGGAGATTAAAATTACTTTTCTCAAAAATGATCTCATAGAAAGAATTAACATGTCTTTGAGTCAATGCCTTTAAATAAGAAAGATAAGAAAGCTAATGGTACCATGCTTCTTGGAAAGAAAATATGTCATTATTGTATTGATGAAAAGTTTTGGATGGTTTGATTATCAAGTATAATACTATAAAGTTAAGAGACAATCTTATCAAACTAAATGTGGTATAGGTTTTAAAAACATAAATCATGGAATGAATGTCTAAAAGATGTTAATGCACAGTGAGTAGAAATAGACCCTGAAGACCTTAGAAGGTAAAATACAAAACAATTAAAGGCTGCGAGACTGTCACAATGAGGATAGTCACATATTATCTTTTATTGTTGCCATCAAATATAGTGCTTTCAAATTATGGAACATTAATCAGTAATCCTAAAAGAAAGACATTGTTATTGAAATTAAGAGCAATAGATTGGGAAATGCAAGACAAAGTAAAGGTATCCATCAGAGAAGTCATGGAGGACACCATTATGAGGACATGAAAAAATAGAGAGGTCTATTATGTAATAGAAAAAGATGCACTAAGAAGACTAAGGTCTCAAATCTTTCCATGAGCTCAAAGGGAATTGTCATGATGTGATAGACCTATGAGGTCCTTCTAATAGTATTGAAGACTGGTATGGTGAGCATGCAAAGGTTGTAAAAGGGATGTATAAATAAAAATGATGAACAAATGATAACTACACTATTATGATAGTGTTGAAGGTATGTTAACAATATGAATTAACTTCAATCCAAATCAACGATGTAGTAGCATGTAAAGGACAATGGTCAGTGAAAAATGTTTTCCTGATATATATCTATATCAATTTTTGTTGTTGTGTCAGTTATGTCTGCTGTAGCAAATGCTCAAAGATGTCTAGACTTGAAACCCTCTCTCATGAAGGCCAACTAAATATTGTTTATGTAACATCTATTCCAGTGGGATACAGTAAGCAATAGCCATTAATATTATACTCTCAACAAGTTTTTAATTGCTACATCATATTTTTTTTATGTTGTAGATTTTTGTGATTGTTGGTTACCTTCAATCATTTTGTTTCTATTTATTTTCTTCTATGGCTTATTGTGCATGACAAATCATGACTGTGGGACTATAGTTTAAGAGTAATTATTAGGTAGTTTGTGTCATAGAAATAAAATGGAACAATCTTTTTGTTGTCTATTATCTTTATACTTTTCAGAGTACTTATAAATCTTGTATTTTATGACACAGAACTTGACAGGACTTGTGTTCTTGAATAATATCACAATTTCAAATCTCATTAAGTGACTATTGACCCAAGGAACCTTCCCTAGACCTATCACTATTGACATGACTATAATTAATGCAACAATGAATGAGGATGATACATATATCTAATAAAGCCATATAGCTCAAGGACCCAGTTGATATTCATGGGGCCATGTTGTTGTTATGGTGCAGGGGGGTAGCATAGGCATCCATGCCATGTCTAACAAACTAGCTAGGTGGCCATTACCAAGATATGGAATCAAGGAAGAGGTAAATGATCCCATACTCTTCTCCAACAGTGTGGCTCCCAGAAGTTGTTAAGTGCTATCATTAATGTCAACATGTTGTGTACATTAATGTAAACTTTGGTGTAGTGAAGTATGAGTAGTCCATATATACTAATTGGTAAAGCATGAAAAGTGTGGAGGTATGAAGAGCCTGTGATATGGAGTGGAAAAGTATGACGAGTTTAATATGTACAAAGGAGTATCTAAAGTTTGATATGTGCAACAAAGTATCTAAAATTCAATATGCAAGAATTCAATAAAGCATGAGAAGTACTAAGAGATGAATATGCAAAAACCTTTGAACCTTGAAGTGAGAAAACATATTTGAAGTGTTGTATTGTATACAAGCCTAATTTTTTTGATGTATGGTGGTAATACGCAAGAAATATGGTAGTGCATCCAAAATATGTAAGCATGGGAAGTTGAAATATGTAGGAAAGAGCTTTTGAAGTCCTAATGAGAATATGATTTGCAATCCTCTGCATAAAAAGAAACTAGTTACATAATTTTACATTTGCCATAAACAATGATTTAATTTAAAAACATGGAAATTAGTTGAAATGATTTAACTAGCAATCTGATCTCTTTTTCCTTCCTCTCGACCCCGTTTCAACTTGTCTTAAACGGGGTGTTCAAAGAAGCCTCTTGCTACTTTTCTTGCATTCTCCACCACATCTAAAGGAATACCATGATTCACGACCACCTGCAAGAAAATAATCAAACATGAATAATGTTAAACTAAGCAATTATTCATCCTGCACACCCTATCTGGAAAAACTAAGAAAACTTGTTGTCCAAACCCTATCTTGCGAAATCATTTCATTTGCCCAAACAAAAGTAGCATTGATAATAGAAGCCTAACATCTTATGATAAAATTGGACGTGAATCTCTTTTGGTACCCCGAAGCTACTTTCTCCTCACTTTGTCCTCTTGATTCTAGTAGTTTTGGCACCCAAACCATATCCCGTGAAATCCCTCACCAAATTTTAGTAAAAACACACGCTGAACTATGTGAAATTTCTCATCTTGGGCATCTGCACACGACTTTATCTAAATTTTGTATGGTCCATAATACAGATGTGCACAACTTTATCTAAATTATTTTGTATAGTCCAGATTGTATTATGACCCAAGTTGGTCAAAATTTCAACCAACTTGGGAATAGTTTGGATATTTTTAACTTGGGTAAATGATGTTGGTCAAAATTTTGACCAAATTGGGAAAAAATAATAATTTACAACCAACATGGGAATGAAAACAAAAAATAAGGAGGATTCATAGCTTTGGTAGAAAAATGGGTGCAAATATACTAGTGTGAGGTTGAACACATGAAAGAACCAAAAGAATACAAATCATTTGTATGCTTGTATTGAGATATGATTGCTAAAGAAGATGCTACAAATCAAACTAGAAACCAACAACAAGTTTCAGTGACTGCCGAGTCACATACTATGAATGTCGAGTTACATTCAGGAACTGAGCTACACTCAGATGTCAAGCTACATAATGAAGTTGAAGCACATTCTTATTCTTAGATTAGTATACATGAAAGAGATGCTGAGCTACTTGAAAAAGATGTACATAGTGACTCTGAAGTTGAAAGACTAAATGAAGAAACTAGAGATGAACCAAGATTGTCAAAATATATTAAGAGACATCATCCCACTACACAAATAATTGGAGATAAAGATTATAGAGCAATGACAAGGAAAAATTGAGAAATGATACATGTTTACCGAGCATGAAAGAACCTAAATCAATGAGAGATATCTTAGAAGATGTGGGCTAGAGTAAACCCATGGAAGAAGAGATTGAACAAATTGATAAAAAAAAAACATGGACTCTAGTTCCTAGACTAGAAGATAAAAATTTAATTGGCACCAAGTGGGTATTCAGATTCAAGCTAGATGAAAATGGTGAAGTCACAAGGAAAAAGGCAAGATTAGTTTGCAAAAGATATGCATAAGAAGAAGGAATTGAATATGGAGAGACATTTGCTCCTGTTGCTAGATTGGAAGGAGTAAGAACTCTACTTGCTTATTTTGCATACAAAGGTTTCAAAGTTTATCAAATGGATGTTAAATTTGCATTTTTGAATGGCATATTAGAGGAAGAAGTTTACATAGAATAGCCATAAGGATTGGTTGATGTTAACAATAAGAAAATGGTATGTAGATTACACAAAGCTCTATATGGTTTGAAACAAGCACAAGAGCATGGTATGAAAGACTTCATAAGTATCTTGTAAAGATTAAATTTGAGATAACTGATGACAACAACAATCTGTACATGAAGATAGAGAAAGACAAAGGTATTTTTTTATCTAAAATTTTTGTTTTTTGATATCATATTTGGAGGTCAAGAAGCTTTATGTAAAGCTTTTGCAAATGAAATGAAGCAAGAATTTGAGATGTCTATGTTTTCAAATTATTTGTGGGTTTGCAAGTATATCAGATGAAATATGGTATATACATCACTCATTCAAAGTATGTCAAAGAAATATGGAAAACTATTGGATTGGAGGATTCCAAACCAGTAAGTACACCTATGGTAACAAGACACAAATTGTCAAAGAATGATAATTCAACTGAGGTAAATTAAACATTGTACAGATCTATGATTGGCAAATTACAATATGTAATACATAACAGATCTAAAATTGTATTATCTATAGGAATAGTTGCAAGATTCTTTGCTAATCCCAAGGAAAATCATCTGATGGTTGTAAAAAGAATAATAATATATCTGAAAGGAACAGAGGAGTATGGTCTATACTACAAGAAAAATTAGAAATTTGAATTAAGAGCCTATACTAATAATGATTGGGCTAGAAAAATTGATGACAGGAAGAGCACCAGTGGAGGAGCATTTTTCTTAGGTAAGAGGCTGCTTATGTAGACTAGCAAGAAACAAAACTACACTTTACAATCTACTACTGAAGTTGAATATGTTGCTACTGTAGCAAACTATACAAACATTTTATGGATCAAACGACTACTCAAAGGTATGAAGGAAAAAATCACAGAACTAGTGACACTTTATTGTTATAATAAAAGTGCTATAATATATCAAAGAATCCCATGATGTGCATAAAGACTAAGGACATTGCAATCAAGTATCATTACTTGAGAGAATTAGTTCAAGATAAAGATGTGAAGATGCAATATGTTAACACAAAAGAACAAATTGCTAATATCTTTACAAAAGCATTATCTAAGGATGCTCATGAGTATCTAAGAGGTAAATTAGGGGTGATACCCCTATCAAAGACTATCTAAGTAACAAAAGGAGTTTCTTGCGTCAAACAAATTGATTTTCATATGTTACAAATTGATGTAGTGGATCTTACTTTAGGATCTACCTAAAGTAATCAAAGAGCCAAAACTACAAATCAATCACAAGAAAGGTGACAGAGGGAGAAATTGAAGAAGTTTATATCTACATGTTGAGATGACAAGTCTTTGGCATTGTTGTCAAAGAGGGAGAAATACAAGAATGAATAAATTTGATCCTAGAGGGAAAGATTTGTTGATCAAAGGGAAAAACAAGAAAGAGGAAGATAGTTACTAATCAAGTGAACACCGAAGAAAAAATCCTAACAACACCTACCCAGTAAAAGGAAGATAATTCTAGAAGGAGATATAAGAAATAATTCAGAGGGAGTTATAAGGATGACACAAAGGAGTTTTGTAACCTATTTAGAAGTGAAAGTTGCTAATAGAGGAAGAGGGGAGAGATTTCATTACAACAAGGAATTTTTTTTTTTGGTATTTTGTTGGTTTTACTGTTTTAACCTAGTCAATTTAGCTGATCAGTTTGGTTTGCCATCAATGCCAAAGAGGGAGATTGTTGAAGAAAGAGACTATTGAGAATAGATTGATACAAGTATAATCAATATGTTTCAATCATTATTTTATCACTGATGTCAAACCTGCTATTTGTTGGTAAGGCAACTGCTTAAAAGATTTAAGTACTATCACTTATTGGATTGATGAAGAGGATTTGATCAAAAGATGTAGTAATAGCACCTAGAGGAAAGGTTGCATTATGTTATGTAAAGGAGTATAAGAATCAGCTAAGACAATGATAACATCATGTATTTTGATAACCTACTTAAGGTTACAAAGATTGGTTACACTAAACAAGTTTAGAAGCACAAGTTAAACAAAGTTTGTCTGCCAAGCTTAATCAAGTGGACAGTAGGTGCCGAGCAACATCAATACAAGTTGAGTAGAAAATCAATTGAAGTCAAGTAAAAATCTATTCTAGTGTATGCTAAGCAAAAAAATGGATGTAAGGTAAAGTTTAGTTGATGCCGAGCATGTTGGAAATTACAAGTGGAAAGATTTACTTCTGAGAGAGGGGAGGATGGTGAATCAAAAGTAACAATATTTTATCCTCTGAAACTTTTAACTGAGATCATTCACATGCATTTAACATATCTAAATAACATAAAGTAAAGACATGCATGAAAATAGATAACACAAGATTTTGGTCACTCAAAAACCCTTCAAAATTGAGAAGGTAAAACTGGGGTGGGGATAACACCCACAACTTATCACTACATCAATATGTAACTGGTTAAGGTTACAAAGTTTGACCATCAACAATGGTTTGCCTCATGAAATGCCTACCCTGTTAAAGGCTTTACACCCTATTAAAAGTGACCTATTTAAAGGATTTACAAACATTCACTTGGAATGTCACCTTGTTAAAGGTTCTACAAGCTGTCAAGCCAACCTATCTTCATAGGATTTTCATTCTCGTAATACAATGGTTAGAAAGTATAGTAGAATGTGTTGATCTGATGAGTTACAATCTTCAATTGTTGATTCCAGATCCTTGTTCTGTTCTATCTGATCTGATCATTCCTGATTTGATATATCTCTATTCGAAGTACTGATACTCTATTCTTGACAAACTAATTCTGCAATGCTATTCTTCCTCTAAGTCTTCTCACCCCTTTACTAGAATTTCCACATGACCTCTCACTCTTCCATCCATACTAAATTATGGGGTTTCAATCTCCTTATAAAGGCTTTCAAGACTTAAGGTTAGGTATGAATCTACGATTGAGATTCATTCATCTTCTCCTGCTCAATTCCTTCCATTTTTCCAAATGGTTGCATGCTCTCTCCATTTTTTTGATTGGTTGCATGTTGATTACATAGGGAATGTAAAATATTTGATCTTATCTTTAAGATCCTTCAAGATTCATCTTGATTCGGCTCAAAAATGGTTTAAATCTGAGTTTGTGAATGCACAAACTTATATGTTGATTCTGTGTTACCTGACAGTTACTGATTGTTGATGCTCAACACATATAGGATTTATTTATTGCTTGGCTCCTATAGTAACTTTGTCTCACTCAGATCCTATACTTTTCTCGGCACCTATAGTGACTCAACATCACTTGTCACTTGGCACTTGAAACTTGCTCAGCACTTGAAGTTCACTTGGCACTTGTTGAATTTCTAGCTTGACACATACTGTAGCTCAACATCAACTTAGAAATTTCTTGTGTGTTGATGCTCAATTGTCAAAACCAATCGAAGACCAACAATCTCCCCCTTTGACATGAGTGTCAAAAATACTTAACTAAGAATTATGAATCTGATCTTTATAAGTACAATATACATCTTGTTCGGCATATGTACAACAATTTCAAGAACTTGTTCAAAATTTTGTAGGAGACTATATACCTCAAAAACTTGTAACTCTCCCTGAGTTGATGTGTCATTTCTGTATCCAAAATTCCTTAAGCTGAATTTGTCTCATGTTGATTATTTTGGTACTCTTTACCTTTTCCTTGTTATTCCTTCCCATGTTTGCTCTATCTTTGCTCTGTTGTTACTCCCCCTTTTACACCTTCTCTTGTAGTTTTTGTATCTTTTTGGCTTTATTTCCTTATCTCTCCACAAAACTCAAAATTTTATTAGCTCCCCCTTTGCTCCCCCTTTGGGTATCTTCCCCTTTGGGTCTCATCCATCATGTATTATTTCCCCCAATTTATTATATCTGCCCCTTTTTGACACTTATGTCAAAGGATCTTATGAATGAATTAGCCAAAAAAGATTTATTTACCTCCATTATAATCTTTAAAGAAGCATCCCAATTGTCTAATGCAATTTCCAGTGCTTTAATCTAGATGGTTGTCTCTGCTACGAGGTGTAGTAGGCCTTCCAATGTAGAAAGATTAGGATCTTTCTTTAAAACATTTGCTGCATAGGACATTTCCTTGTGCAAAAATTCCATGTGAGGGGTTATTGCAGACTAGATTTGTATTAGTTTGGCCTTTGTGTGAGCCTCATCTGTTGTGAGTACAGCTAGCTCCCTTTGTGTATAAAGCATTGTAGCAAAATGCTTCTCACTTTGAGCTAGATCTTTGGGTAGCTGCATGCTAAATACCTTGAGGTTCCTCTCCAAGCTCAATATCGTCTGGCTGGTCTCTTGTGTGAAAATTGAGGAATCACATAGTTTGGAGTACATTGAGAATATATTGTCAAGTGCTTCTTTTACCTTTTCTATTTTCTTCACCAGCTCTACTTGTAATAGTGCTATATCACTAGATATTTTCTCATTTACCTTTATGTGGAATTTCTTTTCAGACCATTCAAGTAATTTAACATTGGTGTCTAGGTCTTCATTCTATACTTGATCCACTATGTTGGATAGTTACTCCATGATGGGCTTTGTTTCATTAGGTACTTGCAAGCTGAAAGCATCTAGAAAGATGTCTTTGATTTCTATCAATGCTTGCCTTTGCCTATACTCATTTTTGAGTATCTATTGCTTCTTCTTCTTCTCCAATGCCTCTTGCACTTCATTGATCTACTCTATGTTCATTATTTTGTAGTCATAGCTTGGTATGACTATCTCCTCATCAAATGCAGGGTCTCCATAGTGAAGTACCCTTGCTACCTTGGTAGAGCTTGAGCCTGGTGCTAATATTTGTAGTGGTACTGCATCAGTGCTCAGCTATTGTGTAGTTCCAGTGGGAGTCCCTATTGTAGGAAAATTGACCAATGTTTGGATTGCCTCTTGTTCCTTCTCCTTAGGGCTCTCCTCCTTGTCTTCTTCAGCTCTGACTTGATCAATGATTATAATCCAAGGAGGTGCAACCTTGACTTTGTGCTGTAATGATAGAGGCATCCTTCTATCCTGTTTGCTCCTTTGCTTGCTCCTTGACAATTGAAGTCATTTTTACTATGGTGTCAACCTTAGCAGATGCATCTTATGATGGTTGCTCTTGTGGTTACTTGTAGCTATTGGAGTTTGTATAGGTGGTTCTTGTGTATTCACCTTCTTTTTTATTTAAGCTACTACCTTTTCTAGTTCCTCTACACTCACCAAAATTGGACTGGTACATAGCTGTGATTGTAGGGTAGTTTGGTGAAGGATCTTTCTAAGATCCTCTATAGTCAGTTGGTTGATGTTCTAACTAGTAGTGTCAGGAACATCCTTCACAATTACTATCTTTGCAGGTGTAGGTGTTGCATGTGGAGGGATAGGTGGTGGCATATGTGTGTCTTGCACACTCTGTTCCTATTGTTGCTCCTTAGTTGTTGCCATATTACCCTTTTGTGTTTCTTTTTCCACTGCAACTTCTTCCTTTTCTTTCTCTCCTTCTTCCTCCTTTTCATTTTCCTCATCATTATTCCTTCCCTCAAAGGGATCTTCTTGTCCTTCCTTGACTTTTTGGAGGCCATAAATCACTTTCCACATGAGAGTGGACTTCTTCACAACATCTTCAATTTTATTTTGCAAAATGCAAAATGCTTTGTATTTGGGTACAAATTTTCTCTCATGTTTCTTACTTGCATTGTTTATTTAACATTTTGTGAGGTCAGGCATGGCACATGCCAATGTTGACTCTCTTATTTCTTTCTCCATATTTAGGCAATGATGCCATTTATTTTCTACAATTGTATATAGCTCCTTAGGCATAGTATTATCTAGTTCAAGTGGAGTATTCTTGAACTTTGCCATCATAGTGTAAATTGACTCTTCCACTATGTTTTTCT
This sequence comes from Cupressus sempervirens, assembly GCA_028749045.1. Taxonomy (NCBI): domain Eukaryota; kingdom Viridiplantae; phylum Streptophyta; class Pinopsida; order Cupressales; family Cupressaceae; genus Cupressus; species Cupressus sempervirens. The sequence continues at coordinate 14,544,663 of CM053791.1, forward strand.
CTTCTCTTGTCAGCTTATTAAAATCAATGCCTTTAATTCCTGACAAATCTACATTGTCTCTTATATGTCACAAATATTTTCTAAATCTGATTTGGTGGTGTAACTTACCACTCTAAACTGGTTGTTATCATCAGACGCAGTCCTCTCTTCATCTGACTCTGGAGATGCCACATATTTCCTCCTCTTTTTCTTCTTTTCTAACCCTTCCTACTTTGTAGTTTTCTTCTTTTCCTATTCTTTGGCTACCTTTTTTGTGGCCCTTGTGTCTACCCTAGTGGTGGGTTTTGTTGGGCTTGGCTTAACTATTTTCTTTTTTCCTTTAGGTTGTGCAACATGTTGCTTTTTTGTTGTCCTCTTTTTGGGCTTTGCTTTAGGTGCTTCCTCTTCCTTCTCGACACCTTCTTGTTCCTTAGCATCCTCACCCATGCCTTCGGTTAATGCTAGTGGTCCTTGCCTTTGTTCCTCTTCATCATCATCATCATCATCATCATCTTCCTCTATTGTGCCTTCTCTCCAAATTTAGCTTTAAGCTTCTTCACTAATTTATCCTTTTTCTTCAGTGTAGAAGCAATCTTTAATTCCATGTCTACTTTGGATCTCACCACATCATATGTGCCAAAATGTGGAGCACTCTTATCTACTTCTTCTACAAGTAGAGTTGTTATGGTTACATATGCCTCATCAATGTTTATCTCATACCCAAGAGGTCTAAGCCATCTTACCCTTGGTATGGCTACTTGAATGTAAGTGTAATCAATATCAACAAGAAAAAAAAAATCATTTATGTGCTTCTCCACAAGTGAGACTGGAATCCTAAGTCTCTATTTCATTGAATTCTTGAAATCTTCAAAATAGCTAGTCATAAGTGTTTCAAAATTGGCTCCCATTTGTTCTATGTATTCATTTACCTGGGATATAATGGACCTATTTGTTTTCCAGCTAACCTTCCCAAAAGAAGGGAATTCATTTTGTACATAGAAAAATATACATATCAAAATTGCACCAAATTTTCATTAGGCTCCCTTAGTTATCCTTATAGTTCTCAAGTTCTCATAAATCTATTGTAGTTGTAGTTCTGCTAGATCATACGTATGATCTTTTTTAACAAGTTTATAGCCAACATCTACTACAATACATGGTACACTATTGAGTCTACTTGATTGATAAAATTTGTGTGAGATGACTCTAATAGAAAAATCAACAAGAGGATCCTTAATTGTATCAATGGTCACGCCTCTCTTGTTCCATTTGGCTCTAGTATTTTTCTCAATAGCTTCTTTGAAGTCACTCCTTAGGGTATTAGGCCGATCTAGGGTTGGATACCCTGTTACCCTATGAATAATCCTTTTTGAAATTTTGACTAGGTCATCTTCTAACCATAAGCTACCATCATGAATCCTATTTAGCACATTTCTTATCCATTCGGTCTTAAAAATAGTAGGGAACTCTAGGGCACAGGTTAAGCCCTTCTTCTCAGCAATTTGAAATTCTTCCTTCAACACTTCATTTTCACACAATCTATCATATGCTTCCCTGATTTCCATATCTCCTATAGCACCTATTTTTCAATCGTAGCATTTCCTAACATCTTGCACCATTACTACCTTAGGAGGAATTATGGATAGGGCTCCAGCTAGGTCATTCTTAAACGCAACTTCAGGAATAGGTCAAAAATTGGGTTGCTTAACCTCATTTGACAGTAACTGAACTTTAAATGGCTCTTTATCCTAAGGTTTCCTAAATCTAGATGCCATTTGTGCAATCTAGGGTTTAAACACCAAGAATTTTTGAAACTGCATAGCTTTGCACTAGTATAAATACCTTAAAATCGATGAAATTGTGCTAGCTCTTTGTAGAAACTTGCTCAAATGCTTGAAATTCTTCTTGGAAGTCATTTTGGTCTCTTCTCATCTTTTCTCTTTTGCTCACAATGGTGCAAAATGATTCAAAATGTGAACATATACCCTTATTTCATAGCATTTAATGCTTAGTGTGTTTACAGCTGTCCACTTGGCTCCTTAAGGATTTCTGCTTTAATCAGCTTCCATTGTCTTTCCAACACTCAACATACATTGGGGCTTTTCCTTACTGGGCTTCAATATATCTTTTTCTTCACTCGACATCCACTGCTAACTTTTCTTAGTCGACACCACTTGTGAAAATTTGAAGTTTTTAACTTTGCATCTTAATTTATGCTGATCTATCCTTTTTAGTACTTACTTATCTTGGAACTAATGTATGGTAAAGCTTTGTATATCAATTCCACATACCTTTTTTTTTTGCTTAGTTGGATGAAGTGTGATCACTTGACCTTTTGGGTGAAGTGATATCTTCATTAGTTGAGCTGCCTCCATCTTTCTTCTTCCATGTTTTATTCATCTCTCCTCTGATGTGTTCAACATCTACCTTTTCTTTTCCCTTGTTGAACATTGAGTTAGGTGCCTTTGACCTTGTTGGAAAATTCTTGCTAATATGACCAATCTTCAAACAACTGAAGCATGTAGTTTAACTGAGCCATCTGTTGTAGTTTCCTTTGAAATGTGTTCTTATGCAGTTTTTAGAAATGTGTCCATACTCTTGACAATAGTGACAACTATTCCTAGTATTGTATTCCCAATTGTAGTGATGTCCATGATTATTTGATCTTCCTAATTGATTAGGTCTCCACATAAGCTTTGATCTGCACTTAAAAGCTCTATTTCCATACTTTTTTGCAATTGTAGTAGTGACCTTCAAATCTTGTTATTTTGATGGTTCTAATTATGCAATCATGTGCTTGATGTCCTTGCTTGTTGTAGTTATGACAGTGAACCATATTTTTAAGTTTTTCATGCTAATGGGTGTTCTTGTTCCTACACACATTATAAGAGGATTGTCCCTTTTTACCACAAAAATGACAAGTAGGTTTAGTGTTCTTACCTTTGTCACTTCTTTCTTCTACAGTCTTGGATGACTCTCCTTTTTCAGTGCTGGTGTATCCTAGTCCTGAAGTGTCATTGCTGGATCTTGGCGATTTCACTAGCTATTCAAAATACTTGATAGCCTCATTAGGTTTGTTGAAGCTCTCTGCAATCTCTTTTTCTCTTTTCAAGCCATTTTGTAGTTGTTCATTTTGCATCTTCAGTGTGGAGATCTCAATGTCCTTGATATTTAGTTCATGATGTGCACTCATCATCAAGCTTAGGGTGTCTAACTGCATATTGGAAATTCTTGCAAGCTCAATTAAATTTTCTTCTAATCTTTTAGCAAGGTTTCTCTTGTCTTCTTCTATCATAGCCTTATCTTAAATAGCTCTTTTCTTTTGTTCAGTCACTTCAAAAAGCATCATGGCTTGAGATTCTTGTTCAATCTTGAGAGTTTTGATCTCTTCTGCTTGAGCTCTATTCTTCTCCATCAGGTTTGCTATTGCTGCATCAAACTCCTTAGAATCTCCATTTGCAAACACTTTTGAGGTGTCAATCTCCTTGTACTCTGTATCATTCTCAACTATGGCAATCTCTCTTGTTCTTTTTAGGAATTTTCTCAATTCTTTCGTGGCTTTTTCCAAAGAATGTAGAATGAGTTGTATCTCAATCTCTTGGTTCCCTATGATCTTCCCAAGTTTGTAGACTTCCATTTCTAGATCTTTTCTTCAAGCTATAACGCTTCTCCTTAGAAGAACTCAGCTCTAATACCAATTGTTGGAAATTACAAGTGGGAAGATTTACTTATGGGGGCGGGGGGTGAATTAGAAGTAACAATATTTTATCCTCTAAAATTTTTAATTGAGATCATTCACATTCATTTAACATATCTAAATAACATAAAGTAAAGACATGCATGAAAATAGACAACACAAGATTTTGGTCACCTAGAAACCCTCCAAAATTGAGAAGGTAAAACTGGGGTGGGGATGACACTGACAACTTATCATTGCAGCAATATGTAACCGGTTAAGGTTACAAAGTTTGACCATCAACAATGGTCTACCCTATGAAAGGGCTACCCTATTAAAGGCTTTACACCATGTTAAAAGTGACTTGTTTAAAGGATTTACAAACATTCACTTGGAATGTCACCTTGTTAAAGGTTCTACAAAATACTTGGTAAGCCAACCTATCTTCATAGGATTTTCATTCTCCTAATAAAATGGTTAGAAAGTATAATAGAATGTGTTGATATGATGACTTACAATCTTCAATTGTTGATTTCAGATCCTTGTTTTGTTCTATCTGATCTAGTCCTTCTTGATCTGATATATCTCTGTTCGAAGTGTTGATACTCTATTCTTGACCAACTGATTCTGTGTTGTTATTCTTCCTCTAAGTCTTCTCACCCCTTTACTAGCATTCCCACATGACCTCTTACTCTTCCATCAATACTAAATTATGGGTTTTTGATCTCCTTATAAAGGCTTTCAAGACTTAGGGTTAGGTATGAGTCTACAATCGAGATTCATTCATCTTTTCCCACTCAATTCCTTTCACGTTTCCAATTGGTTGCATGCTCTCTCCATTTTTCTGATTGGTTGCATGTTGATTACATAGGGAATGTAAAATATTTGATCTTATCTTTAAGATCCTTCGAGATTCATCTTGAGTCAACTCAAAAATGGTTTACATTTGAGTTTGTGAAGGCACAAACTTATATGTTGATTCTGTGTTACTCAGCACTTAATGATTGCTGATGCTCAACACATATAGGATTTCTATCTTGCTTGGCTCCTATACTTTTCTCGGCACCTATAATGACTCGACATCACTTGTCACTCGACACTTGAAACTTTCTCAACACTTGAAGTTCACTCGGCACCTGTTGAATTTCTAGCTCGACACAGACTGGAGCTTGACATCTATATTATAATTGGCATCAACTTAGAAATTTCTTAAGTGTGTTAACACTCAATTGTCAAAACCAATCTGAGACCAACAGAGCACCAGTAAACTTTAGTTCATGTCGAGTGATTCTATAGAGGATGTTGAGCATCAAGAGCTAGTTAATGCAAAGTGACTACATTATTTGAAAGATTATGAAATCGATGAATCTAAGCTGACAAGTTTTTTTTCTTGGATTGTGTGAACCAGATGGAAGATAAGATTGATGAGCTAGTGGCACAAAATTCAAAGTAACCCATTTTGAGGTGAATTCAAAGAGGATTCAAGGGGAAGTTTCTAGAAGAGATATGAAATGAGGTGTAGATTCACTGAATCTTACCTAATCTGTCCTAACCCTTAATTGGACGATGAAGAATGAATGACAAAAAGATCTTAATTTCCTATTTATAGGGATGACTAGTCAGAAAGAAAGGTGGTCATGTGCAAGAACCTAAGGAAGACAAAATGTAAAGGGCATTGCTTCAACAAGTGGCCTAAGAGAAGAGTCTACATTAACATGTTAAGCTAGAAGGCTTAAGGGTATGAATGCTTGAAGGGTGAACAAGCTATCAGAGCTCAAATGTGTGAAGGCCAAGTCAAATGGAGAACTAAAATAGAGATTTGTAAATGAAGTTGTATGTTGTTATCAGATCAAGCCTTATTGTTACTCTCTAATAATTGTATCAGTCTAGGGTAAATCCTTTGGATTAAGGTTGACCTAACAGTCATTTGTAAATCCTTTAACTAGGTGACATTCCAAGTGAATGGTCCAAAGTCCTCTAACAAGACTCACTCTTAATAAGGTCATTAAAATCCTTTAATAAGATCACATTTAACAATATGTATTGTAACCTTTAATAGGGTTGCCCTTTCATGGGGCATCACTTTAGAAGAGTGAAAAAGAGTAGAATGTTAATGGTGATTTTTTTCAAATTGGGTTTTCAGGTAAATCAATGTGTCAAATGTGTTATTGAATATGTTATGTTTCATGTTTACATTTCTACAAATTGATTTGACAATAACTTAAAAGTTTTAAGTGATTGCATAATCTTATGGATGCATGCATGATGATAAATGTTTTATGGGTTCACTAAGCTATGAAAAGTTTTATTTATACATATGGACCTTGGATAACTGATTCACCCCCCCCTTTCAGTTATTCTAAAATATTCCAATAGAGAGCAACAAATTGGCAAGGGAAATTAGAGGAAATACAAAAAAAGAGTGAAATAACGATGTTTGAAATGAAGAAAAAGATTGAGAATGTAATTGCACAAAATATAACAAGATCTTTCGAAGATCATCATGTCAAGGATACTATAATAAACATGGTTAAGCTTATCAAACAAGAAAATTGGGAGAAACTAATGAAGAACAATGATAGTTTGTTTGAATGACTTGATTTGAATAGCAATCTCAGAGTTGTCTTTGAAAATGTAAAAAAAGATGTTGAGGGTAAAAGAAGTATCTTCACCAATTCCTTAAAAAATCTTGCTATACAAATTTTGAGTAAAGTATAGAGATCTACTGACAAGGATTTGGCAAACCAAGGAATAAAAACCACTTGTATGCCTTTGAAATGACAATTGTGAACAATTAATGGAAATGGATGAAGCTCTTAAATCTGCTTCCAGAGACTTAATGAAAATGAATTACAACATACTAAACTTGTTAAATGTTGGATTACCAAATCTAGCTTACTCAGAAAATTCATTGGAAAAAAAGATTACATGCAAAAGTTACACGCCACCATGAATTTTGATTTAGGAAACTTTCATGAGGAAACCACTATCAACAATGAATGTAATTATAGATAAATTCCTCGATTCATATAAAAATATGTCTTCAGAGTATTCATTGTTGACAAGGTTACAACTATTGAGCTACAACCTTAAAAAAATAGAGCTTCTAAATAATGCAAAATGGAGCGCCTTGAAGAACATCATTGGAGCTGAGTTATCTTCTCAAACTATTACTATTAATGTAAGTGATAGTCATTGTTGATAGCACTAAGAAGTAATAACTTAGAAAGTGATAGTACTATAATCATTTTGATATTTGTTGCTCTTCAATTTTAAATTTTGTATTTAATTTCAACTTTGTTTAATGTTAATTGTTATAGGAATCAAAAACCAGCATATCAGAATAATTGGATAGTCAGGCACTGACATGCTATTACTACATAGAGCAGATGGAAAAAATTTCCCTACTTCTACTTGAAAAAATTGTGCAATTGAAAATGTGGCAATGTGAATGTACAGACATAATGTATTATTTAATAATAATTTGATTATATATACAATTACAAATTGACCTACAACTATTGTTGCTCCCTTGTATCTATATAAGGGAATTCAGGTTCATTTGATATTAAGTCATTTGCAAAGGGTTGTAATTGTTTGTAATTGTTAAATGTATTATGTTACAGGCTGATTTATAATTATAAATTATAATATAATATTTTTTAAAGAAAACTTATTCTGTTAAATACATTATGTTACAATTTCTTAAAGAAACTAGAATCAATAAAAATATAAAAATGTCTAAAAATTAGAATGAATGAAAATCTCAAGTTCAACATGTATTATTGTATTAAAACTAGAATCAATGAAAATCTCAACATGTTTAAAAAAAATAAAAATTAAGCATCTATAAAAGGACAATGAATAAAGGTTATAAATTGACTTCTACAAACATAATTAATTAGTAGATAGAGTCTTAGACATAGGTAAGACTAGAGCATATAAATTAATTTGAATTAAAATTGGTAAGACCATAGCTACTAGCCTACTACTTGACTCACACAAAAGTTAGAACTTAAAGTTGAGAAGCTACTATTGTTGCCACTCCACTTGGACCGGCTCAACATCATTATCATTAGATTCATCCTCATTTATTTGATATACCATTTTATTGTTCACTGTGTCTTCTTTAGATTCACTATCAGTATGCATGCCAAAGTCAACTTCATCTTCATTCCTTCCAATATCAGGACATGAACCACTGCCACCGCCAGAACCAATACCATCACCACTGCCACTACCACTGCCACCACCATTGTCACTGCCACTTGGGTTTGAAATGTTGGCCATCCCTCTTCTTTGACATTGTTTCTCCCAATGCTGAGAACCCTATCATGAGGGAAACTTTCCACATCATACCTATTGTTACCACATATATTTTTTCTCGTGTCTTGGGATGGTTCAGTCTTGAGTCTTTTCTTAATCTTGAAGTCTAACTTGAAGTTTGTCTAACTTCAACTTCAAGTTCGAGCTTACATGAGTCTTCTATGTGTCGAAGGCCACTTCCTATCCTCAAGTCAGTCTTGGTGAAGTTGAAGTTGAAGTTGAAGCCCGATCAACCCAAACTTCAACTTCAACTTCGATGTCGATTTAGTATACTGACGCTTTATTTTCATGCAGGTTTCTAGTCTTTGAGCCAAAAAGCAAGGTGGGTCCCAATAAAAACACTTCCCAAGGTAGGCAGGATAATAAATAAGAACTTTAAGGTGGTGCGTGTTGACATATGGCAAGATTTGGTGAAAGGGAAAATTTGTAATTTCATGATGACATGGAGTGACAATATGCGTGCGGATTTGATGGGCATTTTAAAAAAATTACTCAGAGGGTCTTTTGCAATGCATGGCACATGAATAAGTAATTATTGCATTTACTTTCCATATCTATCCTACAATTTCCTTTGTAACTCATCCCTTAAATGCATTCATTTAATGTTTTTCCCAATCACTTTGCCATTTGCAAATAAATTCCCGTTGAGTAGGGAGAAAAAATCGTAGGCTATAGCTCTATCAAAATGTAAGTGTGTTGCCATAACCCTCTACAATTTCATTTTTCCTTGCTTTGTTTTGAAGTAATTCAATTTGTATCTTTTCAAACCTATCTTTCAAGTAGCAAGTCATGACATTATTTCATCCTAAAAAAGTTTGAAAAGCCATGTTTGCTTAGTTCTATCCCTAAAATTAATGATACATTTCTAGTCAATAAAAACTTATTCGATGTCATTGAGAGAACCAGAAACACCCAGTCAGGTCCCATTTATCAAAAGCTAGCTAATAGTGGGTTATTGGAAGCTATTGCCTTTCCCACTGTAATCACATGCCCAAAACTTGTTATCGAGTGTGAAAACCATTATGACCTAGACACTAGGTGCATCTAGAAAGTTTTAGGGGAGGTAATAGTTAGGATTAATAGAACTAGTGTCTATTCAGCCTTTAGAATCCGCCACAAAGAGCCCTATGAGCCATGGACATTCAAAGAAGCAGAGTGCCTATATGCTGAAAGAAAAAGTAGCATTGATAGTAAGGTAGCCCAATCCTAGCTCCTAAAACTTGTAGAGGGGGGTTCAAGGTTGCCAAAACCTTTAATTATCAAGCATTTCATAAAGGAAATTTCAGACATTATACTCCTGCTGAATAGGATTAAGGGAAATGAACATACATTTCATTGGGAGTCATGGATGCATTTCTTCATCCAAAATATTGTTGAAGGAAGTAAGTTCATTGACTAGATTGACCTAATTGCCGAGAATTTGCACAAAGGTTTAATAGCTGTCAACAACTCTCGTCCATTTTTCTTATCTTCCTATTTGATTTATATCCTAGCAGCATCTAAAGAATGGGAAAATCTCCCACATGTACCTTGGACTGATGAAATTCCCATTTACCAGTATTATAGTGATCTTTAGGAGGCTACATTATGTAAGGAGTTTAGAAGGGTAAATGATGTCTTTCTAGGAAGGCTGGTCTTTGAACTTCAAGGTCATGAAAATGATAGGTTGTTTAAAGAAGCCATGCAAGTTGTACAAATCTATGGTTTCTTTTATATTCAATTTCCTAGGTTCACATATATCAAGATGGGTGGCTTTTTTAGTGAACCGTTGAAGTTACCTTGTTACTGTTTAGACTCTATAGTTTTATTTGAAATATGTAGACAATTCATCTCTATGGTAGAGTCTTTTGAGATTCCTAAGAGCTCTTCTTCTATATTTTTCCCTATTGAAATTGGACATTATAGATGCCCCAGCCTAAAGCAAGCTATATTAGCAAAGGAATCATTCGTTCATCTGTGCTTTAAACCCTTCTCCTCTTAGGAAAATTTTGATTATACAAGTTTTGTCAGAAATAATGTTAAAAATGTAGTCTCTCTTGTTCACACTCCACAGTTGGAAGATTATTAGGTGAATTGCCTTAATGAATTTGAAGTAAGGAATAGGCTATGGTCACGCCCAACTGTTAAAAAAATCATTATGTTCAATGTGGATCTTGATACATGTGGATTGAAGGAGGGGGATTCTGAAGGGGTGCTTGATCCATTCTACATCGACCAGATTGAGTGCATGCCCATTCCTAAAATTTATTGGGGAAGGAGAGAAGAAGATGATGTTTTCTCTCACACTAGGGATGTGCTAGCTAGAACCACAAATTGGATAAAATAAAAAATTGTTACCACTTCTGACCTTTTTGGGAAGTTTTCAAAAAGTAAAATTAAAAAGGCTCCCAAAAAGGAAAAAGTGATCACTAATCAAGATATTCATAATCCTATTGCAGGTCTGGTTGAAGTTGAAGTTGAAGCAGTTCTAGAGCCACTTCAACTTCAAGTTCAAGAGGGTACTCCTAAGACAAAGTGGGTGACCTGTTCAAGCATGAGGAAAAGGCGTCAACCACCAAAAGCAAGAGTACCATAATAGTTGATCTCGAGGTTGTAGAAGAACTACCTATGGCAGACAGTGTACCTAAACCTTAGAACTTGGCAGTAAATACTGAGGGCCAAGAAAGTAATCTTGCCTTAGCCAAATTCTCCCCTACTACTGACAAAGAATAGGTCACACCTAAATGGTTGGAAACTTATGTGGAGAAGAAGAGGACTGTGGTTCCTCTTTCCATGCCAATTGATGATATAGTCAGTAAGTGTCTGGGAAAAACACCTAATGTGAAGAAAGCAAGGACTGAAGCAAAGATCAACTTTGATAAGAATTTTTGGTGTTGGTCAACTGAGATAACTACACCACTAGATGGAAGCTCACACAAGTCCCTGGCTCCTCAAGACTACTAGATAACAAAAGTTGATCTAGGAAAAGGAAACTGTGAGGTGGATATGGAATTCTTTGAAGCCTCTAATAAAAAGATTGTGCACAGAGTATGGAAAGATGGATAGGACAAACAAGAAATGAAGGAAACTATCAAGAACATGGCACAATATATTAATGTTATCCTTCATCCTAAAGCAAAACTGATGAGTGAGATGTCAGTGATCATCGATGTGTCCTCTGCAACTAACTAGCAATCTATTGAGAACCTGCATAAATGTAAAGCAGTTGCAAAAACAGCAGGAGAATCTGTACATGGCATCCTGGATAACACCATGAAACATATAGGTCTCCTGGATAAGGCTTCGAAAGAAATATTAACCATTACTAAAAAGGTGGAAATGAGCAATGAAGGATATGAGAAGGAGAGAAATAATTGGGCAAAGGTAGTGATACAGTTAGAAGACGTCCAAGAATTTGGATTGCATAAATTCTAGGCCGAATGTCATGTAGCAGGTTTAGATGAAAAGGTCTTGTATGTTATCAAGGACTACATTGAATGGCGAAATAAAGTGCTAATACAAGGGGTGACTGAAATTAAAGAAACACTGTAGGAACTTAAGGTCATACACCAGATAATTCAAGGTGACCTTAAGTGGTTTGTTAAGCAGGTCACAGGTAAGGAAGATGACTCTGTTGCCCAATCTGAAGAGGTAATCAAGGAGGTTCAAAAAAATTTCCAAGAACTTCAGGACAAGAAGGCTCCAACTAAGAAAGATTTTTCTAATGTAGTGCATACTAAAGCCATGCTAATAATTAATTTGAAGCACTTAGAAATGCATGAAGAGAAAATAGCAGAGTTGAAGAAAGAAAAGGATATCTGGAAGCAGTGGTTTGCCTACATTGGTCTACCACATCAATTGGTCATCTCAGCCTTTTTGACTGCCTATGAAATGTGGAAAGTGTCAAGAAACATGGCCAGTGGAGACAGTGATACCTAATTGAAAGAAGTGGTTACGCATAGTTGCTTAGTTGTTCTTTTTTTTGTCATTTTGCTTTTCTTGCTTTTTGGTTAACAGTTATGTTAACCAAGAGACTATCTTACTCCTGGTGGGGTAATTTTGGCAACTATCCAATCCCATGCCTATAAATATGTAATAACTAGTATGGCATAGGGTGAATCTCCAGCAGACTGATAGACAAAACTATTTTTGTTTGTGGTTTAATTTCAAGTTTTAGAAGTAGCATTTCAGAACTTTGCAAATACGAAGAAAACTCAGTAGTTTTATTTTTGTTAAAGGTTTTGTAAGTAGATACTATTATCTACTTGTTTAAATTAGTATTTCTGAAGATAATATTTATGCAAAAGCTCTTAGTTGTGTTTGTTATCAATTTTGAAGTTGTCAATTTAGAACTTGGGATGCTGTGAGAAGTTAGTTTTATTAAATCTACTTTCTCAATTGTTTAATTTTCAGTTATGTGGATAATCTTGATAACTAAAATCAAGTGGTTCTTCAGCATAAAATTTTGTTTTGTATTGATGAGATAGAATAAGTTGATTCAACATTGTCAGTAGATTGTATTTTGAAAAGATCTTTCTATTGAGTTAAAAGATAAAAAATTCTTTATTTGCAATACAGGTAGTTGCGCCTATTTTATTAAAGAAACTTTAGTTAGAGAATTCCTTAGCCCTATATAGGAATTCATTTGTTGGTATACATTTTTCTCTATTTTACATATAAAAATCATATGGGAAAAACTGTTTACTAACACCTATAATTTGTTTCTAACTTTTGACTTCAGGAAGCCCAAAGTACTAAAAACTCTCTCATCCTCCATTGAACCCAATATCATTGCCAAACATAAATCGGTAAGCTTGAAATATTTTGGCATTGACTCTCTCAATTGATTTCTTTAACCAAGGTTTTCCCAAAGCTTTGCTATCACTCTGCTAGGGAAGACTAAAATGGTTTTGCCTCATCATGAAATTTTCCCAGTACTTCAACTAGGCTTAGGGTTTCATAATACTCAAGAAGACATTATTTCATATCTAAGTGTACAAGCCTAGAAACTTAGAACAACCCTAGAACAGTTTGCACAAGTTAATCAAGTGCTCAAAAGAGAAGAAGAAAGAGAAAAACTCATTAGAGGTGTACCATTTGCTAACAAAGAAGTGGTAGTCAATAGATTAATCCCAAGGCCATTCTAAGTGTTGAATGTTAGTTTATATTGTCATAAACTAGCTAGTAAAAAGTATACTCGAAGTGAAGAAAGGAAGGGGTTTATTGATGAGTCTTATGAATTTGTAAAGAGCCTTAATTTCACCCCTGATCTCTCCAAGAAGCGAAAGAAGTTTGTCAAGAGTAAAAGTAAGCCAACATCTCCTAAGAAATCAACCCCTGTAACTGTAAGCCTTCAAGCCCTAATCTTACCAGGGACAGTAATACCTTCTCATTTAAACGTCCAACCTTTGAATTTCATTCCACCCAGAATGGCTGCTAGCCCATGGGGTGCACAAGTAGGTCCCTTGGCTCTTGGAGGTAACCTACATCCACTTCTGAAAGGTGCTAGAGAAGTGTTACCCAAATTTTATGGTGATGGAAAGAAATCAATTGATGAACATCTCAATGCTTTTAATACTACATGTGTAGTCCTTGTCGTTGCACATGAAGACTTGGCTATGAGGCTATTTGTACAAACCTTAATTAATGATGATGCTAACTGGTTTCATCATCTCTCACAAGGGTCCATTACTGACTGGAATCATAGGCATACTGCTTTTGAAGATAGATTTAAATCCGCTGATGATGAACATACCTTGCTACTTCAATTAACCCAGTTTTGAAAAGAAGTACATGAGCCCATGAGAGATTTTGTAGCAAAATTCAATAAGATAATTCAAAAAATTCCTACTACCAAGAGACCTAATGATGAAAACAGTAAAGGATTCTTGGTTAATGCAATGCCTCCAGACATCAGCTTTCACTTAAAGAGAAATAGAGTAGTAGATGTTGAAGCTACCCAAAGATTGGCAATTGAACTAGAAGATGACCTTTTAGCTGCAAGAAAATGGAAAAAAGAGATGCAAAATTATAAGTCTCAACCATCTCCCTCAGAAAAATTAGACCTATTAGTTCAAAACCTCATTAATGATGTGATGACTATTAAGAAGCAACTCTCTAAAATGAATACTCATTACCAAGATATTCCAAGAAAATATCTAGGGCAAAGTAGTTTTTAGGGAAAACAACTTACATTAACCTCAAGTCAACAAAAATTACAAATTGAAGCTCCACCTAGCAAGAACAACATATGTATTTTCCATCTTACCAATGATCATAAAGGAAGTACTTGTCCTGAGAATGTAAGCTATCAGCAACTTGAAGCAGAAAAGGCCACTATAAGTAATGTAATAATAGAGGAAGAACCTTCTGAGGAACCTGGCGACTCTATAAGCTATTGCCTCAAGTATGAATTTGATTCTGACAAGGGTAGTGGCATCCTATTAACCTTAGAAGAGGCTTCATGTTTTGCATTGACCCGAGGGCAAAGAGCCACAATAGTTGATGTTCATGCTAAAAATAGTACAACTCCTACTCAAGAAAAGGAACTAAAGGCAAAGGGAGAGAATTAGGGTAAGTCATCACCTGTTTTAACAACTACTCCTCAAATCTTGAAAAGGGTCGATTCTGATTCTACATTTGACATTGTTGAGTTTTGTAAAGCATCAAGGGTACAAATTTATCTTGTAGAATATTTGAGAATGAATCCTGGAGAACTTAATAAATTGATTGAATATGTTAATCAGTCATCTCTTGGCATAGTAGCTAAACAGATCAATGAAGTCAAGGCCTCAGGAGATAATGAAATAGTTGCCCAATAGAAGAAGGAATCTTCCAAGGGTAAGAAATCTGAGACACAAACATCTAATAAACAGGAAGAGATAATCAAACCAGACAAAGTTAGTCCTGAACCTTCTTATAATCACAAACTTGATCCATTCTATGTCTCCCTCTTTCTCCATGGTTTTAAGCTAAGCAACTGCATCATAGATTTAGGTGCCTCTGATAATATAATGCCAGTAGTAGTAGGAAAAGCTCTAGATCTTCCTTTAGCTAAAATATTTGGCAAATGTTATTCCATGGATTCCAAGCAAGTACCTTTAATAGGTCAAATTAAAGATGCCCAAGTATCTTTAGCTGCTTATCCTCAGAAAAGAATTAAGCTCACCATCTTAGTAGCAGACATTTCTACAAGTTATGGTATGCTTCTTAGCCAAACTTTCTATCGAGACCTGGGAAGGGAAGTTAAAATGGATTGGTCTCAAGTTGTTATACCTATGGGGAAGGAGAAAGTAACCTTGTTACCTGAAGCCAAATCAAAATATACAGTCTTTCCATCCGATGGTCCCAAAGCTCAAATCCTTTATCAAGAGACTGATTTTGCTAACTATTTGATCTTGTCTAAAAATAAGAAAATGGGTGAGAAATTAGCAGTAGAAGACTCACAATGGACTCTTGAGTTTGATGGAAGCTGTTGTTCAAATTTATCTGGGGCTGGTGTAGTACTGATATCACCTAATGGTCAGAAATTCCCTTCTTATAAACTTGCTTTTGAAAACACTAATAATACAACAGAATATGAAGCTTTACTTCTAGGTATAGAAGAAGCCAAGAGGAGAAATATCAAATGACTAAAAGCAAGAGGAGATGTTGAATTAATAGTGAAACAAGTTAAAGACATGTTTTCAATAAAGAATCATAGGTTAAAACACTATAGAAATTGTGTATGTGATGAGATTGAAGGTTTTGATACTTTTGCAATTGAAGCAATCCCTCAAGAACAAAATGATAAGGCAGAGTCCTTGGTAGTATCAACTTCTTTATTGATTCCCCATCCTAATTTCATAAATAGAAAGTGTTCAGTGGAGATCATTCATAGGCCAAGTGTCCTTGATAATAACAATTTGTGGTAAGTATTTAAAGATGATGCTCACATTAATGCTTTTTTGCAAAGTATTGATAAGTTTTCCACTAATTATTATGAGGGATTAGAATCTGAATGTATAGAATTTTTTCCTGATCTCACTAACAAAAAATCTAGTGATGTGTTGCAGTTAAAAGGAAATGTAATACCTAAAGGCCTAGTTGAGCTTGAGAAGTTATTTGATAGGAGGGATGCTTTTCTAGCTCAAGACATACCTCTTCAAGGTGAAGTAAATGGTGAGTATGAAAAAGTCAATTTAGGGGACAAACATGATCCAAAAATCATCAACTTAGGAACTTGTTGCAAGGAGGAAGAGAAAGAAAGGTTTATAAAATTGCTCACAGAGAAAATTGATGTCTTTTCTTGGTCCTATGAAGATCTTAAGACCTTTCATAGTGGACAATTCAAACACCATATTACTTTGAAACTAGATACTTCTCCTTTTAGGCAAAAATTGAGAACATATAATCCAAAAGTTTCTGATGCAATATTTAAGGAGATAGATAAGATGCTTAAAGCTCACATTATATTTCCAATTCATCATTCCACAGGGGTGGTAAACATAGTACAAGTCAGAAAGAAGAATGGAGAGATAAGGATTTGTGTTGATTTTAGAAACCTTAATCAAGCAAGTTTGAAAGATAATTTTTCTTTGCCAATAATGGATCAAATTCTTCAAACAGTTGTTGGTTCAAAAATGATGTCATTCCTAGATGGATTCTCAGGTTATAATCAGATAGAAGTTGTTGAAGAAGATCAACACAAAACAACATTTACAACGCCATGGGGCACCTTTGCCCATAGAAGAATGCCTTTTGGCTTAATGCTGGTGCCACCTTTGAGTGAGCTATGAATTCAAATTTTGGTAACTTATTGGATAGGTGTATCATGGTGTATCTTGATGATATGACAGTGTTTTCAAGAAGGCAAAAAAAGCACCTGAAAGACCTAAGGAAGATGCTCGAAAAATGTAGGGAATATGGAATTTCTTTAAATCCTAAGAAATCAATTTTTGCTATAACAGAGGGAAAGTTACTTGGGCACATGGTCTCAAAAGAAGGAATCAAAATTGACCCAGAGAGTGTAAAAGTTATTTAGCAACTATGCCTTTTTGTCAACTGCAATGGTGTTAAATTTTTTTTTGGATAGATCAATTTCCTAACAAAATTTGGACTTGATTTTGCAAAGACTGTCAAACCTATGGCCAAATTGCTCAGTGAAAAGAAAAATTTTAAATAGGATGAACCAACATCTAAAGCATTCAAAGAGGTAAAGGAGGTTATTGCTAAAGCTCCAATGCTTTTTTATCCTAATTCAAAAAAAAAATTATAATGTACTACCATGCATCAAAACATACCATGTCAGGAATATTGCTTCAAAAAAATGACAAAGGAGAAGAGATGCCTATCTCTTTTATGAGTGTTCCATTGAAGAAACATGAGCTGAATTACTCCTTGTCTAAAAAACAAGCCTTTGTTGTTGTGAAAGCAGTGAAATACTTTCGATATTATATTTTGCATTTACATTCTATAGTTTATGTGCCATCCATTGCAGTCAAGAGTATCCTCACACAACAGGATGTAGCAGTCAATAATCGAGCAACATGGGTAGCAAAAGTGCAAGAATTTGATCTAGATATCTGATCAACTAAATTGGTTTGAGTGCAAGGGTTGTGTAAACTTATTGCAAAAAGATAAAAAGAAGAACCTTATCCCAACTGTTTGTTTGTTGGCTTGAAAGATGAGTGGTTTTCTGACATAGCTTATTTCTTGACATATGGAAGATGTCTTGATCATTTAAAAGGAAAGGACTAAAGGACTTTCAACTCTGGGCAGCCAAGTTTGTGATCATTGATGATATATTGTACAAAAGAGGTCTGGATGGTATGTTTTTAAGGTGTGTTGATACTAACCAGCAAGAAAAATTACTGAAAACCTTCCATGATGGAGCCTGCAGTGGTCATTTTTCATCAACAGTGATAGCTTTTAAAATTTTGAGAAGTGGATACTATTGGCCAAGTATGTTTAAAGCTGCCTATCATTGGGTAAGAAATTTTGAAAAATGTAAATTATTTACCGGGAAACCACAATTAGTTGCTCTCCCTCTAAAACCTGTGATTATAGAAGAAACCTTTCAACAGTGGGGATTGGATTTTATAGGGCCTATTAATCAAAATTTGAGTGCAGGACATACACACATCCTTACTACTATTGATTATTTTACTCAATGGTTTGAGGAAGTTCCTATTAAAGCAACAACATCAAAGGTAGTGTGTAAATTCTTGACATAAAATATTTTGACCCGTTTTGGTACTCCTTAAAAAATAGTGATTGATAATGCACATAATTTTTCATCCTAGTAAATTCAATTGTATTGTTATGATCATGGTGTCCAATTGTCTCAAGCTTCATATTATTTCCCTAAAGGCAATGGATAGGCAGAGTCCATGAATAAAAACCTGGTGAATATTATGAAAAAGTTGGTAGATGAAAAGGGAAAAGATTGGCACAGGAAGTTATATGAAGCACTTTGGGTTGATAGAACTTCTCCTAAAAGAGCCATTGGCATGACACCTTTTGAACTGGTGTATGGAGTTGAAGCATAATTGTCCCTACCTTTGGAGCTGGCTACACTAAATTTGCAAAAAGCAATTGAAGATGAAATGTTTCAGTCTTCCATTGAAAAGAGAATATTGTACCTCCAAAAAATAGAAGAAGAAAGAAGAGAGTTGGTGGATCATATCACATATCATCAAGCAAGGTCAAAAAAATTTTTGACCAAAAGGCAAGGCCATGAAGATTCATGAAAGAAGATCAAGTACTATTGTGGGACAAGAGGAGGAACCCAAAGGAGCCCACACCAAATTTGAGAGCTTATGGAAAGGCCCATTTGTAATATCTGAGGAACTGGGTTCAAATGCCTTCAAGTTGTAATACCTTAATGGAGATGATCTTCCCTTGTCTTATAATGGACAGGACCTCAAATTGTACCAATTTTGTGTATGTTGTTTGTCTCATTGTAAATACCACCTTTTGAGTTTTGCTCTTTCCTTGCTCTGTTCTTTGTGTTGTGTTTTTTTTTTTTTTTGAGTTGGTCTACAAAGCCAAAGTTCTCAAGTTCATCCATGATCCTTCTAGTCTCATTCCCCAACTAGAGCTAATTGTTACCACACATATTTTTTCTCATGTCCTGTGATGGTTCAAATTTGAGTCTTTTCTTAATCTTGAAGTCAAACTTGAAGTTTTGTCTAACTTCAACTTCAAGTTCAAGCTTGCATGAGTCTTCCATGTGTCAAAGTCCACTTCCTGTCCCCAAGTTGGTCTTGGTGAAGTCAAAGTTGAAGTTAAAGCCCAATCAACCCAAACATCAACTTCAACTTCGATGTCAATTTGGTATACTGAAGCTTTTTTTTCATGCAGGTTTCCAATCTTCGAGTCAAAAAGAAAGGTAGGTCCCAATAAAAACACTTCCCAAGAAAGGCTGGATAATAAATAAGAACTTTAAGGTAGTACGTATTCAGATACGGAAAGATTTGGTGTAAGGGAAAAATTTTCATTTCATGATGACATGGAGGGACAATACGAATGCGGATTCGATGATCATTTAAAACAAATTACTCAAAGGGTCTTTTCCAATGCATGGCGCATGAATAAGTAATTATTGCATTTACTTTCCATATCTGTCCTATGATTTCCTTTGTAATTCATCCCTTAAATTCATTCATTTTACCTTTTTCCCACTCATTTCACCATTTGCAAACAAATTTTAGTGTCGTTGAGTAGGGAGAACGAATTGCAAGCTATAGCTCTATCAAACTATAAGTGTGTGGTCATAACCCTCTGCAATTTCATTTGTCCTTGCTTTGTTTTGACGTAATTCAATTTTTATCTTTTCAAACATATATCTTTCAAGTAGCAAGTCATTACATTATTTTGTCCTAAAATGCCCAAGTTTGAAAAGCCATGTTTTCTTCGTTCTTTGCCTAAAATTTGTGATACGTTTCTAGTTAGTAAAAACTTATCTGATGTCATTGAGAGAAACAGAAACACCCAGTCAGGTCCCATTTATCAAAATTTAGCTAATAGTGGGTTATTGGAAGTTGCCGCCTTTCCCATTGCAATCACATGCCGAGAACTTGTTATCGAGTGTGCAAACCATTATGACCTGGACACTAGGTGCATCTAGAAAGTTTCAAGGGAGCTAATAGTTAGGATTAACAGAACCAATGTCTATTTAGCCTTTAGAATCCCCCACAAAGACCCCTATGAGCCATGTACATTAGGAGAAGTAGAGTGCCTATATGCCAAAAGAAAAAGTAGCTATGATAGTAAGGTAGCCTAGTCCTGGCTCCTGAAACCTGTAGAGGGGGTTTCAAGGTTGCCAAAACCTTTAACTATCAAGCATTTCATAAAGGAAATTTTAGGCATTGTACTCCTACTGAATAGGACTAAGGCAAATGAACATGCATTTCATTGGGAGTATTGGATGTATTTCTTCATCCAAAAGATTGTTGAAGGAAGTAAGTTTATTGACTGGGCTGACTTGATTGCCGAGAATTTGCACAAAGGTTTAATAGCTGTCAACAACTCTGGTCTATTTTTTTTATCTTTGTATTTGATTTATATCCTAGCAACATCTAAAGAATGGGAAAATCTCCCACATACAACTTGAACCAATGAAATTCCCATTTACCAGTATTATAGTGATCTTCAGGAGGTTGCATTATGTAAGGAGTTTAGAAGGGTAAATGATGTCAAGGGTAAATGATGTCTTTTTAGAAAGGCTAGTCTTTGAACTTCAAGGTCATGAAAATGATAGGCTATCTGAATAAGCCATGCAAGTTGTACAAATCTATGGTTTCTTTTATATTCAATTTCTCAGGTTCACATACATCATGATGGGTGGCTTTTCTGGTGAACCATTGAAGTTACCTCGTTATTGTTTAGACTCTATAGTTTTATCTGAAATATGCAAACAATTCATCTCTCTAGTAGAGTCTTTTGAGATTCCTAAGAGGTCTTCTTCTATATTTTTCCCTATTGAAATTGGACATTATAGATGCCCCAGCCTAAAGCAAGCTATGTTAGCAAAGGAATCATTGGCTCGTCTGTGCTTTAAAACCTTCTCCTCTTGGGAAGATTTTGATTATATAGGTTTTGTCAGAAATAATGTTAAAAATGCAGTCTCTCTTGTTCACACTCCGCAGTTGGAAGATTATTGGGTGAATTGCCTTAATGAATTTGAAGTAAGGAAAAGGCTTTGGTCACACCTAACTGTTAAAAAAATCATTATGTTCAACATGGATCTTGATACATGTGGGGTGAAGGAGGGGGATTCTAAAGAGGTGCTTGATCCATTCTACATCGACCAGATTGAGTGCATGCCCATTCCCAAAATTGATTGGGGAAGGAGAGAAGAAGATGATGTTTTCTCTCGCACTAAGGATGTGCTAGGTAGAACCGCAAATTGGATAAAATCAAAAATTGTTACCACTTCTGACCTTTTTGTGAAGTTTTCAAAAAGTAAAAGTAAAAAGGCTCCCAAAAAGAAAAAAGTGATCACTAATCAAGATATTCATGATCCTATCATAGGTTCGGTTGAAGTTGAAGTTGAAGCAGTTCTAGAGCCACTTCAACTTCAACTTCAAGAGGGTACTCCTAAGACAAAGCGGGTGACTCGTTCAAGCACAAGGAAGGCATCAACCACCAAAAGCAAGAGTACCACAACAGTTGATCTCGAGGTTGCAGAAGAACTATCTATGGCAGATAGTGTACCTGAACCTCAGAACTTGGCAGTAAATACTGAGGGCCAAGAAAGTAATCTTGCCTTAGCCAAATTCTCCCTTGCTACCAACAAAGAACAGGTCACACCTAAATGGTTGGAAACTTCTATGGAGAAGAAGAGAAGCATGGTTCCTCTTTCCATGCCAATCAATGATTTAGTCAGTAAGTGTTTGGGAAAAACACCTAAGGTGAAGAAGGCAAGGACTAAAGCAAGGATCAACTTTGATAATAATTTTGGACATTGGTCAACTAAGATAGTTACACCACCAAATGGAAGCTCATGCGAGTCCCTGGCTCCTCAAGACTACTAGATAACAAAAGTTGATCTAGGAAAAGGAAATCATGAGGTGGTATGGAATTCTTTGAAGCCTCTAATAAAAAGATTGTGCACAAAGTATGGAAAGATGGACATGAAAAACAATAAATGAAGGAAACTATCAAGAACATAGTGCAATATATTAATGCCATCCTTCATCCTGAAGCAAAATTGATCAGTGAGATGTTAGCGATCGTCAGTGTGTCTTTTGTAACTAACCAACAATCTCTTGAGAACCTACATAAATGTAAAGCAATTGCAAAAATAGTAGGAGAATGGGTGCAAGGAATCTTGGATAACACCATGAAACATATAGGTCACCTAGATAAGGCTTCGAAAGAAATATTAACCATTACTAAAAAGGTGGAAATGAGCAATGAAGGATATGAGAAGGAGAGAAATAATTGGGCAAAGGTAGTGATATGGTTAGAAGACGTCCAAGAATTTGGATTGCAGAAATTCTAGGCCGAATGTCTTGTGGCAGGTTTAGATAAGAAGGCTTTGTATGTTATCAAATGTAGGCAAAATGCACCTTCCTATGCAAGCCCACAATAGGAAACAATTAGCTAAACAGGGCTAGTGGTCGACACACGTTGGGAAAATAGTAGGCGATGCCCAACCAAGGGGAAAATTAATTGGTTGTAGTAATGGTGAAATAACGTTGTCCAATAAGAAACAACATGCAAATGATGGAAAATTTTAAAAATAAATGTATCCAAAATGTATATTACACTAGTGATTAGAAAAATATTCCTGACCAATCACATGATAACTAATGGGTGACTACCATAGGTGTTGGACCCAAATAGTATAAATATCTAGCGACGTCGATGACCTACATTACATGCACAATTTGCCAAATGACGATCAACCCATAAGATAGGATTGCCAAATGGAAAAGATTTGCCACTAAAGTAATCTCTGAATCCACCACAAAAGTAAAGAAGGGCTTCATTAGAATGGAAAAGCTTTCCCATGCTTGTCATGTTTGCAACTCTAGGTTGCTTCTGTAGACACCTAAAAACCTTTAGAAAATAAAGTATTTTTATTTTTTGAAAAAGTCCTGATGACATCATCATTTATTAATTAATTATTTATTTAATTAATTAATTAATTTTTATGCCATTAAATCCCTTTATCTTAATTAAAAATATTTAATTAAGGAATCCCTCCCAAAATTGTTTAAATCTTATTTTAAAATTATTTCCTTATTTATTAATTATTTAATTAATAAATTGACCAAAAATCCCAAAATAAATAATTTTTTTTTTTTTTCCCAAAAGTTGGCCAATTTCCTTAAGACCACTAACCTCTTCCAAAATCTTCTAATCCTTCTTTAATTTTGATTAAAGGTTAATCCCATCATTCGCTACTCCTAATCCCAACTCAAAATATTTAATCAAGATTAAATATTAATCCTCATGTTTATTAAAAATATTTTAATAAATATCTCCTCAACCCAAACCCTTGAAATAAATAAAACTTTATTTATTTCATAAAATCTTATCCTAGGAAGTTCTAGACTCTTCTAGAAAGTCTTTATCCTCATCCAAAGTCCAGACTCTTCTAGAAGATATCTTTAACCCTAATCCTAATCCCCTCCTAACCTTGTCACATTCCCTAAACATGGGTTAAGACTTTCTAACTCAAGCCAAAGTTAACAAATATCTCCTCCTTCACCCACCCTCATTAATTGCAATCCACTTGCCATCCACTTGCCTATCCCTAAGCTAGTCCTAAACCATCCTAATCTATCCTCTAATCATTTGCACAAGCCTAAGCAAGCTTAAAACCTTCCTAATCAAGTCCAATTCGAAATTGCTCTCATCACCCTCAAAATATCTTCAACCATAAAACTTTATGAAGTCCACTAGGCCATAAATTGCTCTTACAAGCCCTTTTATTGCTCTTACAAGTCATTATGAGGGTCTTTATGAAGATTTTATCCCTTGAGCCTCCTTTGTTGACTCATCCTTCCCCTTTCCTCCATCCTCTCACCATGTGACATGTGTCACTCCTTGATTGGTTGTAAGGAAGCACAATCTATGTGCTCTCCTCTCATGCAATTTAAGCCCTCCATGAGCTTTTTCCCATCCTTGCATCTTAGCCCTCAATCCCTCAAGCCTCTTGCCTATAAATTGGATCCTTCCCCTTTGCAAAATAACACAATCCATGAAGTAAAGTTATAATGTTATTTTGAGAGCCAAATCCATACTAAAGCCATCTATCCAAACTAAAAATCCACAATCATCCATTGAAGCCTTTGGAAGCATATTGAGCATACATCCTATCCATTTAGATAAAGCTACTCAACAAGAGAGCTTCTTATTGAGAGAGTCCATTAATGGCTCATATTCTCAATTGAGAGTTCATCTTAGTCTATCTTGAAGTTTATGAATTTTGTTTAGTTTGTAGAAGCTTTATTTAAATTTGGTTTCTATTAGCATACTAACATTGCTCATATAAATTTTGGCACGCCCGGTGGGACCCCGCATGGGTCATCTTCATTAGCTTTTTTAGTCAAGTTTCTTATGTCATTTGCTGATTTTGGCTAATTTTGCTTGTTTTGTGATTGGTAGGATTGTATAAATTGGTTTTGTAGGTCCACATGAGCATGAAGAAGACAAAGGAACTCATAGTCTATCTCATAGTATTTGCAGATTTTTCAAGCTTATAGGTGGACAAAGCACTTGGAATTCTTCTTCCTCTTCTTGTCTATATTCTTCTTATTCCATCTACTTCTTCTTCTTCTTCTTGTGAGAGATCTTGGCCATTTTTTTTTTAAGGAAGCAAAATCATACACACTTCTTTTTAGTGCTTAAAATGAACCCCCAAATCATACTTAAATCCATTAAAAAATTAAAAATTTGCAAAAAAGAAAAAATCTTTTAACAAGTGAAACTAAACCAATCTAATCATTTGCATCCTTGCAACATCAAGGTTTTAGATGCATTCATGCAAATTTAGGAACACTTCACTTTTGGGAATTTAAAAAGAACTTCAAGTTTCCATTTCAAAAGGTTCAAAATCAACACTAAGTGCACACTAAAATCTAAATCAAACTCAAAGCATCAATCAAGGATAAAATGAACCTCATTTGCAAATATGTTAAAGTTCTTTTAAAAATCTCATGAAAACTAAGAGTCCTAAATGGTTGCCAAAATTGTCCTAAAAAGCTTTGTTATTTGTTCCAAACAAATGTCTCATTGCAAAATCTTGAATGTTTCTTAGGTTTTTTATGCATCAAAACAATCTAGGAATATCATTTTTGGGCTTAAAACATGCAAACTAGAACACAAAATCTTGAATGAAAAGCAAAGTCCAAAGAGTCATTTTCACTTTTGAGTCCAAAAACAATCTTAAATGATCTAAGGTTAAAACAAAGCACTTCAAAGTTCTTAAAACAACACACAAAATCTCAATCTTGAATGCTTAAAGGAAAAAACTTGAATGTTTAATCACTTGTCTTTGAATGCATGTTGCTAAAATCACTCTTGAGTGCCATGGATTAAAATCAAAGTTTGTTTTTTTATAAATGCATGATTAAAATAACAAATCCAATCTTGAATGCCATAGATCAAATAATCATCTTTTGGAGCATAAAAAGAATCTACATTTTTGTAATCTTTTAAGTTATAAAAACAAATAAAAATGCTTTGAGTGAGTTTGTCGTTGGACTCACCCTCTTTAATCACCCATCAATTCAACCATTGGTTGCAATCTCAACACCATTTATGGGGATGGGTCTACATGAAAAAGGTGTTAAATGTTCCACAATCTAACTCACTCACTTGGTCTTTGAACATTTTCTTTAACTTTATCAAAAATTTTAAATGACCAAAACTCTAGATTAAATTGATCACACTTCAAGTTTGGGCACTAAAATTGAACAACTATTGACGTGGAGGGCCTCCGGGCGCACGCTTGGCAATCGAGTTTCACACATCTTTGTTTTGGGCTTAAAATAAACTCACACTCAATCTTGAATGCCTAAAAATCAATGAACATCGTATGGTTTTGACGCATTTTCAATGGCGCTCGCATTTCTTATGTTGACGATCTCTTGACTTTCATTATGCTAATGACGCTGTCAAATTGGAATGAACATTGTATGCCATAATCACAAGTGTCTTCAATCATAGCTTACAAAATTTAAATCATCAATTGGAATGAACGCCTGTCTTTTAAAGCCCAAGATCATGTATGTGGTCTTGTTTTACACTTTTTAGGAGGCCTGATTGGGGATTTCATCACCCCTTGGGACGACATCAACTCCAACGTTCCGGTGGAGTATAAAGATCGGGAGGTGAATCCAAAGACACCTCTCTTGGGATCAAAATTTTGTCACTCGGGCTAAGCCTCAAGGAACTTTATACCCTTGAGAAGTGAAAGAGGAGAAGTGGGTTACCGCTCCTCTCGGCTGTGTGACATCTTTTTGGTTTCATCTACGGATTTGGGCCTCACATACCTTGTGTATATCGAGGACTCCCTAGCTATAACAAATTTCATCCTTGTAGAAAGCTTCCTAGGATGTTGGTGTGTTTGACGTGCTTGCTCAAAACTTTTGTCTACTTATTTTTTCATAGCTTTTGAATGAATGTTTTCCAACTTTGGTCAAAATCCCAAAAAAAAAAAAATCTCCCAGCTCAAGGCATACTTAGCGTAGTCACTGCCTCATCAAAAAATCATCCAAGCTCCCCTACTGCAACCAAATCTATCTAGTTCCTTGCTTTAGAACAATCCTAAATCCAAAGTCTCTCCAAATCATCCCCCCCTAGCCAGCTAGAAATCCAATCCAAAATCACACCCAAGCCTTTAGAGAGTTGTTGTCATTCTGCTAGAATTTGTTATCCAATCAATCTGACCAATCCACCAGTCTCACCAAGGTTATCCCTCTGACAGAGCATTGTCTAGGGTAATCTAGCTTTGTCACTTGCATCCCTCATCACCTTGAGCTAAAGGTTGGGATCCACAAGTGGTCAATCTCATGTCATGCCCATAGGATCATTATTCTATCCTCAAGTTGACACAGCCACCACCAAATCCAGCGCATAGGAAAGCAAAAATCTCACCTTTTGACAGCATGCCCTTGAAGTCTTCCATCCACAAGAAAGCCAAAAATCTCCACCCAATCCTCCTTAGGTCTATCATGCAACTTTGACTCTCCATAGGAAATCTTTCATCAGCCAATCCAAAATTTGTGCTTAACCCAAATCCAACCATGAGCTTCCGTGTTCATCCATATGCAAGACCCCATCCCCATCAAACTCATCATCAAAGCATGAAGTACCAATCCTATCATGATGTGTTTTGTCGCATTGTCCTTGCTACTGCCACCTCCTATTCCAATGATGATGAAAATCTTGTTGACTATGACGGGTATATTGAAAGCCTTAGAAACATTCCCCCTAGCATCCTCCAAAATCAAAGAGTTATTCCAAACTATCTAGTCATGCCATCTAATATTCTAGCTTCCCCTCCATCACCCCATCAACCAAGCTTCTAATCTTCCACCCCCATCACACTAGCTATTCCTGTCAATCCACCTCCACCTTCGACACATGAGTCTCCAAGGAATCTCCTAGAGGAAATACAAGAAAAGTTGCCTCCAACAGTCGATAAGCCATGTCATCTAATCCAACCATGTGAAGTAGTCAGTGATGAAGCTTCCCCATCTATAATATCACCTCCATCTCCCATAGCTATCATCCCCATACCATCCATCAAATTGCTTAAAATCCTTCCACTTCCCGCAAGCATCAAAATCCCACCACCTATCAAATCCCTCCAAATCCTATCCACATCGCCTCCAAGCATTTCCAAAATCTCTCGTAATGACCCTTATGCATCCATCTTCTACTCACCCATCTCCACTACTGAATCTCCCATCTATCCATCTGCTGCCTTTGAAGAATCCATCCCTTCACCTCCTATCGCACCATCCACTCCAAACCAATCCTATCAAGATCCTGCCCAAAAGCATGTTGACATCCCCCAAAGCATAAATGAAGATATCATCGTACCATGTCTTCCATCCATAGTGCAGTCACCATCTCCTCCATCTCCAAAACCTTGAGCCATATCTCCTCCACTACAAGATATCTTGTCATCCCACCAGCTACATCAAGATCCTATCCTTCCATCTCCCCCACTCCATGCTTCCATCTTACCACCTATCCAAGCTATTCCACCATCTATAATCTACCCTCTTGGTTCACTTATATTCAACCATGGTGGCCCTCTCTCAGCAGAAGAATTAAGAACAATATCTCCCCATTGCAATACACCTAATAAATCACTTGTACCATTTTCTGCAAGCAAAAAGTTTCCTCAGCTTGTTCAAATGCTCAATCAATGGCATTATCAAGGTCAAGGTTTAGGACCACAAGAGCAAGGAATCAGAGAGCCTATTATTGCACAAAAAAATCTAGGATTTCATGGTCTTGGATATGTATCCAAAGGCTCACCATCTAAAGGTGTTGGTACACCACACCCCCAAACCAAGCCTATCTCCAAGCCCAACATGCCAGCCTCCCATCACTCCTTCAAGAAATCTTATGTCATCCCCCCTCCACCATCTTTGCAACCCAAAACAACCTACCATATCCCCCCTTCATCCGCTAAATCCATTTTGGGTCCCTATGTCCCAAAATCTACCATCCTCCATCCTCCTATCAGCCATCATAAAAATCCTATTCCATCCATTCCTATGCAAGATCAACAAAGGCACATATCAGGGCACATCATCCATCATCATCCCCCTACATGCTCTTTCATATCCTCTCCATCTCACAAAGCTTCTCCTAACCATCTTCCCAAAGCTTACCACAGCAATGTAAATGCCAACTTCAAAATGCATAAAGCTAAAAATCCACATCCTAGGCAATCATATGTCTATTCTAAAAGACATACTCCAAAAAGGAAAAATCCAATCAAAGAATGCAAAATAATGCAAACGCCTATGAAAAGTAAAACCAAAACCATGTGGATCCCAAAGAAAAAAGTTGAAACTCAATGCATAATGGCATCCACCATTGCTAATCCCCCATCCCGTGACTCATGTCCCCCATCTCTTAACTCCATCTTGGGTGCCTATATCCCCAAGCACGCTTCCACAAATCCTCCATCACGCCCGCATCTACCATATATCCCCCATATGCTCTTTTCACACCTGTCCCAACATGTGCCAATGTTGCTCTTGCAAGCATTCCCATATCATGCTCCTTTCCAACCTTTTCATCCCTCCATCTCCTACCATCAATCCCATCTAATCCAATCTATTGCATAAATCACACATCCGGTGTACCAACAACTAGCAACAAAATTGAACATTCCAACAGCTAGTGAAAAATCCCAAAAAAGCCAAAATCATTCCAGCTAAGTCCAAAGTCAAAAAGTCAAAAAAAAATAAAGAAAAATAAAGTGTCCACTGGTGAAAACTTGGCAATTCAAGCACCTTGGACAAGTACCATGATGAAAACCTTGCAAACAAGCGTCATGCGTAATCTCGCCATCCCTAGCTTAGCCTATCACCCTCATGCTTTTGGTCATCTCTTGACATCCAACTCCATCTTCCAATCTATCCACCTATCCTCCATCCTCCAGCTTCCATCTCACACCATCCACTAATCTTATGCAGCTTTAGCCAATCATCTCAGCTATCATCCATCTCCCTAGCCCCTTCAGCTTTTTCCATCCTAGCTTCAATCCTATCACATCCATCATAAGACCTCCTTCTTCATGTTATCTTCTGACTGGGGGCACTATATTCCTTGGAGATCTTGTCTTGTCCATCCTCCCTTGTCATTGGTATCTAGCTCTAGGCTATCCTCATGCAAACCTAATGTCATCTCTTTATATCCATCATAATCCTAGCTATCTACCATCCTATCCAGCCATCTCATCCTACTCCTCTAGCTATCCTTGGTCACAAAATCTCTCATCATCATTGGATGCATCTTGCCAAATCCATATCTTTCGCTATCACCCCACCCTTAGCTTTCGCATCTTGCACAACATCAAACCATCCCGCTATCCTATCATCCTGAGCTTTTTGCCTGCTTGTAACTATCTTGGTCAGCTTCAGCTTGTAAATATCTTGGTCCATCAGCTTGTACATCCTCTTTAGCTTAGTACCATTGTATCTAGCCAAATTTTGTGTCAGTTCCTCCTTGATCAGCATCTTGCACACATCACACATCTTGGCTAGCTATTCCAATGCATCCTTTAGCTAGATTTCCTGTCACCAAAGTGTTATCTTTCTTAGTTCAGCTTGCCAGATGCATCACTCATCCAAATCCACCAGCTTAGGTGCTCTCCGATAGGTCCTTGCAGGATATAGCTTTCCTCATGTCTGATCTTGGTCCGTTAGTACCTCGTCCTACCCATCTCGTTGGCAAACGGTTCTCTTTTGGATTTTTGCTTTCTTTTGATTTGGACTCTTCCCTGTTGGGTCTTGAAATATCTTTTCCAAGCAATCTCCTTGTTCCCTCCTCAAGGTTGACACGATCTTCCATATCATGGTATACTGTGAATGAGGCAATCAGAGCGTAAGGTCTTGATCATTTCTTTTGCTTGTTTTCTTTTCTTCTTGTGGGTTACCTAGTGTCGTTTCCACACTGCTTCCTCTAGGATTCATGTGTGATACTGGGGCAATCCTTGCGTGTTTGTTTTGATTCAGTTCGTTAGTCCTCTGGACAGTTGGTGAAAAGGCCTTGATGTTCTTGGTAACCTTGGCAATTAACCAACAGTCCTATAGAAAATCTAGTGCTCAACTACATGGTGGTACTTCTCTTTGAAGTACCCCCCCGCTCAAAGAGCTTCAATAGTTTTCCTTCATCTCCATTGTCCCCCATCCATATCCAGCATCCGTCTCTCTTACCCCAGCTTATGCATCAGTATCTCTTTGAATCACTCCTCACCTTTAGCTTTAGGGATCCACAATCCTAGTCTTAGGGATCCACCAATCCAAATCAATCCACCAAGCCTCATCTTTCGAGATCCACAATCCTAGTCCTAGGGATCTCCGAAACCCATCTTTCGCCAATCTGACTCTTTGAAATCCTGTTTCATCAGCTTTTTTAATCCCCTCATCAATCTCCCCATCCTGGATTCCTTTTATAGCGCTTCGCCCCTTCATCCTCTGCAATCCCTGAGATCTTAAGCTCGCTTCCTCTTGTGCCTCTGATTCTCCCTTTATCATTCTCCCGTAGTGAGAGTTTGAGCGAACCAAACCTCTTCTCTTAAGCAAATCCGAGTCTTCTTGCTCATCTCGGATTCTTGTACTTTTCAAGAAGTCATCGAGCCTCGCTTTCTCTCCCCGCCGCCTTCTTGAGGGGGCATCTTGCAGTCCATTCTCTCCTCTTCTACTCTAGCCTTGGGCATCTTATTTTCTTATCTTTGATGCCATGCCACTTGCGGCATCACATCAAAGAGGGGCAAAATGTAGACACCTAAAAACCTTTAGAAAATAAAGTATTTTTATTTTCTGAAAAAGTCCTGATGACATCATCATTTATTAATTAATTAATTATTTAATTAATTAATTAATTTTTATTCCATTAAATCACTTTATCTTAATTAAAAATATTTAATTAAGGAATCCCTCCCAAAAATGTTTAAATCTTATTTAAAAATTATTTCCTTATTTATTAATTATTTAATTAATAAATTGACCAAAAATCCCAAAATAAATAATTTATTTATTTTTTTCCCAAAAGTTGGCCAATTTCCTTAAGACCACTAACCTCTTCCAAAATCTTCTAATCCTTCTTTAATTTTGATTAAAGGCTAATCCCATCATTTGCTACTCCTAATCCCAACTCAAAATATTTAATCAAGATTAAATATTAATCCTCATGTTTATTAAAAATATTTTAATAAATATCTCCTCAACCCAAACCCTTGAAATAAATAAAACTTTATTTATTTCATAAAATCTTATCCTAGGAAGTTCTAGACTCTTCTAGAAAGTCTTTATCCTCATCCAAAGTCTAGACTCTTCTAGAAGATGTATTTAACCCTAATCCTAATCCCCTCCTAACCTTGTCACATTCCCTAAACATGGGTTAAGACTTGCTAACTCAAGCCAAAGTTAACAAATATCTCCTCCTTCACCCACCCTCATTAATTGCAATCCACTTGCCATCCACTTGCCTATCCCTAAGCTAGTCCTAAACCATCCTAATCCATCCTCTAATCATTTGCACAAGCCTAAGCAAGCTTAAAACCTTCCTAATCAAGTCCAAGTCTAAATTGCTCTCATCACCCTCAAAATATCTTCAACCATAAAACTTTATGAAGTCCACTAGGCCATAAATGACTCTTACAAGCCCTTTTATTGCTCTTACAAGTCATTATGAGGGTCTTTATGAAGATTTTATCCCTTGAGCCTCCTTTTTTGACTCATCCTTCCCTTTTCCTCCATCCTCTCACCATGTGACATGTGTCACTCCTTGATTGGTTGTAAGGAAGCACAATCCATGTGCTCTCCTCTCATGCAATCTAAGCCCTCCATGAGCTTTTTCCCATCCTTGCATCTTAGCCCTCAATCCCTCAAGCCTCTTGCCTATAAATTGGATCCTTCCCCTTTGCAAAATAACACAATCCATGAAGTAAAGTTATAATGTTATTTTGAGAGCCAAATCCATACTAAAGCCATCTATCCACACTAAAAATCCACAATCATCCATTGAAGCCTTTGGAAGCATATTGAGCATACATCCTATCCATTTAGATAAAGCTACTCAACAAGAGAGCTTCTTATTGAGAGAGTCCATTAATGGCTCATATTCTCAATTGAGAGTTCATCTTAGTCTATCTTGAAGTTTATGAATTTTGTTTAGTTTGTAGAAGCTTTATTTAAATTTGGTTTCTATTAGCATACTAACATTGCTCATATACAGCTTCTTCCATTTTTAAGCTTCCAATGCCAAACTAGTAGCATCATTAATTAGCTCTTTAGTGACCTTAAAGGAGACACCATTGATGTTAACCCACTGGTTCTTCCATGAGTCCACAAAATACCAAGTCACCATCTCATCATGGCCTTTGATACTCTCCATGAACAGAATAACCCACCTTCCTTCAACTGTGTCCACATCGCCTTATCCTTCCAAACAACCTCTTTAATTCTAGTTGATTTGATCCTTGTATTGGCACTCTTCATAACTTCCTCCTTCCCAAGCTCAACAATCAGGTCCTCGTCTCCCTCCTTCAGCTCAACCACCATACCTTTCGCCAACTTTAACAAACTACCCCAAAAAATCAAAGTGAAGCCTTCACACACTAGAAACTGTAACTTGAAAAATTGAAGACTAAATATGTTTGCCAGACACTTGATTTTAACAAAGTTTAATTCAAAATAAAATTTATTCCTTGGCCACCAGATCATAATGCTTCTATAGTCCCCCCTTAAAAGATGGCCTCAAAATCTAGAAAATGCCTTTCTTAGATGCAAAAGAATATCATCCCAAATCTTGCATTTATTGGCAAGCTTCCATTTCTCATCACAAATCATAATTGGAAAATTAAAGGTAGAGGTGACACCATAATAATTTATCGACTCTAGCACTTCCACTAAGTTTAGCGCCATTATGGCCCAACCCATCACATCAAATAATAACTTAGTAATATTGAAAGTACCCCTCGCCAAATGCATAATGATGGAAGTTTCCCTTTTAATTTAATTAAAGTGGACAGCATTACTTGGAAAGGATTATTTTTGAGCTAGTGATTTAATCACCTCAGAAGATCATACTCATTTTCCCAAACATGAGCATTAATAGCCTCATGTCTGTACCCTGCCAGGTTGTCAGCCACTTGATTTCTTTCCCTATAGAAATGTTGAGTTTTAACTTTATTAATCTTGTTTAGGAGAATTTGGGCATCTCTAATAATTGACATGGCATGCTAGTTCATTTTATTATCTCCCTTAGCAACCTCAATTACTAATAAAGAATCTCCCTTAATTATCAAATTTTGAATTCTCATATTATGCGCTAGTTCCAACCCCCATTAGAGTCCTAAGGCTTTTGTCTCATTTCTCAAAACATTCCTACATTTATTTGAATATTCCTTAATATAGACTCCTTGTTCATTCTGAATTATTCATCCAGCCACAACACCTTCACTCCTCTTTAACCCATTAAAATTTAGTTTACACTAGTTCGAGGGTTGGCTTCCATATGGTATTAATTCCTTTTTGGATACTTGAATTATCAACTTTCTCAATTAACTGGGAGATTTCCCAAATTTCTCCCTAACACATCTCAATATGTGTGTGTGGGTGAGGGGGCAGTTTCCATTTCCAAGTAAAATTACACTCCCTGATCACTCCCATCATAATTTGGGTAATGATTTATGGGGGTATCTTTTTCTATAAAAATATAGTTATTCCTCTCTTTCCATATGGTCCAACACACATATGCGTGGATGGCCTTCCAAAAAAAATTAAAGAAAGGGTGGTGTGAGGGGAATTTCCATCCAAAGATGAATTAGTACACATCTCTATTAAAGACCCATGATATCCCAAGTTGGCCAAGGATTATCTGCCAAACCTGCATAGTGTAGGGGCAATGGATTAAGAGATTGAGGGATGGTTTCTTCCTCCCTGTAGCATAGCACACATTGATTTCCCTTTTGGAAGCCACATTTATTAAGATTATCAATAGTGAGGATACTAGTGTGCATTACAGACTACCAGAAGAAGTCAATTTTAGGGAGAAAGTGGAAGTATCAAACATTCTTCCTTTCTATGTTTCCCATTTCCACAATTATGCTATTGTAGGATGATTTCACACTAAAGTCCCTGCTTGGGTTCCTTTCCCATATTAGTTTGCCAATCTCTGGGAAGGAGGGAATTTGGATATCTTTTAGGAGGGATCTCTACTCATGCATAGTCTTATCTATAAGGTTGAAATTGTCCATATTAAAATCCTTCCACTCCTTGTTGTGGATATAATTCATCATCTTGTCACCATGCTCAATCACCCCCTGCTCTTTTAAAGTAACAAACTTTGTGTGAATTAGAGAAGCATCACCCACCCATCTGTCTTCCCAAAATCTAACTTGGTTACCATATCCAATATTCCATCTAATGTTTCCCCTTATATGTTTCCTTATCTTGATCATGTTATTCCATATTCTTGATCTAGCCAAAAGGTCTTCCATAAAGAGGGTTTGATTGAAAGGGCCTCCTCCCAAATATTTGGCTCTCATGATTTGGCACCAAGAGGTCAAATTCTGGGCTAGTATCCAACCAATTTTCATGATGAGGGCTTTACTTAGATCCCCAATTCTCCTTGGGTTCAAACCCCCTTGGGATTCAGGTCTACACACCTTTTCCCAACTAACCAAGCTCGATTTCATCTTCTCCTCTATTCTTGACCATAAGAAATTCGTTTGGATCTTCTCAAGTATATCTCTGAACATGCTAGAGATTTTAAATAACAACAAAAAGTTAACAAGGATTCCCTATAATGAGCCTAAGATGAGTTGAATTCCACCACAATATTCCAAAATTGAGGTGTAACTTCCTTGACTATAAGGGGGAGCCCCAAATAGGTGTCGGGGAGGTTTGCAACCTAACAATGCAACTCCTTGGTAATTCTATGTCAACAAGCTAGGTTTGTATTGAAGAAGTAGAGCTTAGTTTTGTGGTAATTGATATGTTGTCCTAGCACTTTCATGTATTTGTTTAGAGTTTTCTTTGAGGCCTTATCCTCTCTTATGGAGGAGATTCCATAAAGGAAGGTATGGTCAACAAATTTTTGTAATACCTCAAGCAGGAGGGTCATAGTCGGTTTGACCCCCATAATTTCTCATCGAGCAGCCATAGTTGGGAGCTTTCTACCAAGAATCTCAGTGACCATTATGAATAGATAAGGTGATAGTGGGTTTCCATACCGGAGGTCCCTCTCAGCCCAAAAGAATTTCCCTAGGTATCCATTAACCAGAATCTAGAATTGAACAATGTTTATCATTTCCCCAATAAGGGTAATAAAATTCTCCCCAAAACCAAATAAATTAATCAAAGTGTTTGAAATATTAAATAAACTTTTACAAATGTAATTATTCATCAACTAATAATGTGTTGAATAAAATTCATATTTGTAAACAATTAATTTTAAAAAAATTAAATATAATATGAAATGAAAGAAATTCAATAATTTAAAAATTATAAAATATCAATATTAATAATGAGAAATTAGAAAAGTATATGTATTATTAATTATAGATTAAGATAAAATAACAAGAAAAATTAGTTGAAATGAAATATTAATACAACATATTCAAATTAAAAGCCAAATAATTAAGCCCAT
The DNA here is from genome assembly GCA_028749045.1 of Cupressus sempervirens. Taxonomy (NCBI): domain Eukaryota; kingdom Viridiplantae; phylum Streptophyta; class Pinopsida; order Cupressales; family Cupressaceae; genus Cupressus; species Cupressus sempervirens. The sequence goes on from CM053791.1 coordinate 14,580,967, forward strand.
AAGCTTCACTCCTTGAGAAATAGTGGCCGGAATGTTTAAATTTTCGGCCCAATCATATGCCACTAAGCGCAAAAATGATACCGCTAAATAAGGAAATGGGTTATCTTGAAATCATCGCCTCAAATTTATGAAACACAATCAACGTGAAGCTAAGATGATATAGTGTCAGAAATGGTGACTCAATTGGTTGATTTTCAGGCAACTTGTTTGGAAGTCTACACATATTTGATTGTTTCCAGTCTCTGTGTAACTATTTAGATGTCTTTGCCCGTAAAAGCCTAGAGAAGATCGGTAAACAATGTATTCAGATCACCAAGCTCTATGTCTATATATGTCGGAACAACTAAATCACTCCCATTTGGCTTATTTGAACGTCATCAACCCATGATTTATAGCATATTTCATTTGACAATATTGTTTTAGTAGTTGTTTGAATAAATCAATCTACATTCAAGTTATTTTTGGATGCTTTGAACTATTCAATTTTTCTTTGCTTGTTCACAGCAAAAATGATGGAAGAATACAAAGTCTATGTAGGTCAAATGTTAGTTCAGGTCAGCCTTGTAGGCACTTGTATCATACTTAGAATTATTTTTGATAATGGAATGAACAATTTTGTATACACTGCTTATAGACATGTTGTTGCTACACTTATAATGGCTCCTTCTGCTTATCTTCTAGAAAGGTAGCCAAGGCTTTCTATAATGGTTTACAATCTTGGAGATTTTCAAAAGAAATCACCATATAAGAAAAGACACTTACAACATGCAAAAATAACTCAACAATTATAGTGGCATAAATGGAGTAGAAATAAAGTAACATTGAGGAATTTGATTTGGTTATTTAGTTTGTAAGATTTTTTGGATTAAATACTAGTAGAGAGCTTTGATATCATGGAACAATTTGATGGGCTTTATGGAATCTCAATTAGTATGCTTGGTAATACATGAATCTATATTAGAATATAATTAAATAAAATCATTAATGTAATTGAATTTGACTGTTATATTTTACTAAAATTTATAGTCATCTGATTAGACACAATTTTCATTAAAAATAAATAAGGTAATGGTAAATAAGTAAATAATTTTAAGTTGAATAACTTCGATCTAATAGTATCTATGAAATAAAAATGTAAAATAATTTTCATTTTAATAATATAATATTTAGGATGACAATATATAATGTAATGATTAAACTATCTTATAACAAATTAATTCTTTAATAATAGATCTATATTTATAATTAATTATTATTTTTAAATATTTTGTTATAAATTTGATTCTCTTTTTTTTGTAAAGAGACTTCCAATCTAAACATATTGTTAGATACGTTTTCACATTTAGATAAATTAGTACATTATAGAATTTTAAAATATTTTATTAGAGTTAAATGATATATAATTTATGTTTATATTTATTATTTTAGTTAAAATATAGTTTAATCTTTAGGAGTGTTAGCTTTCAAAAATTTATTGTAGCTTTTTTTGAAGTATTTGAATACAAGATTCCAATTTATAAATATTTTAAATATATGACCGATAAATTAGGACTAGGGTGGAGTTTGACTTTTGATTATCTAATTACTAAGATTTTTTGTGTTATACTAATGTATATGCAATAAGGATTTGAAATTGATTAGTTGACCTATATTGTCAATAAAAATATAAATTATATATTAAAAATACCTTTTGTGTTTTAGATTAACATTAAGATTTTTATCTTAAAAATATATTAAATTTTAGATTAAGGTTACAAGTTTTCTAAAATTCTTTAACATTTACTTCAAGAAATTAAAACAAGCTTAAGTACATTTAAAATTAATAATATAAAATGTGTCCAACATCTATCCAAAGAAAAAGAATGCTTGGCCCAAATTAGACAATGTTGTGCTAACTATATAAATGATATATAACTTGCTTTCTCATGAATGGAGTTAAAGTATTATATTTTGGAAGGTCAATAAGTTGTCTTTAGAACAATAAACATGAACTAAAAGACTATGGTCAACATTCAACAAATTTTGGAAGACATAATTTCACCATAAAATGAAAACACATCATATGATAAAACTCACCTTTTGTGCTACTTGTTTATTTAATCCACACCATGTGCACTTATTTCCATTATGAACTCCATTGTCTCTGTCTCTCCATAGAGAATTGATTCCTTATATAATGTAAGATTTTCATTTCTATGATTAAAAATGCCTTTGAAAATATTCATCTATTTTGATCCTTATTAACAATATCCTCGTGACCTTTTGAATATTTTCATACAAACCCTAGATTATTTTTCATTTAAGCATTAAAAAATATTACTACATTCATTAAAATAGAATATAATATTTAATCTAGATTTATTTTAAATTAATCATATTAAATATATTAAATAGAGATAGAATTACACACACATATATAAGAAAATTAGATATATATATATATATATATATAGAGAGAGAGAGAGAGAGAGAGAGTATACATGTGTGTATCTAAGCAAGATATACATGTAGGGATGCAAGCTAGATAAATAGAGTGTTAGTGAGGGATAAAATCCATAAAGATACCATGATATTGATCAACAAATGCTAGTTAACATTATAATTCAATATCAAAATACAAACATTGTAAACAATTTACCTAAATAGACATCATTGCAACTAAGACCATGTTTGCAATATTGGTTGTACCATTACGAAAATTAAATGTTGTATCCTACATAGAAAAAGTGTACACAAGATTTTCAATTTTTGTGTGCCATTGAAATGCATCTAATATTGCATGATTCAAAATATCTACATATTATGTACATATTTTCTCTTTAGTTTTTTTAAACAGAAGATAATTGCATCCTCCCACTGTCAAGCCATCCTATTAGAGAGGTCGCAAAATGTGCAATTCTATATTAGAAAGGCAATTTCACCATGGTCAGTATCCAAAACAATAAGATTATCTTAAAATTAAGATTATGAGAAACAATTTTAGTTTGTATCATATGGTATTGTTATATATATATATATATATATATATATATGTATATATATATACATATATATGTATATATATGTACATATATATACATATATATGTATATATATGTACATATATATACATATATATGTATATATATGTACATATATATACATATATATGTATATATATGTACATATATATACATATATATGTATATATATGTACATATATATACATATATATGTATATATATGTACATATATATACATATATATGTATATATATGTACATATATATACATATATATGTATATATATGTACATATATATACATATATATGTATATATGTATGTATGTATGTATGTATGTATGTATGTATGTATGTATGTATGTATTATTAACAGTAAAAAAATTATTAAATAATAATAAATATTTTTTATCAAATTTCAAGGGTCTGTTAATCCCTTCGTTCTTAGTCAAAAACAAATATTTCTAAAAACCTATTTTCTTCATATAACTACTAAAAATTTACATTAATACTGTTTCGAATATTATTTACCAATTTAAATAGGAATGGATTAAAGTTTAAATGTAATAATTAAATTATTTTATATCAATATTTTTTTATTCACACTTATTATATAATTGTATTTTTTAATATATCGTTCCATTTTAACTTTTATCCAATATTTTTAAGAGGAAATCAATATTTTCATCTTACAACCATTATTTATTATTAAAAAACTAAAACAAATGTAGGAATGTATATAGCACTTATTTGACAAAGGCTCAAGTGAATCTATTTGTGATTGTAACTCTTACACCATTCTTTCTATTTTTCATTTTTCATGTGTCCCTTTCTATCCTAAGTATCATCTTTTCCACAAATTTTATCAACAAAATTAATTTAAACTGACATTGCACATCAATTTTTACCCAAAGCATAAATGTTTACATTGTAATCTAGTCCACTATTAAATATGTTATTTATAGGGTCTTAGAATAGGGGTGTCGCTTACAGTAAATTTGGTCTTATAAATCCCCAAACATATGAACCAATCAATTGGAAGTAAAATAATTTTGGAAATTCTAAAAATTCAAAATGTCACATCTATACTTCAAAAAAAAATAAAAAATAAAAATCAAGATAGAAATACTTAAATGTAATTCATTGAAATAAAAAAATTAATCACTAGTTAAATAGAAGCTATTGCAATAGTATATTGCTTACAACAAATACAATAAATAAAATTCATCATTTTCAAGAATGAGTTGTAGTTATAACTAGGAATGAAGGGAATTATTATCGATTGTAAATATTTTTCACCAAGAGGGCAATGAAACAATGTTTTGAATGACTAACTATGTAAACGAAGGTGAGAAGGTGCTTCTCTTTTTCTTTTTTCTTCTCAAGGTCTGAAGGCTATAGGAAGAGAGGACTTTTTTAGACATAAATGGTAATAGATATCAACAATCAAGATATTAGGCTTCCCCTTTCACCTGAAACCACCAAGTGCATCTTGAAGTTTACTATTTGAGTTGTTGATTCAACAAGTTCATTTTCAAAATTGTATTCTATGAATAGATAAATAAAGGGAACTTAAAGAATTGATATTGATATCGAATTATTTTTTGAGATTAATGTTGATAAAATATTCTAAGTACTATTACTTTTCCATTCTCCCATTTGTTTATGCTTTCATTAGCAATCTCTAATTTGTGAGTTTAGTTTCTACATTTATCCATCATGTTCATGGAGTTATATCAGTGGGTTCTCTGTATCAATTTGAGTTGTGTTTGGTTTCTCATGGTTGTGGAATGTTGGGCACATCTTACACTTTTTAGCATCATGAGTATCTCATGGTGATGAGTATCCATTATACATGCCTCTCTTGCTCTTAGGGTCTCATTATTTAATGGTTAAAAACATTATTCATTGCACATCTACAATGAGGGAGTTGTACCTCTAAAATTCAGTGAAAAATCGTTAATCCAATAATGATTTCTCCAACTATTGGTTGCCATTTTCCTCAGAATTGAGTTGAAAATAGTCAGGTTAATCAACAATTGGAAGGAGACAATCTTTTAACCAACATTATTATAATATAACGAGAAAAAAAAGAAGAGCTTGAAATAAAAGCTCTAGAGAACCTAGTCCAATTCAATCTCTTATCAACAATATTTCAGTCTTGCATGTGAGTTGAATCTCATTTAGCCAAGAAGAAACACCATTCCACTCTCAAGGGATATGAATAAAACTAATAGAGTCGAGAGACCTACCTAGGTGGAGAATTTGATTAATAACTAAAGCCAAGTGCAAACTTATATCCCCAATCTTCTGCTTTGTGTCAAAGATCAAAACCACCTGAGAATCAATCTCACAAATAATCTCATGCCAACCATGTGTGCAACACTGCTTCACACCAAGCAAGATGACCAAAGCCTCCATATTATAATGATTTAGCCTTTATACACAGAGAAAAGAAATTGGACTTCACTAGAACTACTATGCACAACTCCCCCAATGCATGTAGGGCCTAGATTCCCCTAAAAATAATTATTGTTGTTGAATTTGAGAACACCAAATAGAAGAGGAGTCAACTACCCCTTGTGACTAACACACTGCAAAGGTTATTTGGGCTTATTACAATACCTCTTATACCCACTGGGAACCCTCCTAAAAGTGGAAAATTGAGGCGATTGCTAGAACATCTCTTAGATCCATACCTTTGTTCACCTCACATTTAGCTAGAATTGTCTTATGAAGAGAATGGGAAATCTTTGAACATCGTAGATTAATAACCCCAACCTGAACATCCTAAAAGACCCTCTTATTCTTCTCCAACCCAATATGCTAAAGAATAAAGGAATGACCAATGGCCCAAACAACTTGAAGAAGATGGGCTTTAGAAGGGGCACCCCCTGGACAATTCCAAAATTATGAAAAGAAGAAAAATGCGAGTAAGTGCACCCCGAAGGACTCCTCCAAATGTGCCATATCTAATTAACAAAACAGCATTGAAAAAACATAAGAACCAAACTCCTTAATATTATCACATAAAACACAAAGACCTTGAAATCCTCACTTATAAAAATTATCCCAAGTACGACAATAATTGTGAACCACCAACCACATAAAGAAATTACATTTGGACCAGGAAAAAATATTCCAAACCTGCTTCTAACAACCACAACATCTCTAAACAAGTGTCTAGTAAGCTCATGGTACCCTACATAGACATAGTATATACTAGATGAGTCACCATCCCAAGGCAAAACATCAACTCCCATCAAGGACACTTCTTAGAAGCCAAAATATGAGTAAGTTCACATTGATCTCCCTTTGAGATGTTTTCATGTGTAGTTTTATTTAGATTTTTATGTCAGGGAAGCCTAAATATATATTTCAAACATATCAAAAATATAAGAAATAATAAAAAAATATTATCTAATTTAAGGGAAAATTAGATTTTAGTTTTTAAGATTTCACAAGATAAAATTGTAAACATGTTTGCAATTAATCAACCATTTATATTAAAAGGAAGTGAATTTACATTATAATATCATGAAAAATGTAATTTTTTTAGTATTATTTTCTATTGATTATAATGAGTTAACATAAAATGTAAGTTGTGTCAAAGAGTTTACAAAACAAATGATCCCCATGAGAGGAGTGCAACAAAAATATGCCTTTTTAATCGAGTTGCACAATACAGTAGATGCAACTTAAATGTTAAAATAATTACCAACCCTTATTGGTGGTGGGGGCTTTCCCATTGTTGGAGCATTAAAAAATCTAGCATCTAGGTCCTCTCTGAATAGGGAATCTTCAAATCTTTTAGCAGAAATTAAAGCAATTGATTTAGTTAAAGTGTCTATGTCAACAATGTCATGTCTAGCTTTGCTTCTTCTAGTATGAGGGGTCGATGAGGTGAAAGAAGACAAGGCATGTAGATGGATCTGTGCCCTAGAGTTTGATAGTGCAGACAAGGGATGTAAAGTCTATTTATATTTCCTCTTACTTCCTTTGATTTGATCCAAGAATTCTTTGGTCATGATATCAAACTCATATTTGGGTGCTTGTGGTTTGATGGTGATATAACCATAAGAAACTTGTTTTTAATACATCTCTTATCTTCCTTTACTTGGAAGTTGAAGAAACTTTTCTTCCTTGATCTTCAAGATATCAGTGACTTGTGAAGCAAGGTTAAAATAAATGAGTCTCCGTAGAGACTTGGTAAGGTACCTAACCTTCCCATTACATAAGTCATCATTCAGATAGGATTCCATATGTGCCAAAGTATAATAACAAAAAGAATAAACCAAACTAAATTACTATATTTGTTGTTACTCAAGATATTTCCGCATATCACATGAATCATATTAAAGTTTCTAGTAGGTGAAAGTCCAAAAAGGTTCCAGGTCTCTTTAGCAAAGAAATAATCAAAAAAGACATGGTACATTGACTCACAGTTGTTACAAATAGAATAGGTATTGGATTCCCCATTATGCTTCCTAAATGATAATTTATGTAGAAGGAGGCATCACATGAAGCATGTAACTTTGGATTCAACAGATTGGTGTCAGAGGCTAAGAAGATGCTTACTTCAAGTGGTGCATGTGGTCAAGGTTAAGATTCCACTTAACATTAAGATGTTCAAGAATGTCATATATGTGGGTGAGGAGGTTAAAAATGTATTTTTCTTTGACTAAGGGAAGAAGAGTGTTGTCTAGCCACCTATAGGAGGTAAATTTGTTTGAGGAAGGACTGCAAACTTTGGGAAGATTAAGATAGTTGGAGGAGGCTTGCAAAATAGAGTAGGTTCTCCATTTAGATTGATGGATCCAATAGCTATCCCTAAGGTTTTTCCATCTAATTATAATATCATCCATTATGATATCTTGTAGATAATTCATCCCTTTATATGCCTTTTTTTTGTTGAACATCCTTGCAATAATGTAATAGGTTTAGTTCCATGAAAGAGATTCACCATTTAGATTTTTCTCCACAAACTGCATTGTCTTGATCAAATTTTTTTTCTAAACTTAATTTTCTCATCAAACTCCAACTCTTCCATAAAGCTTTGAAGACATGGGAACCTTCCACCATTAGATCAAAATTTGATCCATACAAGTCATTCAAATGAAGGATTTTCCAAAACTTGGCATGAGAGGGGCTGTCTCTAGTGATATTGTTTTTGATCAAGATCTTCCATGGTTCACTCCCTTCATATGTCTTGGTAATCCATGTCACTAAAAGGAATATTCTTGGAATCTTTAGATTTTTCATCCCTAGACAACCGAACTGTTTGATTTTGGTACATCGTTCACAACTAACCACATGGTTCCTCTTATTACCATTTACATATGACCATAAGAAATATCTTACACTTGTTTGGATATAGTTACTATGTCCAATATTGAATAACCAAAATAAGAGTAGTATATAGTGTAAGATGAAAGGATCCTCTAATAGACATGGATTATTTTTGCCATGGTAAGGAACTAGTTATTCTACTTGTGCATCTTCTTCTCAATTCTACCCTTAACCCACTCCTATATGTCTTTAAGATCATGAAAATTTTGAAATGGTATCCCCAAGTATCTTACCAAATTCTTAGGCCCTCCCAAAGCCAATGAAAATTTATTATGCGAAGCAAGAGAGGTTTTATCTCAACTAAAGATGTGATTTAGATAGAGATATTTTACTTCCTAAGGCTTCATAGATTAGTTCAATCTTATCCATGATGGTTGTCATAGGTTTTTTTTGTATTTAGATTATTATAGTAGTATCATCCATAAACTAGATGTTAGAGATTTTATCATTATTCAGGAGAATGGATCCTTCGACTCTAGGAGATATATTATCATCTCTAAATAGATAGAGTAATGAGTCAGCTACAGTTACAAAAATTCCAAGGGAAAGTGGTCATCCTTACCTAATAGATCTTGAGAGAATACAATTTTCAGAGCTATCCCTCTCAATTATTGTAGATGCTTCATTCATTAGAGTAGAGACTATCTAAAAAATGTAGGGGGAAAACCCAAGGATTATAACATTACAAGAATGAATTTCCATTCAGTTATATTATAGGCCTTTTCATAATCTTTCAACATTATACATATCTATTATTTCATAGTTATATCTCATTTCATAGTTTTCCAATAGGTGATGAGGTTATCTAGAATGTATCTACCCTTCAAAAATCATGTTTGGTATGAACTGATGATTTGAGGTAAGATATTTTCTATCCTCATGGCTACGACTTTAAGTAGGATTTTGTAGGACATTTTCAACTGAGTTATGGGTCTCGAACTTTTTATCAATTTTATGTCTCTTCTTTGAGTATGATTTCGATAAGTCTTGATTTAATTTGTGAGTCTAAGGATATGCAACCAATTGCTTCCTCATACACTTACACAAATTCGTCACCAGCCCAGGAAATATTCTCTTTGCAAAACTCTACCGGCAAACCATCAAGTCCCAGAGCCTTATGTTACTTATTATTTGAATGGCTTTGTTGATTTCCTCCACAATTATTGGTTTGCTAAGCATTATAGCTTCCTCATTGAAATATTAGGCATGATTCTTTTAATTTTCTCTCTAGAGAACTCCATGATCTTATCAACTTCTTCTAAGGATTTTTTCCACATCATATGAGGGAAAGCTCTATAAGATATCCTTTTGATGATTAATCATAACACGCTCCTCACATAAATAGTCAATTCTATCCCTAGATTCTATTCCTTTCAACACATTGAAGAAGAACTTTAAGCCTCTATCTCCTAATCCAGTCCAATTCAATATTTCCCTAGTTTTAGTAAATTGTATTTTCTTGTTTTACATCTACCTAGGGGAATATCTAGATTGAGATAGAATTTTCACTACATTCACATTGAAAATATTCTTAAGTACCTCCAATTCAACCTCACAGTGTATGTTGTCAAGGTTAGACTCTTCCCTTCTAGCATGCTCGGCTAGTTTCCTCCTTGTTGTTTGAAAAAAGAATTTACATGAAACAATATTCTGATTTCATTGATCATTGGCATTATAATATTTAATAATATAAAAATTGAACCATTTCAGTATTAAGACTTCAACCTTAATAGAATCATGCTTTAGGAGGAAGTTATCAAGGAAAAATATATCTCTCTTCCTATCCATTTTGGGTGGTTTGTCAATATGAAAGATAGATGGTGATCAATCAAGGAAAAGGGGACAAGCCTATCAGTTAAACCATCACTGCATTTTTTGTAACCTAGTTCTTCCTTGTTCAGGTAGAACATATCAAGTCTATTGTGACTGAAAATTGAACCATGTATGTCAAATCCCATTGTGCTCAAGCTTGCCTCCAACCAATGGATCAAAGAGTTTAAGTTTATTTAACATTTTTGTCCAAAAGAAGCTCTCATTATTTTTCCATTCAAATTTGGTCCCTCTTGCTTTGTCTTGAGGCCTTTTGATCATACTATCATCCTTGAAAAATATATAAGGAATGTCCTTTAACTCAAAACCCATCTCCAGAGGTCAATCTTTTTGGTGATATCATTCAAATCATAAATAGAGAAGATAACAATTTCTAAGTTATTAAAGGATAGGGAGATCCAAATTTCTCTTTTACATGAAGAACACCCTCAACTGGTCACAAATTTACTCCAATAAGGTCCAATGAGGATGAAGGTTCCTCCTCTCCCTTTGGGTTGTTTGGTAGAAAAGGTGGTAGCATCATTCCAAATACATTTGAGTGCAATATCTAGATTGAACCCAATTGCTTTGACTACTTGTAGCATAATAATATCAATACCCATCACCATTGTTAGAAACCTCTTGACAATATACTTCATGTCTAGTATTTCCAATCCTCTAATGTTCTATGATGTATATTTGATATCCATCAATAAACTTATGCATCATTTTCAATGAGGGTCTTGAAACTCTTGAAGAAATTGGATAGTCTCTTCCTTGAGGTTTTAAGTTTGTAGCATTTGAATGAGGCTTATTGATGTGGTACAAGGCTGGATAATCCCCAAAGAAGATTTCCTAGCCCCCAAAAAATGACCACACAATGGAAGTATAAAAATAACACAAAGATTTAGATCCAAATAATGCCAACTCTCATTATAGAATCATAAAATTTACATCCAATATGCCCAACTGTAAGGCCTTTTTGGTTACCCCCAAATACATAAGTGATTACAATAGTGATTCTGCAAGATCTCGTAAGATCAAAATCCTAGCTAGCCCAGATCCAAAATCTGGTAGAAAACCCCAAGAAGAATCTAAACTTGTGCTCGCAAGCCACCAAGCAACCTTCTGGTTTCCCAAGCCGCGACAACTATCTTTGCTCACAAACTTCACTCTGTTTAGCTACTCCTCTCTCTAGCTGACTTAATCCTAGCTAGCCAAAATCCACAATCTGGTAGAAAACTTGAAGAAGAAACTAAAATTGTGCTTGTAAACCACCAAGCAACCTTCTTATTTCCCAAGCTACAGCTACTAGCTCTACTCACAAACTTCACTATGCTCAGCTGCTCCTCTCTCTAGGTAACTTCCTTCATGTTGAATAATGAATAATGAGAAGACAAGACCCTCTACTTATACCAAACCAAGCCACAAGTTACAATTATTATTTTTTTTTAATTTATTTATTTTCTTCCAATTTTGTCACTTTCTCTCTCCTCCAATTTTTCTTATTTTTATAAATAAAAAAAATTTAAATAAATAAATCATGCCCCTTTTATTTTTTGATGCAAGATGCTCCTACGTCAGACTCCCTAGGTAGATAAAAAATTATGTCTCGTATTTTGATGCCAAACAAAATTTTCCAACCAACTTCATCTTTGCCAAAGGTTTCAAATCCATCCTAGACAAAAGAACAAAGTTGAAAAAAACCATATGTGCTTCATCCACTCAAACATAAAAATCAAATGAAACTTAGTAACCCAATCAAAATTCTCACTTCCAAGAACAAACTGAACATAATGCTTCAGCAACAGTCTGTGCAACTGATCATAACTGACAATAGTAATATCCTCAAATAAGAAATCCATGATAGCAACACCATGTAACTTCAAAGCTAAATCAGAAACATGTAAACCCAAATCCACAATAAGAGCAACATTTAAATCCTTAGCCATGTCATCCATGGGAAAATTAGGAACATATATATCTATAGTATTATGTAGATCCTCAACCACCTTAGCAACTAGTGAATCCACACCAGCAACATCCAACTCCACATGAGTAGAAACATCCAAATGTAAATTCTCACGATCAACAACCTCATCATCCACAATAAGATACTTTGCAATTTTTTTGCCAAATCCATCTAACTAATCATGAAAACAAATATCTTGTCCAACAACAACAAGGTTAGGGACCTCTTCAACAACAACCACAAGTTGCTCTACAGGATTCGTATCAAACTCCTCAAACTAATCAACAAAGCCAACTTTCACCTCAACCTTCTAACTAGCCAAACAACTTGCTTCCAAATTGGTAGAGTCCATCTCCAGAAATCTCTTGGAAACTCAACTATCCCTTCCTTAACTCAATCAGTCAAACTAACTTCCAACTGATCTAATGTCTCTGAAATAGTTTTCTCCGCTACAGCACAAAGATTTGAAATCATCCTATAGTCCAATCTTCTCAGATACATCTTCCAAGATCTTCACAAACTCTCTCCAACTAGATCCAACCTTCACTCAACAAGATCAACATGTCATCTTTGCAACCATCTCTCCATATCAAGATCCATCTATGAGTCATCTGCAATTATAAGTCAAAAACACAATCTACTACCTCACAAAAAAGAAATCTAAGACTCCAAAAGGAATAATCCACCACAAGATCAAACTTTTCTCTAATACCACTTCATGTAGTGCAAGGCAGGAGAATCCCCTAAGGAGATTTCCTAGCCCCCAGCAAATGACCACATGGCGGAAGTATAAAAAATAACACAAAGATTTAGATCCAAATAATACTAACTCTCATAATAGAATCATAAAATTTACATAAATTATTGCCAACTATAAGGCATTTTGAGTTATGGCCCAATACATAAGTAACTACAATAGTAATTCTACAAGATCTCGCAAGATCCAAATCCTAGCTAGCCCAGACCCACAATCTGGTAGAAAACCCCAAGATGAATCTAAACGTGTACCAAGCCACCAAGAAACCTTCTTGTTTCCCAATCCGCAGCTACTAGCTCTACTCATAAATTGTGTTCTACTCAGCTACTCCTCTCTCTAGTTGACTTAATCCTAGCTATCCCAAATCCACACTCTGGTAGAAAACCCCAAGAAGAATCTAAACTTCAGCTTGCAAGCCACCAAGCCACCTTCTTGTTTACCAAGCCATAGCTACTAGCTCTACTCACAAACTTTGGTTTTGTATGATTAAAATTTCTTCATCCTCCTTAGAGAACTCATCTTCAAATATTTCCTTCTTAGGTCTCCTCTTCCTATTCTACTTCTTGGCATCGAAGAAAAAATCTTAGACTCATCTTTGACCTCCATAGATAGGGAATTGGGTACACCGTCTATGCTCTTTCAACAATCCTCCTCCAAACCAGAGTCTACTTAGGAACTAGTCCCTAATTTGTTCTTTAGAGAAGGGGGATCTTGGTTCCCTACAATCCTAAATATTAGGTAGGTATTTCCACACACTTGGAGGTGGAGTCAAGGGGAGGGGGATCCAAGATAACCACTAAGGTAAAATTTCTTAATTTATTTTCATTTCCGTACACTCTCTTGATGGAAATTAATCCCTTAATGAAATTAACATTGTCATCACAATCTTGGGTAGAGACAATCTCCTTCACTAAGGAGGGTGCCACCTATTGGACATCTAGTGATATGAGGTTTATAGATTTTCCTTTTCCTTAAATTAATGAAGTGAGGTTGGGTTTAGAGAGAGGGTTTTCAAAATACAACAAAGGTCACTTGAAAAACTTAGGTTAAGAGGGGGGATTAGAGTCATTACTATTTGGGGTTCTTTAAAAAATTTCAAGGGCCAATTTCTATGCATTCTTGGTCCTCCAACTAGTTTTATTGATGGGAATGGTTTGACCAAATTCCAAAGTATGTAGTTGAGGAAATTCTTTGATGGTGCTAAGATTGGCATTGGTCTTTTGGGAAAGGTCAACATTATTGTATAATTTTCCCTTGAGGGCATCAAATGGAGAAAATATATCATCAGAGGCATACAAATTGAGGGAGGGGTGAGAGAGATAGGCTCCTTCAGATAAGAGACATTATTCTTAGATTGGAGAGTATAGTTTTGTACTTTTGGAGTTGGATCTCCAAAATATGATATGGGTTGGGTTTAGATGTCAACCTCTTCTTCAAATGAGGGTGTATTTTGGTCAAGTGACCCTTTTGTGCTAGATAACAAGAATTTAGGACACCTAAGAAGGTAAGAGCACAAGAAACAAGGTGGTCTTCCAATTCAAACCTAATTTCATTGGGTAAATCCAAACCAAGGTTAATTAAAATCAAAACCCTAATAGTGTTGAGAATCAAAGTGTTAGAAATATCAATTTGAAGAACACTTATAGAAAATCCATAACTTGGGGGAGGAGATTCTAGAGGAATAATGATAGGTTCCCAATGGTTAACTACCTAGGGCATGAAAGGACCAATATCTCTTCCTAGATGGCCTCAAAAGGCCAAGGAATCACTCAAAAAGCATAGGAGTCTATCTTCCAAAATTGTCTCTTCACAACTTTGCTTTGGTGGGTAGGGTTAACAAAAAAAACCAGAAAAAGACCTTTTGAAGAATGAAGAAATAAGAAAATTGAAACCCTAACTTCTTTCCTCAAATATTATAAATCCAATAATTTGTGAAATCCCTAGATGGAAACACAAGTAGTTCTTGAATGACTAGAAATATAATAAAATATTTAAGTCTATCCTTTTCTATATCAATAGCTTTAGCCATAATAGCATTAGGTTTCATAAAAAATCTAGAGGAAGGTAGGTCCTTACCTCTATATTGCCTCTTGGGCTGTTTGAATTCTTCTTGTTTGCAACTCTAGATGAATGGGACTCCTTTTGGGATGCCATGGTCACTGAAAATCTCTTTCTTAAAAGAATATGTCTCAAAGACTTATGTCAATGAGGGAAAGGAGTAGTTCTCTCTGACAATGAGAATTGCATCATTTTTCTCCTGGCATTGAATCTCCCATTAAAGAGGTAGATCACAAGGAAGAGTAGTCAATTCTTTGACAAGGTCACCCACTCATCAATAGGTGGGATAGCTTGTGTTTCAAGGGTTGTTGGGTGGGGAGAGTTGCAAAGCCCTCAAACCCAATCCAACTATATATTTTTTGTGAGCCAACTTATACATATTGTGTGACTTATTGATATGTTTTTAATTGAAACAATTTTCTAATAGGAAAAATATATTAAATTAAATTTATTTATATTTTTAGATTCTTAATAGATATAAGTGTATTTAATTATGTTTTGAAAATATTTTAAAACCATTAACCTAAAGAATCTAAGTTCAAATACTTTTTATATTGGATTTTTCACTGATTTGATTGTATTGTATATATGATTTAATTATATATATATATATATATATTGGTTATCTCTATTTTATTGGCTATTGTTGACATGATGCAGTAATTTTTTTAATAAATAGTTGGTTCATTTAGTTATTGATTAAGGGAAAAACGGGTTTTGAAGGGACCCTACAACCCTATTCAACTTTTCAGAAAAAAGATTTTCAACTAAGCATAAACAACCAAATTCATTGCAAAGAGAAATGTAGCAATTCAAAACAATTGTCAAAGATGTGCCCCACAAAATTGAACCAAAAGAGACTGGTAGATTAAAAAATAAAAAGAATGAAGATCCAATTTGTCTTAAGGGAAAGAAAACCCTCAACCAAATAGAACAAGGAAAACACTAGTATTTTCTTTACCTCCCTTCTTTTGAGAGCGAAGCATCATGTCGAAATGAGGAGAGGACGTCTTATGATGTTTTCCAAAAATTGGGATCCACTCCTCCTCAACCAATGAAATGACATCCTATGATTCCAAAATAATCAAATCTGTCTCAACATGTCTAGCAATAGAAGCATAGATAGAGGAAATAGAAATAGATCCAACAATAGAGGTATCACCAACAACATAACCAACATTGGCAGAAAGTCCAACATAGACTGCCTCTGCCAGAAAAGGGGAACCCACTAGGGAAGCAAGGAGACCAACGTCAATGTCAGTAGAAGCAATATCCAAACAAGCCACATCATTACCCACAATAGTGCAAGTAGCATTAGTCAGAACATGATTAGTTATGCTCGACAGTAGGAGAAACTTAGGAAATCTTCTTATCAATGGTATAATGATTAGAAGAATCCCCCTTCCACCAATAAGAAGCATTTTTAGTCTTAGCCCTTTGTAGACCACATTGAGCCACTAAATGCTCAGTGTTGTAGCATTTTCTATACCTAAAGGAAATCCCTTCATATTCCAAAGACTGAATCCAAATCTCATTAGGAAGCTCAACTATGATCTCCTTTGACAAAACCTTAGAGATATACACCTCCACAAGGATTCTCGCATAAGTAGAGTGCAAAATATCTGATGAGTCATCATTAACCATCAAGAAAACATCAATAGAATTTCCCAACACATCCAATAGAGAATCAACCCACAAATGAAGATGAAGGTAAGGAAGTCTAATCCAAATTGGAAACTTGGATAAGGATTTTGAAGTAGGGGAAAATTAGGATGCCATGGTTTCACCATCAACCAGTGATGTTGAGTTGACCAAGTGAAAAAAGGACTATAAAGGATCTTCTTTCAATCTTTAGTATCATCAAACTTAACAATAAAGAACCCGTTGGCCATGGAAAAATATCATTGATTTTTTTAGTTATTAATATATTGACTGCTTGTAAATATCATTAAAAGAAAGTATTAATAAAAATACAAATTAATTATTTCAAAATAAAATTAGGAAAAATAACTATATCTATCTAAAATATCATCTATATGACCTCCTTATCCAAAAGTTGTGTATTGGCAAGACTTCGACCTCATATCTTCCATTTTCTTGTATGGAAAATATTTGTGAAAGCCTTTTAATATATTTATTGTCTTTACAAAAATTTATTGGTGTATTTTTTGTTTTGTTATTCTATTATATATTTTTAATATCTCTTTCAAATTAAGTTACTAAAATTAAAATCCATTTTACAATTGACTCTTTAAGGAATTCTTCTTTTGTCCATTTTTTGTCATTTTGGTATTTTTATGTTGATAATGGGTTTATAGTTTTATCCTTAGAAATTATTTTTAATATTTTAAACTATTTTATTTGAAACAATTGTCTGAACAAATTTTAGACCACCAACCACTAAAATCACAAGGAAGAGGCCTTTACAAGAGTTCTAATAATTATATAACATGTTACATAAAATAAAATAAAAACTCAAAAGCACAATGTTTCGTGCATTTCCTAAACATGCTAAAAAAATAGTAATTAGGTAGCATTTGTAACTGATATAATTCTAAGCAATATTTTGTGTAAAATCTTAACATAGATATTTCAAATCAAATTCCATGATGCATCATCAAAATGAAAGAGTTTAAGAATGTAAAAAAGTATTACATTAATTTTATCATACGATTGCAAATTAATAGGATTATACAAAGATAGGTTTGTTCCTCATGTTAAGCACACATTTTCAAGTAATGTTTTAAGCTTAAAAAACATTTGAGACTTATACAAAATGTGTGAATTATATTAGTTTGAAAAATATTATAATAATAACATATCATACAAAATCAGCAGGGGTTTGAGACTCCCACCAACCATGTGGGAAAAAGATGAAAGAAAAAATAGCGACGGTTACTGCCTTTGCTAAACGAAGGGTGACAACTTAGAATAATATGAACATGGATAACATTCGCTTGGGGATAGCTAGAGAAACTGTCAATATGCAAATTCATAAGGACATGAAAGGGAAGGTGGAACTCCAGAAGCTCATCAACCCTACAATGTTGATCATGAGTGACTTTAGCAAGGAAGATAACATCAATGTTCTCAACAATGCTAAGAACAGCATGATGGACAACTTCGGGTCCATTAAGTGGTTGTTCCACCAGATTGATGAGATTAAGGAAATAATGAGTTTGCTGGAAGGAAATATCACTGTGGAAGGGGAGAGAGTTGACTCCAACTAGTATGTGGACCTTGTTGCCTTCTATGGTCTGAAAGCTAAATTGTTGGATCTATTATGCCCCACAAAATAACCCAAAAGAAGTTAACCTAAAGTTTTACTAAGTTTGACAAATATTTTGTTTTTTTAAATAACATACAACAACACTAATAGAATAGCGGAAGCAATAACACACACTCACACATCAACAACACAAAATAGGTTACAACTCTTGAGGGTCCCATGACGTTGAATCACATTTAATTTTAATTAACACTAAATCTAATATATAAACAATCATCATTAAAGAATAATGTACAAGTATGATTTCATTTAAATAATATGCAGTCATCTCGAATGCCACTTGACAATAATCAAAATGTGCAATCATCCATTGTACAAGTCACAGGGTATGAGAGGCTAAAATAATATACATCATGATATAGATTACAACTTCTTGTAAGAACTATGAAATCAAATACAATACACTTAGACTATAACCATCCAACCTAGAAATACAAGATCAGATAGAAAGGAACATCTGCACAAACACATCTAGCAACGACATCCAATGGTTGGATTTTAATGGTATAAGAAAAAGTACTACCACCAGACCTCATGGAACCCAAAAAGATCCACTCCCGCTGCACTAAGGAGAAAATCTCGAGTCCCAAATAGAATAACAAACTCAAAAGTCAAAACCAACATCTAAGCTCAAGGAATCACTTGAAAGTAAACTATCTCAAAGGTTACCAAGACACAAGTATCAACTAAACCCAGAGGCAATACAAACATGTAAGGAATCTATTATGCATGTGGGTAAGTCTCATCACACGAGCCAACTCTAAGGTTACCCGGCTAGTCTTTTAATCTTCCGACCCCCTAGTGACTCTATGTGGCACTAGTATCCTTTTGTACTGACAAGGCATACTAACGAGTAAACTCTAAGGTTACCCAGCTAGTCTTTTAATCCTCCAGCCCCCTAGTGACTTTTTTTAATACCAATATCTTGTTAATTCATTTTAAACCTATTTAATGAAATGCTATCACTTATTAAATAACCTACAATAGGTTACTTGTTAGTCTCTTCAAGGCCTCGGCCTCCATTGTAAGCCACTTCCCAACATGACATACAGATAACCTATCCTAAGCTCAGTAAAATCAAAAGATCACAAAAGACCACATACCATACATCAGTTCCTAAACAAACAACTGACAAGTACTAAAAATCATTGATCATAATCATAGATTCCATCACTATAATCATCCTAACAGGACTGATTGAAAATCAAGTACACATAAACCAATCCAAGTCATAACGTGACATCACCAAAAACAAATCATACAAACACCTCACTTCTATACATGCGACTGAAGAGAAATCCAAACACAACTGATTAAAGACTCAAAGGTTATATCAGATAGGTCACACCATTCACCTCAGTTTCACACAAGAACACTAGAAAGTAATAACAATCAATAGATCAAAATACATCATAGAGCATACAAGACGCATTACCATGGTTGAGTATAAAAGATCGTGATCAAAACATCATCATGACATCACAAACCAAAACTCCTGAGCTTTTAGTAAACATCTTGATTTGGTCAAAGTACTAAGTCAACCCAACACTCAAAAGAAAATTCACACGTCATATAAAGAGTACATACAAAAGTAACTTTCATAATTCATTCTATTTTGAAAACACATAAGTTCAATGTTCACTATAAGTTTTCAAGTTTTCACTTTCATTTTCAAACTCAAAGATTCAATAACAATCAGGGTTTCAATTCTCATTTTTATATTATGGACACAAGAATTTGAAACAAAAGAACAATAAATTCAAAACGAGGTTTCAGATTAAATCACAAACAATTCTATAATGGAAATCAATTTTCTCAAACAAGGGTTTCAACCCGGAGAAGTTCTGCAACAAAAACACAACAGACACGGAAAAGACAGGAATTCGAAGAATGAGCAACTACTACACAAACCCATAAGATCCTACCTGGATCTGATGTTAAAAAAATGAACACACAAACGTGCAAGAATCTTCCTTTTCTTTCAAAAATCCTCTTTTCGGAAATTGGCTCCTCCAAACCTGTGTATTTAGAAATGAGATCTGATTTCCTTAACAATGAGTTTTCTCCCCCCAAATCAGGGCTTTGATCATGCAATCGTGTGAAAACTCTTTGTCTTTAATTATTATATTTTAATTTTCATGCACACACTTTATGAAATTTAATTAAAATAAATTTTATTAAATTAAAGTGTTCTCTCCCTTATTAAATTATGTGACATTTTATATATATATATTTTTAATTAATAATATTATTTAGAGTTTATTATTAAAATAAAACTCCTAAATAATTATTCTTAAATTAAATAAATATAAATACTGCCAAAATTAGAACTTTAATCAAATCTTTTAAATTTAATTCTTTCATGCACATTTAAAGAACTTTTTAATTAAAATATTCTTTTATATTTTTTTCCTCCATTTTATTAATTAGTGTAAGCACCATTTAAAGCATAGTTTATTATTTAAATTAATAAGAATAATTTAAGCTCATTATTTAAATGCAACTCTAATTTAATAATTATTAATTAAATAATCACAATAAAACAATATCAAATCTTTAATCTTTTTATATTTAATTATCTTTTATGTTTTCATGCACACTTTTTGCGATATAAAATATCTTTATTAAATTTATTTGCTTTCTCTTTTTAATTAATTTATTACATTTTAATTTCATGCATAAGCTTTATGCAATTTAATTAAAATAAACTTTATTAAATAATTGTTTACTATCTCTTATTAATTTATTATATTTTAATTTGATGCATATGCTTTATGCAATTTAATTAAAATAATTTTATTAAATTTTTGTTTTCTTTCTCTAGTTAATTATGAGATGTTTTAATAATATATTTATTAATTCAACTAATAAATTATTTAGAGTTTATTATTTAAAATAAAACTATTAAATAATTATTATTAATTTAAATAAATATAATTAAGCCTAAATTAGTACCAAAAATTTATCTTTAAGTTGAATTATTTTATTTAATTAATTCATGTGATGTTTTTTAATAATATATTTATTAACTTAATTAATAATATTATTTAAAGTTTATTATTAACATAAAACTCCTAAATAATTATCATTTAATTAAATAAATACAAATATGTCAAAAATAGAACTTTAATATAATCTTTTAAATGTAATTCTTTTATTTAATTAATTTTTCAATTAATTAAATACTAAATTTTTTTATAATTTTTTTATTAAATTAAATCATTAAATTATCTTTTAATTCAATTTAATTAAAATAGATCAAATATCACAGACTGACAAAACCAAAAATGACAACTCAACTAAAGACAAAGGACAAAATCAAACTCCAAGGTCAAAATCACGAATTCATGTTACTTGACAAATTTAGATGGGTAAACTAACTCAGATACTTGTCCTACTTTCTAGGACAATTGGCTTAGAGTTTAGGATTTGGACTCAAGACTTATCTCCTCACTTATACCATTGAAATACTGCGATAGGGTATGCTCATCTTGGCAATTCAGTGAAGTCAATATCTGGTACCTACAATTTGCATAAAATCCACACATGTATAAACACAATATTCTAATCTAAACAGCCAATGGAAGAAAGTGGTGCATCGTGTAGATCCCGACTAGCAAGTGACTATGACTCCCTTCCTCAATCATATCAAAAATGTCAAACGTAAAAAAAAACATACACGCACACCATACACATGCAAGTATGGGGTGAGTATCCATAAAAACTGCATAAAAATTATTCATCTAACTAACATCATTAAATAACTGACAGTCACTAAATGAACATATATATCATCATCAAAACAATCATGAAATAACTAGTGCTAAAGTAACTCAACACATATATCAACTGAATATGAAATACATTTAATCTAATCTAGTAACCAAGCACTAATAATCATAAACATAATCATAAAATTGGCCTAAAAGAATCTTGACAATACTACAGAAAAAGTCAACTAGGGGTAGGCATTACATCCACTCCCCCTAGACTTAGGCTTAATCTTGGAAGCCTACAAGAAAGATAAAACTAAACTAGGGGTAGGCATCACATTCACTCCCCCTAGACTTAGGCTTACTCCTGGAATCCTACTACAATGACTAGGGTAACTAAAAGTCAAAGAGTACTCTCTACAATGTTAAACAAAAAACTCATTTAAGAAACTAATACAAATAAGTTAACTATGTATACACTTTCAATCACTTAAAGCAATATGATTTTGGTTTAATAATAAACCGAAAACCATATTGTTCCAACATTTTTTTTTTTAACAAATATTAAAATAGATCCCCTAAAGCACTCCAAACAAAAGATGAACATCTCTAATTCCATGGGAAACAAAAAAAGTTATAATATATAGACATAAATCAAAAGTCAAGAACATAAATGTTAGGAGTTTGCAAGTTTCATGTTCAAAAGTTTGACTGCTTCTAATTTTTGTGTTCAAACTATTTAGGCTCAAGTTTGTAACTCTACTAAAAACACCCAAACAAGAACAACATAATATTCGCAAAAAATAATCAAAGGCATCCTACCTCAAAGCACAATCATAAGAAAACATGTCTGAAATCCAACTCACAAGTTTTGCCTTTTTCTATGTTTCAAGTATCAAGTCTAAAGTTTTCAAGTTTCAAGTGTTCATGTTTCAAGTTTCCAAGTGTTAAAGTTGCAAAAGATACATAACATTGTTTACATTTCATTTTAGTTCAACAAGTTCAAGTGTTTAGGTTTGTAATAGATACACAACAGTTTAAGTTATATTTCAGTTTGAAGTTCAAGTTTGTAATATATATATATATATATATATATATAGTTCAAGTTTTGTTTCAATTCAACTAGTTAACAACTAGTGGCATTGCAATATACCTAGAGCTCCCAATGTAGAAATTGGGCCTCTGATACTAGATGTAACACCTGCCATGTGACCCAAAAGAAGTTAACCTAAAGTTTTACTAAGTTTGACAAACATTTTTTTTAAATAACATACAACAACACTAATAGAATATCAGAAGCAATAACATACACACACATCAACAACACAAAAATAGGTTACAACTCTTGAGCATTCCATGATGTTGAATCACATTTAATTTTAATTAACACTAAATCTAATATATAACAAATTCTCATTAACGAATAATGTACAAGTATGATTTCATTTAAATAATATACAATCATCTCGAATGCCACTTGACAATAATCAAAATGCACAATCATCCACTGTACAAGTCACAAGGTATGAGAGGCTGAAATAATATACAACATGATATAGATTAAAACTTCTTGTAAGAACTATGAAACCAAATACAATACACTTAGACTATAACCATCCATCATAGAAATACAAGATCAAATATAAAGGAACATCTACATAAACGCATCCAGCAATAGCATCCAACAATCAAATTTGAATAGTATAAGAAAAAGCACTACCATCCGACCTTGTGGAACCCAAAAAGGTCCGCTCCCACCACGCTGAGGAGATAATCTCAAGTCCCAAACAAGATAACAAACTCAAAAGTTAAAACCAACATCTAAGATCAAGGAATCACTTGAAAGCAAACTATCTCAAAGGGTACCAAGACACAAGTATCAACTAAACCCAAAGGCAACACAAACACATAGGGAAACTATTATGCATGTGGTCAAGTGTCATCGCACGAGCCAACTCTAAGGTTATCCAGCTACTCTTTTAATCCTTCGACCTCCTATTGACTCTATGTGGCACTAGTATCCTTTCATACTAACAAAGCATACTAACGAGTCAACTCTAAGGTTACTCGGCTAGTCTTTTAATCCTCCAGCACCCTAGAGACTTTCTGTAGTACCAATATCTTGTTAATTCATTTTAAACTCATTTAATGAAATGTTATCACTTATTAAATAACCTACAATGGGTTACCCGTCAACCTCTTTAGGGCCTCGGCCTCCATTGCAAGTCACTTCCCAACATGACATATAGATAACCTACCCTAAGCTCAATAAAATCAAAAGATCACAAAAGACCACATACCATATATCAGTTCTTAAACAAGCAACTGACAAGTACTAAAAATCACTAATCATAATCACAAATTCCATCACTACAATCATTCTAAAGGACTAATTCAAAATCAAGTGCACATAAACCAATCCACATCGTAACCTGACATCACCAAGAACAAATCATACAAACACCTTAATCCTATACATGCAACTAAAAAGAAATCCAAACACAACTGATCGAAGACTCAAAGGTTATATCAAATAGTTCATGCCATTCACCTTAGTTTCACACAAGAACACTGGTAAGCAATAACAATCAATACATCAAAATACATCATAGAGCATACAAGACACATTACCATGGTCGATTATAAAAGAGCATGATCAAAACATCATCATGACATCACAAAACAGAACTCCCAAGCCTCTAGTAAACATCCTAATTTGGTCAAAGTACTAAGTCAACCTGACACCCAATAGAAAATTCACACATCATATAAAGAGTACATACAAAATTAACTTTCATAATTCATTTTGTTTTGAAAACACATAAGTTCAATGTTCACTATAGGTTTTCAAGTTTTCACTTTCATTTTCAAACACAAGGGTTCAATAACAACAAAGATTTTGGTTTTCATTTTTATATTAAGGACACAAGAATTTGAAACGCGAGAATAATAAATCCACAATGAGGTTTCAGATTAAATCACAGATAATTTTATAATGGAAATCAATTTTATCAAACAAGGGTTTCAACCCAAAAAAATTTTGAAACAGAAACACAACAAACACGGAAAAGATAGGAATTTGAAGAACAAGCAACTACTGCACAAACCCACAAGATCCTACCTAGATCTGATGCTAAAACAATGAATGCACAAACATGCAAGAATCTTCATTTTCCTTCGAAAACCCTCTTTTCAGAAATTGGCTCCTCCAAACCTGTGTATGTAGAAATGAGCTCTGATTTCCTTAATAAAGAGTTTTTTTCTCCCAAATTAGGGCTTTGATCATGCAATCATGTGAAAACTCTTTGTCTTTAATTATTTTATTTTAATTTTCATGCACACACTTTATGCAATTTAATTAAAATAAACTTAATTAAATTAAAGCTTTCTCTCCCTTATTGAATCATGCGACATTTTTAATATATTTATTTATTTATTTATTTAATAATATTATTTAGAGTTTATTATTAAAATAAAACTCCTAAATAATTTTTCTTAAATGAAATAAATACAAATACCACTAAAATTAGAACTTTAATTAAATCTTTTAAATTTTATTCTTTCATGCACATTTAAAGAACTTTTTAATTAAAATATTCTTTTATATTTTCTTTACCTCCACTTTATTAATTAGTGCAAGCACTATTTAAAGCATAGTTTATTATTTAAATTAATAAGAATAATTTAAGCTCATTATTTAGATGCAACTCTAACTTAATAATTATTAATTAAATAATCACAATAAAATATTTAATTATCTTTTATGTTTTCATGCATGCTTTTTGCGATATAAAATATCTTTATTAAATTTATTTGCTTTCTCTTTTTAATTAATTTATTATATTTTAATTTCATGCATAAGCTTTATGCAATTTAATTAAAATAAAATTTATTAAATAATTACTTACTCTCTCTTATTAATTTATTATATTTTATTTTCATGCATATACTTTATGCAATTTAATTAAAATAACTTTATTAAATTTATATTTTCTCTCTCTAGTTAATTATGAGATGTTTTAATAATATATTTATTAATTCAACTAATAATATTACCAATAAAGTGGATGCCACTCAAGCTATTGTACATGGCATAGCTAATCAAAGCTACCATATCATGAAAGCCTCCAATGAAAACCTCAAGGATCTAATCAGCATATTGGAAGGTACGAGAATGGAAAAGGCGATGATCATTGCAAGAAGGGGTCTTGGAGCTAAGACGAATGGCCCAGGGAGAAGGACTAGAGCTAGCAAGAAGAAGAAAGTCTCTAAATACAACAATGAGTTCACTGAGATCAAAGAGGTTACTGAGAAGATGGACACTCAAGAGAAGGAGCTTGTGAACCTGCTTATGAATATGGATTAATGTTTTCCTAGTTTTGTTTGTCTCTTTTGTGTTATTTCAGGTTGTCCTTTTGTTGATGGCCTTTCTTGATGGATTTTTTGGTCGTTGTCCTTTTTCTGTGCCATTTTCTATTGGCTTGGTCTTTTGATGTTTTAATCTCTTGCACTGTAAGCCCTTCAAAACATGTTTTCTTTATCAAAAACATATCATACAAAATTTCTTAAAACTGAAAAAAATAGAATTTGCAACTAAATCTAAAATTTATGTTTTTAATACATCCCAATTGGTTTCTCAAAGAATAATCTGTCTTCTTGGTTTTCCCCATGATCATTTACCTTCTACTTATCTTGGTGCTCCCTTTTTTATGGGATTAAACAAACCCTCTTATTGGAAATTTGTGATTGATCGTATCAATAGTAGAATTAGTGCTTGGATGGTTTGCTAGTTATCCCTCTCGAGTAGAATTTTGCTTATCAAAACTATTCTTTCTGCCATTTCCAACTATTACTTCTCCATTCTACAAGCCCCCAAAGGTATCATCTCTCAAATTGAAACTTTAATCCACACCTTTCTTTAGTCAGATAATATGAATGATCAGAAGAAAATACCACTAATTTCTATTCATGCCATGTCAACTTCTTATAGAATAGGAGGTGTCAAACTTCCCAACATTACCAATAGGAATAGGGCTTTTGGTGCCAAACTTGTTTGGAAAATGTATGATAAACCCTTTGCCAAATGGTGTCACCTTTTGCAAGAGAAATATGTAGATAACTTGGAACCTTTCAGAGTTCTTACTATGCTAGACCCGCCAAAAGGGTCTATCATTTGGGATTTCATGATGGCTTCTCGAGAAGTTATTACTTCATTCATATCATGGCAAGTGAACAATCAGGATAGTGTCAATTTTTGGTGTGATTCATGGAATGGGTTCCCCCCCTTGCCACTATTGATTCTCTAAAGGATTTTTCAAACATAGTGATTCAAGCTTGGGGAACATCCTTTTCTACTTATGTCTCAGCTATTCATAGGTTCACAGGGCTAGTCATTTGGCAAGACCCCTCATCTCTTCCTATATGCCACAATCAAGCTACTTCTTTCAAACAAGTACTAGCTGAAAGGAATATCTTTATGTCTAATCATCCAAATTGCCTCTTTTGGGTTCTAGCTAAAGATGGTAACTACTCTATTAAACTAGGATACTTGGCTCTCCAACACAACTAGTATAATCAGACCACATATTGTGATTTTGAATTCTATTGGAATAGCTTAGTTCTGCAAAAGTGGGATGCTTTGCATCACTTGCACTAAAGAACCAAATTTTAACTAGTGATCGTCTTCACAGATTGAACATTTATGATATCTTTAACTATGTGTTTTGTCTACAAGTTATAGAAACAACAGATTGCCTCCTCTTAAACTGCCCTTTTTCCCAAGATTGTTGGCATTTTGTCCTTGATAAGCTTAATTTCCATATGTCATTATCTAATTCTCTAATGGATTTATTCCAAGCATGGCCAATCTTATACTCTAAATCAATGTTTTCATGTCTTTGGAAGTGCATCCTTGCATTTGTAGTATGAAAAATTTGGTGGGAAAGAAACAAGAAAAATTTTTGACAGACATCATCTCCAATACCTCAATTTTTGGAAGGATTAGAGAGATCAATTGTTGAGCTTTTTAATGCTTCAGTAAGTAAATATAAGGGTAAATATTTTTTTTCTCCTTGCAATGGCTATGTTATTCAGCTGTGGAAGGGTTTACTTTTTCCTCATCTTCCTACTCCATTGTGTCCATCCAAGATTCCTCTTATCCGAGCACAAACTAAGTGGATTCCTCCAAGTGAGGGTTATTTCAAACTCAATTTTGATGAGGCCTCTAGAGGAAATCCAAGCAACTCTGGCTATAACATAGTCGTTATAGATTTTAAAGGTCATGTGTTTGCAGCAAAATCATCTTCTCTCCCTTAGTGTACTAATAAAAAAGTTGAGGCCTTGGCCTTGGCCTTGCTTTTTGGTTTGGAACTTGCAAAATCACTTTCTATATCTAAGCTACATGTTGAAGGGGATTCATCAATTATTATTAATACATGTATTAAATGTCATGTATATAATTGGTCCATACAGTATATATTACATCAAGTATGGTCTCTTCTTAATTCAATATCTAAATATTATATCATGCATACTTATAGAGAAGGCAATCTTTTAGTTGATTGTCTAGCTAATTTGGGTACTGACAAGGTTTATATTAACTCTTTACTTTCCCCACTTAACCTCATTGATCTCCCCAACTTGGTTAATATTATGAAAAAAGAATATGTTTAGAATAAAGTTGAGTCCTCCTCATATTTTATTTGATAGTAAACCATGACTTCTCTATGATTTCACATATTTTACTTTTATGGATCTAACTTGTTCTTTGAGATATTATATGCAAGTCAGGGCGAATCACACTTTCATCATATGGGTTTCTAATATCATGGTCTTAATTGAAGTTTTAGATGTAGATTAGTGATGGTAATCTCAGTGACATTTTTCGTTGGGCTTTGGGTCTTGTCTCTGCACCAATCAATGAATTGTATTCATATGAGTTTTGGGCTCTTTGTAATTACTATATTCTCAATCTGAGAATCTCTAAGACAAGATTCATTAGTGTTGATAGATACTCTCTCTTGATGTAGTATTTCTTCTTCTGCATTACTTTTTTGTATCAAGCAATGACCAGAGTTTTTCTTTTCTGGTTCTTTTCTCCAAGAGCTTTTTTTAACCAGTTATTATTATTAATATATATATATATATATATATATATATAATGTTTTGCCAAAAAAAAAAATTACACACTACATTATAGAGGATGTGTGTGTTCCTACATACAAAATTTTCAAATGAAATCCCACACAAGAAGGAAATGACTTATAATTTTATTGTCAACTTGGTTTTTTAAGCACTATCTTAT
This sequence comes from Cupressus sempervirens, assembly GCA_028749045.1. Classification (NCBI taxonomy): domain Eukaryota; kingdom Viridiplantae; phylum Streptophyta; class Pinopsida; order Cupressales; family Cupressaceae; genus Cupressus; species Cupressus sempervirens. Next base: position 14,610,216 of record CM053791.1, read on the forward strand.
TACCTAAAATTGAGACCATCAAAATGAAAATTAAATTGAATAATTTTTAATATATCTTTTATAAACTATGTTTGTGAGTCTACGGTGAGATATACTTCAAAAAGATGAGATCGAGATATTTCTCAATGTTTCAATTAAAAATAGTATCATTTAATATGAAAGTACTTCATTTTGAGACCTTTTAGCCCTCCTTAGTTTGGTTTTGGTCTCTCTCTCTCTCTCTCTCTCTCTCTCTCTCTCTCTCTCTCTCTCTCTCCATCCTAATCTTGCTCAAATTTCTAGATCATCTCTTATTTCTATGCATGGGCCTTTAGGTGCTATTTTATTACATTTTTTATCATATCTTCTATGTTGGAAGTCTTATTGGGAAGTAAGATATTGAGAGAGGGGGTGAATCAATATCAATAAAACTTTTAACTTCTTGAAACAAATAACAATGCAAATGTATTCACCTCTAATCCATCTCATGTGTAAATCATCAATTGTATAACCATAAACTGTAATGTTGAAATAGATCTAAGTATGCATCACATCCACAAACATGAAAGTAAATATAAACACATAACACATAATATTTGGTTACTCAGAAAGCCTCCAAGGTGAAGGTAAAACTTGGGTGGGGATGACATCCACAAATCTTGACTACTGCAGTAATAAAATGTGCATGTTAAGGTTACAATGTTTGACCACTTCTATTTATCTACCCATGAGGGGTATGCCTTATTAAGAGCTTACAAGACTTACTCAATCTACCTTGATTAAAGGATTTAAACTTACAACTAAATAAGCACTATATTAGGATATTTGAATAGGCTTGTTAAAACCACTATGTTAAGAGATTTTCCCTGATACACTAGTTAGAATGTTGCAATACCTAATCCTTTAGTTAGCATAATGATGCTAGATTAAGGATCTTTTATTTTCAACTCTGATTTGATCTCCTTATCTGATATACTCTATTATGTCCTTCATTGATAGATTTCTCTCTATAGTCTCTTTGCTTCCAACATATAAACGTAGCCTCCTTCACTATCACTTCGTTTATCATCACATCCCCTTTTCTTATTTAGGGTTTGGGTCCCTCCTTAAATAAACATGTGGTGAAGGTTCTAGATCATTATCAATGATTTGGATTCATCTCTTTTGTTGTTTAGTCCTTCCATTTTTTTGATTGGTCACATTGCCTTTCTAGAGATTGATGTCCTCCAACAAAACATGTAATTACCTCCTTAGCTATCTCTACAATTTGTAAGTTAAGTGTAGAAGTCAACCAAAATGGTTTACATAAGTGTTTGTTCCATCACAAGCACACATGGTAAAACTAGTTTTCTCAACACTTGAGTATCCTGATGCTTGGTCCATACAGATATTCATGTTTTCCCTCAGCATATAAATTCTCGGCACATATTGTGTGACTCGACATGAAATTATCTTGTTTTATCGTAGTGTCCACTATCTCACTTGGCATGCACTATCACTCGGTCTAAATTGGAATGCTCAGAAACCTAAGACTTGCTCGCCTCGCACTTGAATGTAAACAAGTCTATAATCATTTAGCATTCATTGTATAGCTCGATCACAGTGATGACCGACCAACTTTTCCTAGGAAATGACTAAGTGTTTAACACTAATAGGCAACATGACATAGAGATCAACAAACTCCCCCTTTGACATTAGTGGAAAAAAACTTTTTTGTGACTTATTATTCCATTCAAATTTTAAAAATAGTACTCCCCATTAGATTATGACTTAGTCTATATACATCATATATACATATCTCCAAAAATGTATCTTTAAAAATGAATATTACATTGTCATACCTTTGATTTGGTCTTATGGTTTCCCCTTGAAAATATGTCACTTTATTATCTTCCACTTTGTTTATATGTTCTTCTCTTCTCTAAGTTTCCCCTTGTATTTGTCACTCATGGCTTCGGGGTTGCAGGGGTCAAATTATACTTGTCCAAAAATGTTTTATGAATCTGTAAGATCATCGCTAATGCATGATCCCAATTGGATATGATAGATTCCAAAACCTATATTTTGATCTCGAGCTGAGTAGTGAGATCTACTAAGTTGTATGTTGTAGAGAAATGTGCATCTCTCTTAACTAAATCCTCCGTAGCTAAAAAAAAATTGCATCACCTCCAAGTGAGGTAGCAACATGGATTGAATAGAGATCAATTTGGTTCTAATTTTGTAATCCTTAGTGTGAAACTCAACTAACCTTCCTTGAGAAAATCTCAACTTATTGAAATGAATGGAGCTTGAACTTGCATTTAGGCTCAAAGAATGTTCAGATGACTTCAATTTTGCTTGAACTTTATCAATAGACTGTTGATTCTCCAATGTGAAGAACTCAACATCACAAAGCTTTGTATACGAAGAATAAACATTCTATAAAACTCCTAAGGTATTTACAATAGTGAAAATTTCAACTTATTTTATTGTCATCTCTATTGAAACTTTCTCCAAAACTGTGTGTTCAAATTTCTCTTCTGACCATTTCAACAATTTCTTATTGGCCTAAATGTCAGTATTATTGACCTTTTCAATAATATGAACTAGTTGGTCTATAATTGGTGTTTTCCCATTCACATAATGAATATCAAATACATCTACAAAATGGTCTTTTATTTTATGCAATACATGTTGTTGGTGTTCTCTTCTCAGCTCTTCTTGTTTTGCCTTTTTTTCAACAGGTCTTGAAATGTTTGCATTTATTTGAAATTTATTGTGTCAAGATCATACTTTGGAATAACAATGACCTCATCCAATGTCATTGGCTTCCCAGGTGACTTGTTCTTTTTCTTCAACTTCTTTGACCTTGGAGTACTGGCACTTGGCAATGATATTTGCAAGGGTGTTGCTTCAGTACTCGATCATTGTATCTCTTGACTAATTGTGGCAATTGATGGATCAGTGGATATTGCCACATCATTTGATGATTTCTCTAAGGCTCTTATTGTCTCTTGTTACTTCTGAGATTCCTTAGTCATTTATTGCTCGGCCTTCTTGGCTCCCTCAATGTGCAGTCTTGAGGCATCATGTGCAAATGTATATGCTTGATCTTTCTCTTCTCCTTATTCTTTGTTAATGAAAGTGGTGGCCTTAGAAAAAGAATTATGAATTGTAATCATTCGATCATCTTCCTTTTCTTTCATCTCAACTGTGAATGTAGGCATTGTGGAACTGTCTAATAGTGCTCACAGTTCAAAAACTCTCTGCTTTCAGAAATTCTTGAATTTGAATAAGTAAAGGATGAATGCATGGGAGAGGTGAATTAGTGGTCACCTTAGTGAGTGCTTCACTTTTAAGCTCTTCTTCTGTCAAGACATTGACATTTTGTTGATGTTCTTCTATTATATCCTCAAAGGTGACAACATCTTGTTGTTCACTCTCCTCAAGCTTCTTTCTTATTGTATCTTTCGTACTTTCAGGCTCATCCTTGTCTTTTGTATTGTCCAGCTCTATCTGGCCTGATGTTCCATCATCCTTGCTTGTTTCTTTCTCTAGTAGTACAACCCAAAAATCACTTTCTGAATCAAAGTGCTATGTTGAGAAACTTCTTCAATTTTAACAAATTTGTTCCTATATTGTTCAGTGTACTTTTCCCTTTGTTTTGTTGTCAATTCTGGCATCACTTGGGATAAAGTCCCTTCTCTTATTTTCCTTTTAGTGGTTATAGAAAATTGCCATCATTCATTAACTTTATTAAATAGCTCCTCAAGTATGAGATTTCCAATTTCTATTGGTGTCATATTGAAGGTTCCCATCATTTTCAATATAGCTTCTTCTATTTGTGATTTATCATTTTTAGTCAGTGTCTCATATTTAATAAATTTGAACCCTAACAAATCTGCATTGCTTTTGATGTTCTGGCAAATTTCATCCACAATAGTTATAGAAAATTGCCATCATTCATTAACTTTATTATACATCTCCTCAAGTATGAGATTTCCAATTTCTATTGGTGTCATATTTAAGGTTCCCTTCATTTTCAATATAGCTTCTTCTATTTGTGATTTATCATTTGGTCACTGTCTCATATTTAATAAATTTGAACCCTAACAAATCTACATTGCTTTTGATGTTCTGGCAAATTTCATCCACAGTAGTTGGATGCTTGTGCACAACCACCTTGAATTGGTTGGCATCCTTTGAATCAATCTTTTCTTCATCTTCTTCTGCCTACAAGACTAGCTTCTTCTTTGCCTTCTTATTAGGTTGACTTAGCTTAGTCTTTTCTTGTATCTACTTTATTTTCCTTGAGCTTTCCCATATTGCCTATTGTTTCTTCTTTTGTGGCTCGACCAAAGCTACAGTTATTGTAGCCCTTGTCCTTGGTCTAGTACTAGGAGGAGTAGGCTTCGTCAAGAACTCCTTTATAGTTGGCTTGGCAAAAATTATAAGCTTTGGTGTCTTTGTCTTTTTCTTGGCCACTACTATCTCCTTACCTTTCTTTTCTACAACTTCCTCTTAATCATTGCTTTCTTCTTCATCACCATATTGGCCCTCACCTTGACCTTACGTAATCTAAAGTGGTGCATTTTTCTCTTCACCTTGACCTTGTGTAATTTAAAGTAGTGAATTCTTCTCTTCACCTTGACCTAAGGCATTTTCAAGATTCTTCACCATTTCCTTCTTATTCCTTTCTAAGGTGGCAATTTGAAAACCAATGGTAATCTTTGTTTTGGATTCTTCATTGTTACCAAATGTTTTGGCTTTATCATCTACCTCTTCTGCCAATGATTTTGTAATAGCTGCAAATATTTCACCATTTTTTACTTCATAGGGTAAAGGTCTTAACCATTGTACCCTTAGTATTATAGCTTGCACAAAGGTGAAATTAATGTCAACAAGAAAACAAATATCATCATAATATTGCTCCACTATAGATACATGAATTATGATTCTCTTCCTCATCTTTTGCTTAAATTCATCAAAATAACTACTCATTACACTATCAAATCTTGCTCCTAGTTGTTGAACAAATCCTATCTGTTGTGTCACGGATCAGTTTGGACTCCAAACAACATCTCCAAAAGTAGAAAATGTGTTTTTCACATAGAAGAATATACACATGACAAGTGATCCAAACTTACATGAAGTATTTGTGGCCTCCCTAATTGCTCCAAGATTCTCATCTAACTGTGTCAATTGCAATTAGGCAAGGTCGTAGTTGTGGCCTTTCTTCATGATCTTATAACCCAAGTCCACTGCTATGCAGGGCACACTGTTTAGTTGGCTGGACTAGTAGAATTTGTGAGCAATGACACAAACTAAAATTTTGATCATAGGATCAGTGATGCCATCTATGGACATACCTCGTCCATTCTACTTGGTCTTTGTTTGTTCTTTGATTAGGTTCCTTACTTGGTAATGCATGGTCTTCGTCCAATCTAGGGTAGGATACCTTATGAATCGATGGATGATCTCCTTAGTAATCTTTATTGGACCATTCTTCAACCATAATTGCATGTCATGAATCTGGATCAAAACTATCTTTATCCATTAGATTTTGAAATCACAAGGAAAATCTAGGGCACAGACTAACCCTTTGTCAACAACAATTTTGTGCCCATCCTTCAATACTCTATTTTCACACAACTTGTTGTAAGCTTCCCTCAACTCATAATCTTTAATTTCACCAATTTTACAAATTAAACATGATCTTATATCATGAATCATGAGTACCTTTGGTGGATTCAATGATAGAGCACCTAATGGATCTCCCTTTAATGCAATCTTTGGTATAGCTTGAAATTTTGGGGGTGGATGGGCTTCATTACTCACCAATTGAATTTTATTGATCTCCTTGCATGCCTTCTTCATCTCAATAGATGTACTCACTTCCATATCTTCACACTAGGGTTTGAAAATTTGATTCTAAGTAACTTAGTAACAATAATACCTTTAGTACTTCACTAAATTAGTTGAAGGCACATTAGTAAATCTTCACACTTCTTTGCACAAATTACTTTGGTTAATTGCCTGAATTGCCTATAAGTTCTATGATCGTTGGGTGAGAGAAGATAGACTTCAAATTTTGATATATACCCTTAGAAGGTTGACATAGGTTTTCAATAAATGCTATGTACATAGGTAGGTGTAGGTGTATTACAATTGGCTTGGTCTTCACATAAAGCTTTGTTCATAATATATTTTTTCCATTGCTTGGTCACAACCATTACTTGGTCTCTGTTACCATTCCCATGTTCATCTTGGTTAGCATATTGACTTGGTCTATATAGGAGCTTGGTTCACATAGTGATACTCAGTCACTATAGAAATTGATACTAATACTTGGTATCAATCATGCATATGATTTCTTTGCTCAATTTTTTTCTCAAATTTGTCCTAATACATCTTAATTCATGCATATATGGACTTTAACATATCTTATGTTAGGAATTAGTGTATGATATACCATTCAAATGTATAGTTCCTATCATACCTTCTTTTCTTAGTTAGAGGTAGTGTGGTCACTTGATCCTTTGTATTGGGTGACCTCAACTTCACCTGTTTCACTCCTCCTAGTTTCTACATTCTTTTTCTAGGTTTGATTTATTTCATTCCTTTTCTTTTCTACATCAACTTGTCTCTTCCTTTTTTGTGTTCATTGCTTGGTGATGGTGCTCAGGTCTCGTAGCTCTTACTCACATGTCCAATCTTGTGACAACTATAACAAACTAAAATTCCATTCATTCAACTCTTAGATTCACCTTTAAAATATGTCTTGATACAGTTTTCTAGAATATGACCATATTCACCACAATAATGACAACTATGCCATGCATTGTAATCCTAGTTATAAGAGTTGCCTTGTTTAGATGCATTTGTTTTCCTTTTTGTTGTACAATTGGATTTTACTTTGGATCTACATTCTTGAGCTCTATGTCCATATTTCTGACAGTTGTAGTAATGACCTTCAAATCTAGGTGCAATTGGTGTATTGGTAGCTTTTGACCTGCATTCATGTGCTTGGTGTCCTTGTTTCCTGTAGTTAAAATGGTGTCCATTGAATTTAGGCTTAGGATTCTACTTACCATTCTTGCTTCTCCAAATGTTTTTTGTGTGTCTGATTTTCCCATAGTTATGACAGTTAGATTTTTACCTGGCATTGCATTCCTTTTCTCTCCACTCTTGAATGATTCTCCTTCTTTGGTGGTTGAAGAGTGGTTGGAATATCCTAGTCAAAAGGTATCACTAGGGGTTCTTGCTAATCTCACCTGTTCATCAATGTACCTTATAGCTTCACTGGGTTTGTTCATCCTTTCAGTGAGTTCCTTTTTAAATCTTAACTCAATCCTCAGTTGATCATTTTTTGATCTCAAATTTGCAATCTTAACTCATTCCTCAATTCTTGATTTGCAAGTAGTAGTCAATTTATCATGTCCAGCTGATTGTTTGCGAGCTTTTGTACATCAAATGTTCTTTCATCAATTCTAGTAGCCATCTACCTATTATCTTCCTCTGCCATGATATTATCTTCTTCAACTTTCTTTCTTTTTTTTTCACTAACTTCACATAGTCTTACTGATTGAATCTCATCTTCTCTCTTTAGTGCTCTTACTTCTTCATTCAGTATGTTATTCCTTTCCAATAGGTCTACTATTGTTGCATCACTTTCACTAGAATTACCATCTTGAATTAGTCCTTTAGTGTCTTCTTCATATAGAGTATCATTATGTAGGATAGCCAACTATTTTCTCTTCTGTAAGGATTTATTTAACTCCTCTCTTGCTGCTTCAAGTTGCTGCAGTATGATTTGAATGTCAAGATTTTGATTCTCAATTATTTTTCCCAATTTTTAAGCCTCCATCTCCAAGATCTTAACTCTCAAGTTGTTAGGCTTCTTCTAAGAGAACAAATCTCTGATACCAATTGTTGGAATCCTTATTGGAAAGTGAGATACTGGGGATGGGGGCTGAATCGGGTCTATAAAACTTTTGACTTCTTGAAACAAATAACAACTCAAATGTATTCACCTCTAATCCATCTCATATCTAAATCATCAATCATATAACCATAACTATAATATTGAAATAGATCTAAGTATGCTTCACATCCACAAATATGAAATTAAATGCAAACACATAATACACAAGATTTGGTTACCCAGAAACCCTCCAAGGTGAAGGTAAAACTAGGGTGGGGATGAAACCCACAAATCTTTACTACTGTAGCAATAAAGTGTGCATGTTAAGGCTACAATGTTTGACCACTTATGCTAATTTACCCTGTGAGAGGTCTTCCTTGTTAGGGGCTTACAAGACTTATTTAGTCTAACTTGATTAAAGGATTTAAACTTACAACTAAGTAAGCACTCTTTTAGGAGATTTGAATAGGCCTATTAAAACCATTTGTTTAAGAGATTTGCCCCAATACACTGGTTAGAATGTCTCATTACCTGATCCTTTGGTTAGCACTAAGATGCTAGATTATGGATCTTCTCTTTTCATCTATGATTTGATCTCCTTATCTGATATACTATGTTATGTCCTTCACTGTTAAGTTGCTTTGTCTGGTCTCTCTACTTCTAACACATAAATATAGCCTCATTCTCTATCACTTCATCTATCTTCACATCCCCTTCTGATTTAGAGTTTAAGTCCCTATTTAAATAAATATTTGGTGAAGGTTCTAGATCATGATAAATGATCTGGATTCATCCCTTTTTCTGTTTAATCCTTCTATTTTTATGATTGGTCACATTTCCTCCTTAGGGATTGATGTCCTCTAACAAAATGTTTAATTACCTCCTTAGTTGTCTCTACAATCCATTAATTAAGTGTAGAAATTGGCCAAAATAGTTTACATAACTGTTTGTGCCATCACAAACACATATGTCAAAACTAATTTACTCAGAACTTGAGTATCTTGATGCTCAATCCATACTAATATTCATGTTATCCCTTGGCGTCTGAATGCTTAGAACATGTTGTGTGACTCGGCATGAACTTATCTTATTTTAGCTTAGTGTCCACTATCTCACTTAGCATACATTGTCACTCGGTCCAAACTGGAATGCTCAGCAACCTAAGACTTGCTTGGCTCGCACTTGAATATAAACAAGTCTATAATCATTCGGCCTTCACTGTGTGGCTTAGTCGCGGTGATGACTAACCAACTTTTCTTAGGAAATGACTAAGTTTTTGACACTAATAAGCATAAATGGCTTAGAGATCAACATTCTAGTAGTTTCATTATTTCCCAAATCTTTTTGTACTTTCCCCTAGACCTCGAGTGATGCAGGAGCATCCAGAGGTATAAGGGCAATCCTGTGTCACCCAAAAAAATATACCTAGACTTTGTTTCTGTTTCATGTGTTTTCATTTCTGGATACCCATTTGGGTCAAATAAAGGTTCCAACTCTCACAGTTCCACTATTAGTGTTCTGAGTTAGATTTTTTAAGCACCTTGGGATACGTGTAAATGTCAAAAAAATATGACTATATAATTGAGTCATGATTATGGTGATTTAGAAGTTGCAATTTGGAGGGATGACGGTAATTGTAATTTAGAACATTCCAGCAAAAGAATTAGGTCAAAAGGCCCCACGATTAGAAAGTTATTGTAGTTTTTCAATTTCTGGAGACCTCCTAAGAATGCTTCGAAGTCATGTTTGAGGCACAAAATGACCTCGTACAGGCCTAAAAAATGGGGGACAAGCAAAGCTATCCATAGGGCTATAGAGCACTTCAAGAGCTTTTTGTAAATGTAAACGGTTCATCAATGGGAGCTACGGTACAAAAGTTATGCCTCCCGAAAGTTTGGCTACTATTTTTGGATTCTCCTAATTCTGCGCCAACTTCTAATATGACTTCTAGAGCCTTCTATTTTGGCGGTGGGTGCCAACTAGCACTTTCTAGAATGTATTCCTAATCCTTAATCTTTAGGGGTCTATTTAAGGACATTTCTGGCATTGTAAGAGGCAGTTCAGAGTGGAGTTTGAGAGAAGGTATTGGGAGAAGAAATTATCTCTAGATTTATACTATTGTAAGCCCATAGGGCATGTTTTGGAGTATGTTTTCTCCGCACTAAGTGTATTGGAATATTTTCATAGTTAATAAAGTTTTCTCTTTCCTATTGTGTCCATTCTATACTTGGGTTGTGTCTCCATCATCGAGGTACCCTTTCTCAAGAATACTATTAGGTATAGGTCAACCTCATTGACCTATACTAGTATAGGTCACCCAGATTAACCTATTCCCAAAGGGATTCAAGTCTTAGGGCTTGAAGTGTCTCGAGTGTTTAAATTGTTTTATTATGCCCCTTGGTTGGCCTACTTTATTTTCAATCCTAAAAACTAGTATATAAGGAGGCTTTGGGTATTTCATTTTCATCCACAATCAGTCCATTAATTGTCATGCATGCACATGATTAAGCACTAGAAAACTTCAAACAAGTATTTTCAAGGCATATGTCATGCATTCTTCAAGAACTCTTTAAGATTTAACATTTCCTTCTTGCATCAAGCTTCTTCCTTCAAGTTGGTAGTTACAATTTGGCTTCCAAGTAGGAGATCTTTCATTCAGTTCATCCATGTTCTTAAATTATTCATCAAGGCATATCATGTTGTTCAGTATACCCTAATTAGACTCGGAGGTTAGTTTTTTCCCACTTCATTTGGTGTAGTTTCCCTCCAAATTTTACTACGAGGGTTTGGGGGTAGCACCCCTAGCACCCCTTATAGGGTCGTAGGGTCAGCAGCCCCACGCATGCTCCCCTGTCATGAAATAGGGCAGGGTTGAGGGACAGCTCCCCTTAAGCCAAAACTGAATTTACTATTGTAAAAGGCATCAAGAGTTATATTTTTCTATTGGTTGGCTTATTCTAGTCCTAATTTTTTCAGCACAAAATCTTGTATAAAATGGTTTTTAGTTAGGGATTTTATCATGTAAGATGAGATAGTAGCTTCTTAGGACAGTATTGAGTTGTAAGGGATTACATATTGTAATCAGGTTAAAATCACTGGATAATAATAATAATGGACTCGTTGTTTGTGGATGTAGCCCATGGATTGGGTGAACCACATTAAATATTGGTTACTTGTGTTCTCTCCTATGTGCATTATTCATTTCTAATATTGGTTATATTTGCATGTAATTTCCATATATGTCTTGTTAATCCTAACAAGTGGTATCATAGCCAAGTTCTTTTAGTTATCCTCTATAAGAAGGTATCACGGTTGAGTAGGACTCTCATGATTGAGTGGGAGTGATGGTAGACAAGGGTAAGTTGAAGGTTGAGAATTTTAATGGGTAGAACTTTTAGTTATGGAAAATGATAATGGAGGACTATCTTTATTAAAAGCGTTGCAAGGAAAGGCCAAGAAAGAGGAAAGTATGGCAGATGAGGACTAGGATATTTTGGATAGAAAGTTACTTGGAAGTATTTGTTTATGTTTGGCACAATCAGTGGCATTTTATACTACGTTGGTGAAGATGATGAAATATTTTATACAAACCCTAGCAAATTTGTATGAAAAGTCTTCCACTTCAAACAAGGTATTTCTCATGAAGCATTTATTTAATATAAAGATGGTAGAAGATGGATGTATTTCTAATCATTTAAATGAGTTTAATATGGTCACCAATTAGTTATCTTCTGTAAATATCAAATTTAATGAGGAAATTAGGGCTCTCTTGATTCTGTGTTCTTTGCCTAAAAGTTGGAATGGATTGGTCATGGTTGTGAGATTTTATTTCTACTTCTAATACCCTAAAATTTGATGATGTAGTTGGAATCATTCTGAGTGAGGAAATTCATAGGAAAAGCTTAGGTGCTTCTACATTAGGAGGTATCTTAAACATACAAATAAGAGATAGAATGAATGAGAGACAAAACAATTATGGAAATCATGGGAAATCAAGAGAAAAATCAAAGGGAAAGAGGCCTCAATCCAGAGGACCAAGAGATTGTTGGTAGTTTGGGAAATCGGGGCACAAGAAGAAAGATTATTGGACTCAAAAGAACAACGAAAGAGACAAACACGAATAAAGTAAGGAGGAAAATGTGGTAAGTAATTAATCTGAAGAGGATGCTTTGGTTCTTTATTTAGAAAATGTTGATGATTCATGGATTTTAGATTCAGGAGCTTCATTTCATGCTACTCCCCATAGAGGTTATTTTCTTGATTATGTCCAAGGGGATTTTTGACTATTTTATTTGGGAGAGATAATGAACCTTGTAACATTATTTGGAAGGAGAAAATTAAGGTTAAGTTAAAGAATGGGAATCATTACCTACTACAAGAGGTAAGACATGTTCCAAGGCTGAATTTCATTTCAGCAGGGTAACTAGTTGATGGGGGTTGCATAGTTACTTTTAATGATAAAAATTGGAAAGTTTCAAAAGGTCCCTCAGTAGAGTAGAAAAAGGTGTCAAAGTAGGCACCTTATACTTTGTGCTTGTCATATTGTTCCTTCTACTTTAATTATTTTAAAGAAAAATAAGTGCTCAAGAACAATTGTTGTAGTTGAGGAGGAAGAACATAAAATAGATGCAAAAGATTCTGAAACAACACTATGGCACAACAGACTTGGGAACATGAGTGAAAAAGGTATGTAATTACTTCATTCAAATAAATTTTTACTAGGTCTAAAATGTGTCTATGTGAATTTATGTAACATTTCTACATTGCAACCATGTGCCTAGTAGTCTAAACACGGAATGTAGCTGGGAAATAAATAAATGAACTACATATCTACACATATGCAGTAAAAGAATTCCAAATAGGTATAACCATGTGTCACATATACAGTATTTGGAAAAAAATAAAATGGCTTGGCCAAGCACTTTTCAACCTAGAATTAGAAGAAACAAAAACAGAATGCAACCATTCTACAGTACTGGCAGATAGGGAAATTAAACATGAAGATATCCACCTATCTGTCCCATAAATCGCTACATTACACCCGACATGAGGGGATATACTTGTTAATGCTACCAACAAGTTGACATATAATTTCATAACCATTGCACAATATCAGCCATCAGAATACACTTCAGACTTCTGAGGTACATAGTTTAGCCAACTGAATTAGGAGTTATACTATGTTATACTGGTTAACCATCTAATCAATATGTAAAAGTTAAAAAAAACAATATTTCCAAGTGCAGAATAGTAGATACAATGATACAACTCAGTTCTTGAGTATGATATTTGTGAGTTAATTGACGTCTTACCCAAGATAGTATAGTCCGTACTGATAAGAGTAGTGTTCAAAAAGATACAAGAGTCCAACTTTAACATCTATCCGCAATGTGGTCAAGAGTTGAGGATTACATTAAGGTTAAAACATGCAATCCCTGTAGTAAGATTTAATTTCTAACTTTTAGAGTTTTGTTGGGCTTCAGTATTGATCAGAAATAAATAAATAAAAGTTTAGCGTATTAAAGGCATAACCCAGCTTAGGGTATTAAAGGAAACAGTGTCGCTGATGTCATGACTTCTAGATTTCTAGTTTAACATTCTATGGATCTATTTATTAATTAACATCACTATGGCTTAAATAGCAACCAATATGGTTAACAGGGTAACAGAACAGTGTCATCACAATCACAGTCGGTCACAACTTTACCGGCTACAGTAGTATTTTTTTTTTGACAAAGTTCCTTTGAAGACATAGCCCAAATGCTCCCTTTCCCAACATATGTCTAAGTTTGTTGGTGGCAATTTTAAGATCTTTTAGGTGAATATTCCAAGCGAGGTTGGTGTGCCATCGCCCTCCATTTTCTCAAGCTTCCTTCTAAGCCTTCGCTGGATAAAACCCATGCACTGATTAACAGGGCACCCTAAATAGCAACGCCGAGAGGAATTGAAATGGAGAGGATGAGCACCATACTTCTCCTTCCTCCTCCTCTCCTTGGTTGACAACTATGACGCATCTATAGCAGCCAAGCAAAGGAAGATTGGTTGGTCTTCAAAAGATTTAGAATGGACGCTTAGCAGGTCACCAAAGCACATCTCACAAACAGCAGGATTGGAATCAGTGAAAGCCAAGGCTTTGCAGGACAATACGTGAAAGGAAGAAACACATGCATACTCATAAACCAATTTAAGTCAAAAGCCTCCAGCAGAACTTTAAAGCAGGCATAATAATACCATTTACAAAGGCAAACGACAAGAGAAGATTTCAGAGCTTCCACATTCACTAAGTTACACAACATGGAACGCCCAAATACATGCCAACGTAATTTAAACAAAGATTTGCATTTTCCTTCATACTATTTCTAGTCAAAAAGCAACACTTCCAGTAATACAAAAAGTAGATGGAGGTTGAATGTTAAGCAAAAAAAAACCTGGAAGATTGTGATGTCTGTTGATACGATTGCTCCTACCAGTTTTTTGCCCAAGGTCCACTCCTGCCATATGATGTACAAGGTTGTAGATGGCCCTCTTTCCTGTCTTGTTCCCCATTTCTTCCCCAAACCCTATTCTTAATGTTGTTTCTCCCAAAATTGCCGTGTCAACTGACCTAACTGCCCGCTTCGCATTCATGCAGAAATGTAAAACAAAAATATCTCCTCCAAATTTTAACAAATGCCTTAATAGGAGAACATCTCAATTTTGTTTTTAAAACAATTCATTTCACAAGAAAACTTATATATACATAGTTACTATGGTTATGAAATAGTAGTAAGAATGCCCCTAAGAAAGGTATTAATGCTATCCACATATACTCAATTAACTTTAGATCAAACTTTTCTGTCAATTTAATTTATATTTGCTTATTTCAGGGTCTCTTATTTAAATCAAATGTTATTTCCACATTCATTCTACTATCTAGAATTAACATAGTAAGGCAGAGTAACAGTATTCTAACATCATATAAATCCTAAGTGAACTGTGTGTGGTCGCATAATCATTCGACACATCCCCTTCTAGGGGGCTAACCTTCTCTATCTCGACCACACTTCTGCCATGACAATCCCTGCATCCACTCAGACACTCACAACCATAACAAGGAGTCAGTATCGATCATTATTAACAACTTGTTTGCATCATTATTTAAGAATAACATTAACTGAATCAGAACTATAAACATCGCATCATGATTACATCAAATAACATCATCATTGAATGTAATATTTCATACGTATCCATCATCATAATTCATTTCAATTAGAAATTTTAAAACATTTACTTTCATTCAACTTTTAACTAAGTCTTAGTTTTGACCAAGTCGACATAGCCACATAAGCAAGAAGGAAAATGTTCTAAGGTGAGACGTGACATCCTTTCCTATTAGGAAAAGGCATCGTCCCGATGTCTTTCACAACAAATTTTATTTTATTTTTTTTTTTTTTTAATTTTTTTTTTACACATACCAAAACAGTTATGTTTTTTGAAATTAAACAGCTATACAAAAAGATGTGGAAATGAGTTTTGCAAATCATCAGCATCTTCCCAAGTGGCACTTTCTACCCCGAACTAGTCCCATTGGACCTTATATTGGAGTACATCCCTATCTCGTACCTTAAAGGTACGTTGTTCAATGATTCGAGTGGGCTGAACTGCCATTACCCCTGGATCCTGTACCTGTAATGTATGCCAGTCAAGAATGTGAGATATAGCAGGATGATAGGATTTAAGCAAAGATACATGAAAAACATTATGAATGCGGGCTAAAGCAAGCGGTAGAGCAAGCCGATAAGCAACTGGGTTGATGACTTCTAGAACCTCGAATGGACCAACAAATCTTGGAGCAAGCTTGGAGCTTTTGCCAAAAGAGATTGAGCTCTTTTGTGGCCTAACCCTGAGAAACACCTTATCCCCAATTTGAAACTGGCAGAAAGTGTGTTTCTTGTCCGCATAACTCTTCTGTCGATCTGTTGCCTCCTTCAATCGACTGCGGATTAGAGACATCTGTTCTTCCATGTCTCTTAGCATCTCAGGACCTACAATAATCCTATCCTCAACCTTATCCCAACTGAGAGGAGTCTGACATTTTCGGCCATAGAGAGCCTCAAATGGGGCCATACCCAAAGATGAATGATAGGAGCTATTATAGGCAAACTCTACCAATGGAAGATATTCCTCCCATTTGTACTGCTGATCCATACAGTACATGCGTAGCAAATCTTCCAATATGTGATTCACCCGCTCTGTTTGACCATCAGTCTCAGGGTGGTATGCTGTACTAAAATTTAAATGTGTATCTAAAGCAGCGTTCAAGGTTGTCCAAAACCTTGAAGTCATCCGGGTGTCTCTATCAGAAATAATACTCTCAGGGATACCATGCAGTCAAAAAATCTCCTGAACAAATTTCCTTGCCAATACTGGAGATCCGTCCTTCAGGCTACTAGGAATTAAATGAGCAACCTTAGTTAACTTATCAACTATGACTAGGATAACATCATGCCTCTATCGAGTCATGGGTAAACCCTGTACAAAATCCATGTTGATAACCTGCCATTTATACTGGGGAATCTCGTGGGGGTATAGAAGACTTGTTCGATGAGCATGCTCAGCCTTAACACGCTGGCATTCTAAACACTGGGCTACATATTCTGTCACATCCCGCTTGAGTCCTGGCCAATAATACAAAGGCCTTAAGTCATACATCATCTTATTTACCCCTGGATGCCCTAAAAATGGAGTGTTATGCATTTCCTCAAGTATAATTTTCTGCAATCCTTCACGATCAGGAACATAAATCCTATTTTGGTATATAAGTAGACCATCCTCATCCAACGAATAGTTGTCAAATCGTGGATCAATAGCATCCATATCAAGGACTGACTTTACCCATTCATAATGAGTATCTCCAGGAAGATATTGGAGGATATACTCCTTCATGCGTGTTCGAGATGTAGAGATAGCAGCAATATGTCTCCTGCGGCTAAGTGCATCTGCTACTCTGTTTTCTTTACCCCTTATATACTCGATGCCGAAATCATATTCACTGAGGAATTCGAGCCATCGTCTCTCTCAAGCATTTAGATTTGGTTGAGTGAAAATGCACCTCAACCCCATATGATCAGTCTTCAGCTCAAATGGCCTTCCCAATAGGTAGTGTCGCCACATCTGCAAGGCATGAACTATCGCAGCCAACTCCAAATCGTGCGGAGCATAGTTTACTTCATGAGATTTGAGTTTCCTAGATTTGTAAGCCACCACTTTACCATTTTGCATCAGAACACCCACAAGTCCATCCCCTGAGGCATCGGTGGTGACAACAAAATGCCCATCTGGGTCTAGAATAATCAAAATAGGTGCTGTAGTAAGTTTTTCTTTGAGTAACTGAAAGGCTTTCTCACATGCCTCCATCCACACAAACCTCTTCCCCTTACGCTGAAGGGTTGTAATTGGTGCTGCTATGCGTGAGAAACCTTTAACAAATTTCCTATAATATCCTGCAAGTCCCATAAAACTTCTAAGTTCACTGACATTCTGCGGAGTTGGCCATTCAAGGATGGCTCTGATCTTTGCAGGATCCACGGCGATGCCCTTGGCTGACAAAATGTGTCCCAAATAATGGATCTCCTTTTGATAAAAGGAACACTTAGAGAGTTTCCCGTAAAGTTTCTTGTCTCTTAATCGCTGCAACACTATCCGCAAGTGTTCTCCATGCTCTTCCAAATTTTTGGAGTATATTAATATGTCATCAATAAATATCTCTACGAATTTATCAAAACAATCTCGAAAAATGCTATTCATCAGATTCATAAAAGCAGCTAGTGCGTTTGTTAGTCCAAAAGGTAAGACTACAAACTCATAATGGCCATATCTTGTTCTAAATGCAATTTTAGGTATATCTTCCTCTCGAATCCGAAGCTGATGATACCTAGATCATAAATCAATCTTGGAGAATGCGGTTACCCCTTTCATTTGATCAAAGAGATCATCAATCCTGGGTAGTGGGTACCGATTTTTAATGGTCACCTTGTTCAACATACGATAATCTATGCACAACCTTAAGGTACCATCCTTCTTCTTGACAAAAATTACAGGAGCTCCCCACGGTGATACACTAGGACGTATGAATCCTTTATCTAAAAGTTCCTATAATTGCATATTCAATTCATACATTTTCGTAGAAGTCATGCGATAAGGAACCTTCGATTGAGGTTCTGCTCCTGGTATGAGATCGATAAAGAAATCAAACTCCCTTTTTGGGAGTAATTCAGGAAAATCATCTGGAAATAGATCTCTAAATTCTTGTAAAATAGGGTGGTCCTCTATTCGAGGTGGAGTCTCCTCTTGATTTTTAATATGGGCAATTTATAACTGACACCCCTTCCTCTTGGCCTTCTTCATCTGCATTGCTGAAATTTGCCTCAATTCCAAAGGTCGTTTGACACCATTTAGTGTCAAGGAATGACCTGAGTAATCAAGACATCTAATTACCTTATCCCGACAGTCCACCAAGGCCGTATGCTCACTTAACCAATTAATACCTAAGATGACATCATATGAGCCCAGAGGCGCTACATACAAGTTGACCTCAGTTCGAAAACTAGAAAGTTCCAACTCGCTACAAGATAAGCATTGCTCTACCCTGCGTTCAGCCCTGTTATCATACTCTACAATCCATGGTGCTATCATAAAACCAGCCCTAACAGGTATCTTGGTTAATATTTTAGGATCTACAAAACATTCAGTAGCACCAGTATCTATTAAGATAGAAATAGGGTAACCAAAAAGTGTACCAGTCATCTGAATGGGAGTGGCCTGATAATTCGCCTGTCGATGATCCACTGCAACATGGATACGGTGTTACGAGGGAAAGTCTTTCTTATCAATTCGCTGTGAACACTTAGCAGCATAATGGTTTCCTCCACATATGTAGCAGCCTCCCCTAGGCATTCTTCTATGTTGACACCCTCGGTTGTTTCCATTCTTGCCACCACCATTTCTGGAATTTTGATTGTTGTTCCAATTTTCCTTATTTCTGTCAAAATTCTCATGTCCTTTGTCTTTCATGTTCCTAATTTGTTGTTTCTTTTCTTTTCCTTTTATTCCATCATCTTGATACCCTTTGTTATCCTGATATGTCCTGCTATCCTAAAACTTCCTCTTGTAGTTCTGGTTGAAGGATTTGTAGGATGAAGCATCCTTCAACCTCTGCTCCTACTTTAGGGCCTTACACAATGCAAAGTCCATGGTTTCAGGCTCCTGCATCTCAACCTCACTATAAATTTCAAGTCGCAAGCCCATTACAAACTTCTGCGTTCTAAAGAGTTCATCATGCTGATACTGTGGAAATTATTTCACCAAATGGTAAAATCGCTCGTGATATTGCGTAACATTCATGTTCCCTTGTACTAATTTATAGAAGTCTGTTGTTTTCCTATCATAATAAAGCTGAGGTAACCATCGTTTGCGAAACAACTGCAAGAATTTTTCCCAAGTTACCTCTCCATGTTGGAGTTTCTTTTCAACCATAACATTCTCCCACCAGTTGGCTGCTTCACCCATTAGCTAATAGGTCGCCCATACTACTCTAGATTTCCCAGTGTAGTTTCGCACTAGGAAATACTTCTCCATGCTAGTAATCCAAGCCTCTGCATCTTCCCCAGAAGCTCTTCCATGGAATGTGGGAGGAGTTACCTTCTTGAGATCCTTGCTCAAATCAGCAGCTATTTGAATTCTATCGGAATTAAGGAGAGCAATTCGACGGTCAGCTTCTATTTTCTACTCTATTTTAGACCTCCTAAGAGCTTCAGCCATTTGCTCACCCTCACGTTTCTTCCTTAGCTCCTCTTCCTGCTTACTTAAGGCTTCAGAGTGTTGATTCTCCTCACGCTTCCTGGCCTCTTCTTCTGCTTGTCTACCTCGAGCCCCTTGCTCTAGGTTGTCCATCCGCTGGCTTTGTTGTTGTAACAAAGCCCCCTGTTGGGTTAATAGTGCCATAATCTGATCCAACCTCTCATTAGGTTGTTCAGCCCGTGCACTACTACTCGACACTACTGTTGGAAAAAAATAAAATGGCTTGGCCAAGCACTTTTCAACCCAGAATTACCTGTAGAAGAAACAAAAACATAATGCAACCATTCTACAGTACTGGCAGATAGGGAAACTAAACATGAAGATATCCACCTATCTGTCCCATAAATCGCTACATTACACCTGACATGAGGGGATATACTTGTTAATGCTACGAACAAGTTGACATATAATTTCATAACCATCGCACAATATCAGCCATCAGAATACACTTCAGACTTCTGAGGTACATAGTTCAGCCAACTGAATTAGGAGTTATACTATGTTATACTGGTTAACCATCTAATCAATATGTAAAAGTTTTAAAAAACAATATTTCCAAGTGCAGAATAGTAGATACAATGATACAACTCAGTTCCTGAGTATGATATTTGTGAGTTAATTGATGTCTTACCCAAGATAGTCTAGTCCGTACTGATAAGAGTAGTGTTCAAAAAGATATAAGAGTCCAACTTTAACATCTATCCGCAATGTCGTTAAGAGTTGAGGATTACATTAAGGTTAAAACATGCAATCCCTATAGTAAGATTTAGCTTCTAACTTTTAGAGTTTTTTTGTGCTTCAGTATTGATCATAAATAAATAAATAAAAGTTCAGCGTATTAAAGGCATAACCCAGCTTAGGGTATTAAAGGAAACAGTGTTGCTGACGTCATGACTTCTAGATTTCTAGTTTAACATTCTATGGATCTATTTATTAATTAACAGCACTATGGCTTAAATAGCAACCAGTATGGTTAACAGGGTAACAGAACGGTGTCGTCACAATCACAATCAGTCACAACTTTACCGGCTACAGTAGTATTTTTTTTTTTGACAAAGTTCTTTTCAAGACACAGCCCAAATGCTCCCTTTCCCAACTTATGTCTAAGTTTTTTGGTGGCAATTTTAAGATCTTTTAGGTGAATATTTCGAGAGAGGTTGGTATATCATCGCCCTCCATTTTCTCAAGCTGCCTTCTACGCCTTCGCTGGATAAAACCCATCCACTGATTAACAGGGCACCCTAAATAGCAACGCCGAGAGGAATTAAAATGGAGAGCACGAGCACCGTACTTCTCCTTCCTCCTCCTCTCCTTGGTTGACAACTGTGACGAATCTGCAGCAGCCAAGCGAAGGAAGATTGGCTGGTCTTCAAAAGATATAGAATGGACGCTTAGCAGGTCGCCAAAGCACATCTCACAAACAGCAGGATTGGAATCAGTGAAAGCCAAGGCTTTGCAGGACAATATGTGAAAGGAAGAAACACATGCGTACTCACAAACCAATTTAAGTCAAAAGACTCTAGCAGAACTTTAAAGCAGGCATAATAATACCATTTACAAAGGAAAACGGCAGGAGAAGATTTCAGAGCTTCCACATTCACTGAGTTACACAACATGGAATGCCCAAATAAATTCCAACGCAATTTAAACAAAGATTTGCATTTTCCTTCATACTATTGCTAGTCAAAAAGCAACACTTCCAGTAATACAAAAAGTAGATGGAGGCTGAATGTTAAGCAAAAGAAAACCTGGAAGATTGTGATGTCTGTTGATACGATTGTTCCTACCAGTTTTCTGCCCAAGGTCCACTCCTGCCATATGACGTACAAGGTTTTAGATGGCCCTCTTTCCTGTCTTGTTCCCCATTTCTTCCCCAAACCCTATTCTTAACGTTGTTTCTCCCAAAATTGCCGTGTCAACTGACCTAACTGCCCGCTTCGCATTCATGCGGAAATGTAAAACAAAAATATCTCCCCCAAATTTTAACAAATGACTTAATAGGAGAACATCTCAATTTTTTTTTTTAAACAATTCGTTTCACAAGAAAACTTATATATACATAGTTACTATGGTTATGAAATAGTAGTAAGAATGCCCCTAAGAAAGGTATTAATGCTATCCACATATACTCAATTAACTTTAGATCAAAAAAATTCATCAATTTAATTTATATTTGCCTATTTCAGGGTCTCTTATTTAAATCAAATGTTATTTCCACATTCATTCTACTGTCTAGAATTAACATAGTAAGGCACAGTAACAGTATTCTAACATCATATAAATCCTAAGTGAAGTGTGTGTGGTTGCATAATCATCCGACACATCCCCTTCCAGGGGGCTAACCTTCTCTACCTCGACCACACTTCCACCGTGACGATCCCTGCATCCACTCAAACACTCACAACCATAACAAGGAGTCAGTATCGATCATTATTAACAACTTGTTTGCAACATTATTTAAGAATAACATTAACTGAATTAGTACTATAAACATTGCATCATGATTACATCAAATAACATCATCATTGAATGTAATATTTCATATGTATCCATCATCATAATTCATTTCAATTAGAAATTCTAAAACATTTACTTTCATTCAACTTTTAACTAAGTCTTAGTTTTGACCAAGTCGACATAGCCACATAAGCAAGAAGGAAAATGTTCTAAGGTGAGACGTGACATCCTTTCCTACTAGGAAAAGGCATCGTCCCGATGTCTTTCACAACAATTTTTTTTTTTTTTTTTTTTTTTTCACATACCAAAACAGTTATGTTTTCTGAAATTAAACAACTATAAAAAAAGATGGGGAAATGAGTTTTGCAAATCATCAGCATCTTCCCAAGTGGCACTTTCTACCCCGAACTGGTCCCATTGGACCTTATAATGGAGTACATCCCTATCTCGTACCTTAAAGGTACGTTGTTCAATGATTCGTGTGGGCTGAACTGCCATCACCCCTGGATCCTATACTTGTAATGTACGCCAGTCAAGAATGTGAGATATAGTAGGATGATAGGATTTAAGCAAAGATACATGAAAAACATTATGAATGCGGGCTAAAGTAGGCAGTAGAGCAAGCCGATAAGAAACTGTGTTGATGACTTCTAGAACCTCGAATGGACCAACAAATCTTGGAGCAAGCTTGGAGCTTTTGCCAAAAGAGATTGAACTCTTTTGTGGCCTAACCCTGAGAAACACCTTATCCCCGATTTGAAATTGGCGGAAAGTGCATTTCTTGTCTGCATAACTCTTCTGTCGATCTGCTGCCTCCTTCAATCGACTGCAGATTAGAGACATCTGTTCTTCCATGTCTCTTAGCATCTCAGGACCTACAATAATCCTGTCCTCAACCTTATCCCAACTGAGAGGAGTCTGACATGTTCGGCCATAGAGAGCCTCAAATGGGGCCATACCCAAAGATGAAGGATAGGAGTTATTATAGGCAAACTCTACCAATGGAAGATATTCCTCTAGTTTGTACTGCTAATCCATACAGTACATGCGTAGCAAATCTTCCAATATCTGATTCGCCCGCTCTGTTTGACCATCAGTCTCAGGGTGGTATGCTGTACTGAAATTTAAACGTGTACCTAAAGTGGCGTTCAAGGTTGTCCAAAACCTTGAAGTCATCCGGGTGTCTCTATCAAAAATAATACTCTCAGGGATACCATGCAGTCGAAAAATCTCCTGAACAAATTTCCTTGCCAATACTGGAGATTCGTCCTTCAGGCTACAAGGAATAAAATGAGCAACCTTAGTTAACTTATCAACTATGACTAGGATAACATCATTCCTCTGTCGAGTCATGGGTAAACCCTGTACAAAATCCATGTTGATAACCTGCCATTTATACTGGGGAATCTCGTGGGGGTATAGAAGACCTGCTGGATGAGCATGCTCAGCCTTAACACGCTGGCATTCTAAACACTGGGCTACATATTCTATCACATCCCACTTGAGTCCTGGCCAATAATACAAAGGCCTTAAGTCAGCCATCATCTTATTTACCCCTGGATGCCCTAAAAATGGAGTGTTATGCATTTCCTCAAGTATAATTTTCCGCAATCCTTCACGATCAGGAACATAAATCCTATTTTGGTATATAACTAGACCATCCTCATCAAAAGAATAGTCGTCAAATCATGGATCAGCAGCATCCATATCCAAGACTGACTTTACCCATTCATAATGAGTATCCCCAAGAAGATATTGGAGGATATACTCCTTCATGCGTGTTCGAGATGTAGAGATAGCAGCAATATGTCTCCTGCGGCTAAGTGCATCTCCTACTCTGTTTTCTTTACCCCTTATATACTCGATGCCGAAATCATATTCACTGAGGAATTCGAGCCATCGTCTCTATCGAGCATTTAGATTTGGTTGAGTGAAAATGCACCTCAACCCCATATGATCAGTCTTCAGCTCAAATGGCCTTCCCAATAGGTAGTGTCGCCACATCTGCAAGGCATGAACTATCGCAGCCAACTCCAAATCGTGTGGAGCATAGTTTACTTCATGAGATTTGAGTTTCCTAGCTTCATAAGCCACCACTTTACCATTTTGCATTAGAACACCCCCAAGTCCATCCCCTGAGGCATCAGTGGTGACAACAAAATGCCCATCTGGGTCTGGAATAATCAAAATAGGTGTTGTAGTAAGTTTTTCTTTGAGTAACTGAAAGGCTTTCTCACATGCCTCCGTCTACACAAACCTCTTCCCCTTATGCTGAAGGGTTGTAATTGGTGTTGCTATGCGTGAGAAACCTTCAACAAATTTCCTATAATATCCTGCAAGTCCCATAAAACTTCTAACTTCACTGACATTCTGCGGAGTTGGCCATTCAAGGATGGCTCTGATCTTTGCAGGATCCACGGCGATGCCCTTGGCTGACAAAATGTGTCCCAAATAATGGATCTCCTTTTGATAAAAGGAACACTTAGAGAGTTTCCCGTAAAGTTTCTTGTCTCTTAATCACTACAACACTATCTGCAAGTGTTCTCCATGCTCTTCCAAATTCTTGTAGTATATTAATATGTCATCAATAAATATCTCTACGAATTTATCAAAACAATCTCGAAAAATGCTATTCATCAGATTCATAAAAGCAGCTAGTGTGTTTGTTAGTCCAAAAGGTAAGACTACAAACTCATAATGGCCATATCTTGTTCTAAATGCAATTTTAGGTATATCTTCCTCTCGAATCCGAAGCTAATGATACCCAGATCGTAAATCAATCTTGGAGAATACGGTTGCCCCTTTCATTTGATCAAAGAGTTCATCAATCCTGGGTAGTGGGTACCGATTTTTAATGGTCACCTTGTTCAACATACGATAATCTATGCACAACCTTAAGGTACCATCCTTTTCTTGAAAAAAATTACAAGAGCTCCCCATGGTGATACACTAGGACGTATGAATCCTTTATCTAAAAGTTCCTATAACTGCATATTCAATTCATACATTTCCGTAGAAGTCATGCGGTAAGGAACCTTCGATTGAGGTTATGCTCTTGGTATGAGATCGATAGAGAAATCAAACTCCCTTTTTGGGGGTAATTCAGGAAAATCATCTGGAAATACATCTCTAAACTCTTGTAAAATAGGGTGGTCCTCTATTCGAGGTGGAGTCTCCTCTTGATTTTTAATATGGGCAATGTATAACTGACACCCCTTCCTCTTGGCCTTCTTCATCTACATTGCTGAAATTTGCCTCAATTTCAAAGGTCGTTTGACACCATTTAGTGTCAAGGAATGACCTGAGTCATCAAGACATCTAATTACCTTATCCCGACAGTCCACCAAGGCCTTATGCTCACTTAACCAATTAATACCTAAGATGACATCATATGAGCCCAGAGGCGCTACATACAAGTTGACCTCAGTTCGAAAACTAGAAAGTTCCAACTCGCTACAAGATAAGCATTGCTCTACCCTGCGTTCAGCCCTGTTACCATACTCTACAATCCATGGTTATGTCATAAAACCAGCCCTAACAGGTATCTTGGTTAATATTTTAGGATCTACAAAACATTCAGTAGCACCAGTATCTATTAAGATAGAAACAGGGTAACCAAAAAGTGTACCAGTCATCTGAATGGGAGTGGCCTGATAATCTGTCTGTCGATGATCCACTGCAGCATGGATACGGTGTTACGGGGGAAAGTCTTTCTTATCAATTCGCTGTGAACACTTAGTAGCATAATGGTTTCCTCCACATATGTAGCAGCCTCCCCTAGGCATTCTTCTATGTTGACCCCCTCAGTTGTTTCCATTCCTGCCACCGCAATTTCTAAAATTTTGATTGTTGTTCCAATTTTCCTTATTTCTGTCAAAATTCTCGTGTCCTTTGTCTTTCATGTTCCTAATTTTTTGTTTCTTTTCTTTTCCTTTTATTCCATCATCTCGATACCCTTTGTTATCCTGATATGTCCTGCTATCCTGAAACTTCCTCTTGTAGTTCTGGTTGAAGGATTTGTAGGATGAAGCATCCTTCAACCTCTGCTCCTTCTTTAGGGCCTTACGCAATGCAAAGTCCATGGTTTCAGGCTCTTGCTTCTCAACCTCACTATAAATTTTAGGTCGCAAGCCCATTACACACTTCCGCATTCTAAAGAGTTCATCGTGCTGATACTGTGGAACATATTTCACCAAATGGAAAAATCGCTCGTGATATTGTGTAACATTCATGTTCCCTTGTACTAATTTATAGAAGTCTGTTGTTTTCCTGTCATAATAAAGCTGAGGTAACCATCGTTTGTGAAACAACTACAAGAATTTTTCCCAAGTTACCTCTCCATGTTGGAGTTTCTTTTGAGCCATAACATTCTCCCACCAGTTGGCTGCTTCACCCATTAGCTAATAGGTGGCCCATACTGCTTTAGATTTCCCAGTGTAGTTTCGCACTAGGAAATACTTCTCCATGCTAGTAATCCAAGCCTCTGCATCTTCCCCAGAAGCTCTTCCATGGAATGTGGGAGGAGTTAGCTTCTTGAGATCCTTGCTCAAATCAGCAGCTATTTGAATTCTATCAGAATTAAAGAGAGCACTTCGACCGTCAGCTTCTGTTTTCTACTCTATTTCATACCTCCTAAGAGCTTCAGCCATTTGCTCACCCTCACGTTTCTTCCTTAGCTCCTCTTCCTTCTTACTTAAGGCTTCGGAGCGTTGATTCTCCTCACGCTTCCTGGCCTCTTCTTCTGCTTGTCTACCTCGAGCCCCTTGCTCTAGGTTGTCCATCCGCTGGCTTTGTTGTGGTAACAAAGCCCCCTGTTGGGTTAATAGTGCCATAATCTGATCCAACCTCTCATTAGGTTCTTCAGCCCGTGCACTACTGCTCGACCCAACTTTTCGTTTAGATCTTGTGGCCATGGTAGTATTTCAAAACACCTGTCAAACATAGGTGCAATTAGCATAGTAGCCCAAGGGCCTAGATTTAAACCATGCGCTCTACTACCATATATAAAGAACCTTTTTAGACTAACTTTGTCACATAAACTTCAATCGGAAAATGCGGAAGAGACTATGCACAAATAAGTGGAAAAGACATACTATTCGTTACAAAGATAAATAATGCATCATTAAAATTTATCATCATAAATCCTTTTATATACATTTAGGACA
Source organism: Cupressus sempervirens (assembly GCA_028749045.1). Taxonomy (NCBI): domain Eukaryota; kingdom Viridiplantae; phylum Streptophyta; class Pinopsida; order Cupressales; family Cupressaceae; genus Cupressus; species Cupressus sempervirens. The sequence goes on from CM053791.1 coordinate 14,637,561, forward strand.
TAACATACATCTTTTCTATTTAGCTATTCCAGCTTACAGCTTTTCAACAGTTACATAAAAAGTTTCAGTTACAAGTTGCAGCTGATCAACATAACAGTTACAAGTTACCCTTCTTGAAAGAGCATCAAATTAGAGCTGAATTTTAATGAATTACAATATGATAATTAAGTACATCTCAATGACGAACTGGGCAATCAAACTGAGATGACTCTCCAAATAAATAAGTACATCTCAAATGACGAGCTGGGCAATCAAACTGAGATGACTCTCCAAACAAATAAGTACATCTCAAATGATGAGTTGGGCAATCAAACTGAGATGACTCTCCAAATAAATAAGTACATCTCAAATGACGAACTGGGTAATCAAAGTGAGATGACTTTCCGATGAGCTCTCTAGTGGTTCCAGTCTCCAAAAGTTGTAGGACGTCTCCCACCTGCTTCCCGAGACGGAAGTGTGGCCCAGGCGCTTTAACCTCGCCAACCACGGAGTGAAGTACTCCCCCGGGTCTCTTCCTGACACGAAGAGCTCCCCGATCCTGGCACGAGAAGCCTAGCTTCCCGGAACAAGATGGGTCGGATGTATCTGGTGCGACCGTGTAACATTTCTCCATTGCAACCATGTGCCTAGTAGTCTAAACACGAAATGTAGCTGGGAAATAAATAAATGAACTACATATCTACACATATGCAGTAAAAGAATTCCAAATAGGTATAACCATGTGTCACATATACAGTATTTGGAAAAAAATAAAATGGTTTGGCCAAGCACTTTTCAACCCAGAATTACCTGTAGAAGAAACAAAAACATAATGCAACCATTCTACAGTACTGGCAGATAGGGAAACTAAACATGAAGATATCCACCTATCTGTCCCATAAATCGCTACATTACACCCGACATGAGGGGATATACTTGTTAATGCTACCAACAAGTTGACATATAATTTCATAACCATCGCACAATATCAGCCATCAGAATACACTTCAGACTTCTGAGGTACATAGTTCAGCCAACTGAATTAGGAGTTATACTATGTTATACTGGTTAACCATCTAATCAATATGTAAAAGTTTTAAAAAACAATATTTCCAAGTGCAGAATAGTAGATACAATGATACAACTCAGTTCCTGAGTATGATATTTGTGAGTTAATTGATGTCTTACCCAAGATAGTCTAGTTCGTACTGATAAGAGTAGTGTTCAAAAAGATATAAGAGTCCAACTTTAACATCTATCCGCAATGTGGTCAAGAGTTGAGGATTACATTAAGGTTAAAACATGCAATCCCTGTAGTAAGATTTAACTTCTAACTTTTAGAGTTTTGTTGTGCTTCAGTATTGATCAGAAATAAATAAATAAAAGTTCAGCGTATTAAAGGCATAACCCAGCTTAGGGTATTAAAGGAAACAGTGTCGCTGACGTCATGACTTCTAGATTTCTAGTTTAACATTCTATGGATCTATTTATTAATTAACAGCACTATGGCTTAAATAGCAACCAGTATGGTTAACAGGGTAACAGAACGGTGTCGTCACAATCACAGTCAGTCACAACTTTATCGGCTACAGTAGTATTTTTTTTTTTGACAAAGTTCCTTTAAAGACACAGCCCAAATGCTCCCTTTTCCAACTTATGTCTAAGTTTGTTGGTGGCAATTTTAAGATCTTTTAGGTGAATATTCCGAGCGAGGTTGGTGTGTCGTCGCCCTCCATTTTCTCAAGCTGCCTTCTACGCCTTCGCTAGATAAAACCCATGCATTGATTAACAGGGCACCCTAAATAGCAACGCCGAGAGGAATTGAAATGGAGAGCACGAGCACCATACTTCTCCTTCCTCCTCCTCTCCTTGGTTGACAACTGTGATGCATCTACAGCAGCCAAGCGAAGGAAGATTGGGTGGTCTTCAAAAGATTTAGAATGGATGCTTAGCAGGTCGCCAAAGCACATCTCACAAACAGCAGGATTGGAATTAGTGAAAGCCAAGGCTTTGCAGGACAATACGTGAAAGGAAGAAACACATGCGTACTCACAAACCAATTTAAGTCAAAAGACTCTAGCAGAACTTTAAAGCAGGCATAATAATACCATTTACAAAGGCAAACGGCAGGAGAAGATTTCAGAGCTTCCACATTCACTGAGTTACACAACATGGAACGCCCAAATACATGCCAACGCAATTTAAACAAAGATTTGCATTTTCCTTCATACTATTGCTAGTCAAAAAGCGACACTTCCAGTAATTCAAAAAGTAGATGGTGGCTGAATGTTAAGCAAAAGAAAACCTGGAAGATTGTAATGTCTGTTGATACGATTGCTCCTACCAATTTTCTGCCCAAGGTCCACTCTTGCCATATGACGTACAAGGCTATAGATGGCCCTCTTTCCTGTCTTGTTCCCCATTTCTTCCCCAAACCCTATTCTTAACGTTGTTTCTCCCAAAATTGTCGTGTCAACTGACCTAACTGCCCGCTTCGCATTCATGCGGAAATGTAAAACAAAAATATCTCCTCCAAATTTTAACAAATGCCTTAATAGGAGAACATCTCAATTTTGTTTTTAAAACAATTCGTTTCACAAGAAAACTTATATATACATAGTTACTATGGTTATGAAATAGTAGTAAGAATGCCCCTAAGAAAGGTATTAATGTTATCCACATATACACAATTAACATTAGATCAAACTTTTTCATCAATTTAATTTATATTTGCTTATTTCAGGGTCTCTATTTAAATCAAATGTTATTTCCACATTCATTCTACTGTCTAGAATAAACATAGTAAGGCACAGTAACAGTATTCTAACATCATATAAATCCTAAGTGAAGTGTGTGTGGTCGCATAATCATTCGACACATCCCTTTCCATGGGGCTAACCTTCTCTACCTCGACCACACTTCTGTCGTGACGATCCCTGCATCCACTCAGACACTCACAACCATAACAAGGAGTCAGTATCGATCATTATTAACAACTTGTTTGCATCATTATTTAAGAATAACATTAACTGAATCAGAACTATAAACATCGCATCATGATTACATCAAATAACATCATCATTGAATGTAATATTTCATACGTATCCATCATCATAATTCATTTCAATTAGAAATTTTAAAACATTTACTTTCATTCAACTTTTAACTAAGTCTTAGTTTTGACCAAGTCGACATAGCCACATAAGCAAGAAGGAAAATGTTCTAAGGTGAGACGTGACATTTCTAAGGTCAAGATTCTCTTTTATCTTATAATGTAGTGTGGTCATTATCATAAGAACCTTATGATAGAATGAAGGATTTTAGGTATCTTATAGGATTCATAATTTTGATTTGTTCATGGTTTATTACAAGTGTAGCTAAGGCCCAAGAGAAATGTGGAGAATTTGTGATTCTCTTATCATATAATTCTCCTTCTTATGATCAAGTTTTGCTTGATTCTATCAAATTCTTAGGTCACTATGTAGGATCATTATGAGGTAATCCAAATGCTACACTTGGGCCATCAATCTCTTAATTCACGTGCAAATTAATGATCTTGGAAGAATATCAAGTGTGGTGTCCTACTAGGGGATTGATTGGTGCCTACCCCTAGTTTGCTTTTCAGTTATTATTGTCGAACTCTTCTAGGCCAGCTTTATGTTTATACTCGATGCTCAGTGACATTGTTTTTCAAATTATTGGATATTGTTTCATACTCAGTTGATTATATGACGAGTTATTTTGGTACTAGTTATTTCTTGTATACATTGATTTCAATTATTTCATGATGATAGTTAGATGAATTATTTGTGTATTTTATATGGATACTTGCATGTGTATAGTGTACCTATCTGTTTACTTTTTGTATGATGTTTCTGATATGGTTGAGGGAGGGAGTCATAGTCACCTGCTAGTTGGGATCTACACGATGTACCACTTTCGGCCATTGTATGTTTAGTTAAGAATATGAATATGTACATGCATAGATTTTATGCATATTGTAGGTATCAGGTATTGACTTCCCTGAATTGCCAAGATGAGTGTACCCTATCGCAGTATTTCAATGGTATAAGTGGGGAGATAATTCTTAAGTCCAAATCCTAACCTAAGCAAATTGTCCTAGAAAGTAGGATAAGTATCTGAGTTGTTTACCCATCTGAATTTGTCAAGTGACATGAATTTGTGACTTTGACCTTGGAGTTTGATTATGTTCTTTGTCTTGCAGTTCAGTGTTCGTAGTTCATCTTGTGGATCTGCGATGATTTTCAGTTGTAATTAAACCAAATTAAAAGATAATTTATTAATTTAATTTAAATAAAAAATTTATAAATAAAATTCAATATTTAATTATATTTAATTGATTGAGAAATTAATTATATAAAAGAATTAAATTTAAAAGATCATATTAAAGTTTAATTTTGGGCGTAATAATATTTATTTAATTCAATAATTCATTTTTAAACAAATGCTAAATCTTATTATTACTTAAGTTAATAAATATTTTTATCAAAAATGTCTCAAGAATTAATTAAAGAGAAAAAGAAAATTATTTAATAAAGATATTTTAGTTAAATGGCAAAAAGGTTGTACATGAATATTTAAAATGTAATAAAATAATAAAAGATCAAGATCAACGGGTCTTCTTCTGTGAATGCACAATCGAAGTCCTAAATGTAGGGGAGAACTCTTTATCAGAGATCTAGAGCTCATTTTTATAGGAACTGGGTTTTGGAGGAGCAATTTTGGAGAAGGAGGTTTTCAGAAAGATAGGGAAATACTTGCGTACTTCATGCACTGTCGAATTAGCAGCAAATTCAGGTAGAATCTTGTGGTTAATTTGCGCAGTAGATTTTCATTCTTAAATTTCTTATCTTCTTCATGTCTAGATTAATCTGTTCTCAGAATTTTAGATTTGGTTGATATCATTGTGTTGTAATTTACTGGTTTTTGTTCTTGATTTCATCAGTGAATTAATTAATTAAATTGATACCCTTGTCATATACTTTCATTGTTTGTCATTTTGAAATTGTCTGTATTTGAGAAATTGAGAATTGGAAGCCTCATTTCGTGAATTTAATAGATGGGTATTTTAATTAGGTAGGGTTTTGGGATGAAATTGAATTATAGAATGAAAAATTTGATTGCTTATTCGGGTCTTCCCTATCAGATCTAAATTCACAATTTTTATTAAAAAAAATCTAAATAAAAATTTGATTGAAGGGGGGTCATATTTATTTGTTTTTAATAAACAAAAAAAAAAAATTAAAAATGTTTTGGAGGGAGGCAGGACACCACATCCACCTTCCCTCTCGTTTTCTACCTCCCTCATGGCATATGGGGTCGCAGCAGTCTTGTTGTGTCAATAGCGATACCGCTGATGTAGGACCTGTTGCAGTAGCATATTTGTTGCAGGCCTGTGGGCCTTTAAAACACGTTGACCTTTCCTTTTAAATTTTTTTTTATCTTTTATTAAATTAAAATATTATTAATGATTTTTAATAATAGAGAATGATTTCAGTAATGTCAACATGTCAGGATTCCCAGTTCGAGTCATCTGAGATCTTTAATGAGTCTCAGATTCAATAGGACTTTCAAAAGGCATTGATCCTATCGGAGACTCTAGCTGATGATGAGATTTATAATTTAGATGAGGTTGTTACTAATCAAATTAGAGAATGGGTGAGGTCTAATAGCTTTATGGAGCTAGAGAAGGACGATTCTCGGGCTGTTGGGGCATAGGCTGAAGATCTGAAAGTTTCAAACATAAACTAGGATGTTGTAGAGCAACCTGAATCCCAAGAGAAGGCAGAGCTTTGCTCAGAGTTGATAGTCTCAAATTCTGCCCAAATGTCATTAAAATTGGGTTTTGATCCTAAAAAAATACTCTCAATTCAACAGACCCCCTCTCAAATCATCCAAGATAAGCCCACTCCGAAGAAAAGAGGCAAAAAACCTAAGAATACTCAAACTAAAGAAGAAATTGCAGCAGGTATCCAATTAACCTTGGATGGAAAATTCACACCCTCATAAAGATTGACGAGGAGGACTAAGTGTTCTCCTTGTCAACCATGAAGATAATTTCATAGAATGTCAAAGGATTAAATGCCTCTGAAAAAAGATACAGAATCAAGAAAGAGTTGGATTCTATGAGAGCAGATGTCATTATTTTGCAAGAAACAAAAATATCACAAGTAACTTTGATGAAACCATTGGGAAATGGTCAAATTGGCAATCAGTTCATAGAGCCAGGAATGGTGCCTTGGGGGGATTGGTCATCCTTTGGGATTCTAAAGTAGTTCAATGTCATCTATCAAAGTAGAAGGACAATTGGAAGGCATTATCTTTGAACTGGTTTGACAAAAAATTCCTCCTGTTCAATGTATATGGCCCTTCTACAACATTGGATAAGTAGAGAGTTTGGATGGAATTGACTCACGTGGTTCAATCTCACTATGACCAACATATCATAATAAGGGGAAATTTTAACACTATCCTCAAACTGTCTAAAAAGTGTGGTGGCATCACCCTGCCGCTGAAAACCATTCAAGATTTCTCCAAATTTGTAGAAGATAACAACCTTATGGACATCGAGCCAACAAGTGGCTCATACACTTGGACTAATAAAAGAGTTGATTATGCCCAAATAGCTATCAAATTATACCGATTCTTAATTTCTCAAAATTGGAAGTTAACTAATTCTACCTTTCTATCAGATATCATGCCAAAGCCAGGATCTAATCATTTTCCTATCAGCATTCAAGTGAGTTTTCAGCCAGCTCAACATAGCCATTATTTAAATTTGAGAGAATGTGGCTGAGACATTCAGTTTTTCTGCTCTCAATCAAACAATGGTTGACTACTACCTCCCCCCCCCCCGCAACTGACAGAACCAAAATGTATTGATTCGCAAGTAAATTGAAATTTATCAAAGTTCAAATCAAGAAGTGGAATGAAGTGGTCTTTGAAAACATTTTCAAACAAAAGGAGACTGTCAAGCAACAGCTAGAAAATGTTCTTGAGATGACTACCAATCAAGGTATGGACAATGAATCTTTTGCCACACAAAAAAGGTTATCACTTCAATGGGAAGAATTGTGTAGTATAGAAGAGGTTTATTGGAGACAAAAATTGTGGGAACTTTGCCTAAAGGAGGGAGATAAAAATACAAAGTACTTTCATGCTTCAACCAAGAAAAAAATACTTGTCAATCAAATTTTCTCCATTAATAATGTGGATTCTGGCATTATTCTAACAGATCCTCAAAGAATACAAGATGATGGAGTGAGGTTTTTTAAATACTTTTTAGCCCCTCTGATTCTTCTAGATGCCACGGCCACACGCGAGGTTGAACTACTTGAGTCCATCCCAACAATTGTGTCAAAATCGAATAATTTGAGGTTAATGGTGCCATGTACAATCTAGGAACTCAAAAAGGTTATCTTCTCACTTCCTCCAGATAAAGTGCCAAGTCCAGATGGATTTACTGCTCTATTCTTTTAAGCATGTTGGGATCTAGTTGGATGGGAACTCCTTCTTGTAATTGGAGAATCCAGATCTAGCAAATCCATGCTAAAATACTTCAAGACTACTAAAATAGCTATTATTCCTCAAGCTAAAACACCTAAAACCTTTGCTGATTTCAGGCATGTTTCTCTATGTAACAATTTATAAAATCATCATGAAGGCCATATATTTTAGAATGCAATACTTGGTACCGAGCCTTGTATCTCAGCCACAAAGTGGGTTTGTTTCGAGCAGGGAAACAATGGAAGGAGCATTAGTGGCTCATGAAACACTCCACTTCATAAATACTAGCAAATCGTCAGATTTTTCATCAAGTTGGATATGATGAAGGCCTATGATAGAGTTTGTTGGGATTTCTTGTTTAAGGTTTTGCGCAAATTGGATTTGGGAAAATTGAAGTGGGTGAGGGCCTATATCTCAAGTGCTTAGTTCTCAATTTTGATTAATGGGGTGTCAGCGGGTTTTTTGCTTCCACACAAGGAGTCTAGTAGGGTGATCCTTTATCTGTAGTCCTCTTCATTCTGATGGTAGAATCCTTCAGTAGACATCTTCAGAAATAGCAAGCTTCAAGTAGCTGGAAAGGTGCCCAAATAAGTGAGACAAGCATTTCAATAACACACACCTTATTTGCAGATGATACACTACTTTTTGGAGCCTCCACAGTTTCGGAAGCAAGACAGATTAAAAAATCTTTGGATTTGTATACCTCAACCTCAAATCAAAAAGTTAATTCACAAAAGTCAAAGATAAATATGTTCAATGTCAATCAGATAATATCAAACAACATTGTCAGGATCTAAGGATTCACAATAGATTTTTCGCTTTATGTCTATCTGGGTATTCCTTTTTCTGTTGGAGCAAATAGAACAAGTTACTGGACACCCATAATTGATAGAATTAAGTCAAGAGTAGTTTCTTGGAAAGCAAGATGGCTTTCACTTATAGGCAGAGTCCTCCTTATTAAATTGGTGCTTTCAACAACATCAAACTACTACTTATCAGTTCTCAAAGTGCCTACTTTAGTTATTCATGTCATTCAAAAAATTCTGAGAGAATTCTTATGGACAGGAAATATGAATGGGGATAAGAAAATCCCACTTGTGTCAATTGATAACATGGCACAAGCAAAGTAACTGGGTGGTGCGGGGATTCATGACTTGCAAAAATGGAACAAATTGTTCAGAGGTAAGCTAGAATGGAAAATGTATACTAATTTGCAAAATGTCTGGTGTCAAATTATGCAACATAAATATCTAAACAATGCTAATCCAATCAGAATCCTCACCATTCTTGATCCTCCTAAAGAGTCAACAATATGGGACTTTATAATGTCTTCAAGAGAGTTAGTAACCAATTACATCTCTTGGGAAGTCAATAGTGGCTCACAAGTCAAATTCTAGCATGACTCATGGAATGGGGAACCTCCCCTTGCCAACTTTGAAAGAATTGAGGATATTGTTTAAGCTTCTGAAAATGTATGGACAATTCACTTAATAAATTTTGTGTCAGATGTATGTATGTTCTCAAGAAGAGTGATATGGAAAGATCCAATAGAATTGCCCCTTCCACCCATGGAATGTAAGCATATGGAAATGATTCTCTCATAAAAAGGTGGTCTATTTGTCAACCTTGGAACCCAAGGTGATTTGGGTTCCCAGTAGAGAGGGTAACTTCAATATCAAAGATGGATATAATCTTTCTCAACAACAAGAAATTAATAAGCATCCCTCTCATGCTTTATCCTTTTGTTGGTGTCACTTCACACTACCCAAACTTGGATGGTTTTTGTGGTTAGCTTTAAACAAAAGGGCATTAACTAGTGACTAACTCCATTAATTAAAGATTGAACAACCTTTCAATTGCATTATGTGTGATCGTGAAGAGGAAAATGTGGATCGTCTTTTTTTTAATTTGCCCTGTTACCCAACAATGTTGGACATTTGTTTTAGGAAAATTGCAGTACTCTACATCTCTACCAAACAAATTATGGGACTTGTTTTAGTCATGGCCAGAATTATTCTCAAATTCCCTCTTCTCCGCTCTATGGTTATGTATTCTAGCTTTGGTTGTTTGGGTGATTTGGTGGGAGCACAACAAAAGAATTTTGTGTAAAGTAATTACTCCAATTCAAGTGGTTCTTTCAAATTTGGAAAAATCAATCTCTGAGGTGGTAAACACCAGTCGTTCAAAGCTTAAATGTAATCTTCGTATGACATGTTCAGACAGTATTGTTACATGGGAATGGAAGCATATTCATGGTCCAACTGGGTGGTGTCACCAATCATTTTCTTCAAAGACTCAAGACTATCATCTAGTTCATTGGATTCATCTTGTCCAGGGGATTGTTAAAATAAATTTTGACGGCTCTTCGAGAGGTAACCCAGGGAAATCGAGGGTGGGTGTGTACATTTGAGACCACTAGGGCTCTGTTTTGGCATTGAAATATTTCCCACTCCCCCAACGTACAAACAATATGGTTGAGGATCAGGGTTTACTGATTGGGCTGGCTCTTGCAAGAGCAAGAGGATTTCAATGTGTTCAAATAGAAGGTGATTCATTGGTAATAATCAATACTTGCATTAAGAGGAAATCATGTAATTAGTAGCTTGAATAAATTCTTCAACAAGTCTGGCTTCTCCTTAATTCATTTCAAGAAATTTACATATCTCATACTCTCTGCGAAGGTAATGTGGTAGCAGATCACCTTGCCAATAAAGGTTGTGATGGTCATGAAGTGACAACATTTTCCCCTAAAGAAGTTGCTAGGCAGGATACTAAACTTCATGAACTGATTGTATAAGATGTAAATGATCTAGGCAATCATATGAACAACTAAAGCCTTCATTAGATTGCTAGCTGATTGCCAGCATGGCCTGCAAGGAAATAAGTGCTTCTAGTTGCACTCGCGTCCAATTCAGTGTTTTGTTGATAATTTAGGTATTTGGCATCTCAACGACTCTTGGATATTTTGTTTGGGTTCAGCTTAGGGAAAAGGTGCCCCTCATGTATAGCTCTCAGTAATTTTGTGATTTCCATTTGAAAAAAAAAATGTAATCATCCATTGTATATATCATACATGTATATGACAATGATTCTGAGGTTTCTTCCTGATTCTTCCACAGATGAGTCTTTGAATCAGTTTATTAATATAATTACGGTGCCTAGTCCACTTTGGCATATGTATGTATGTATGTATGTATGTATATATGTATGTATGTATATACATATATATGTATATGTATATATATGTATATATATATATATGTATTTATGTATGTATGTGTATATGTATGTATGTATATACACATATATGTATATGTATATATATGTATATATGTATATATATATGTATATATGTATACATATATACATATACATATATATGTATACATTTATATATATGTGTGTGTGTGTGTGTGTGTGTGTATATATATGTATAAATATGTATATATATGTATATGTATATGTATATGTATATATATATATATATATATATATATATATATATATATATATATATATATATATATATATATATATATAGATATGTATACATATATATGTGTGTGTGTGTGTGTTACATATATACATATATACACACACACACATATATGTATACATATATATGTATATATATATATATATATATATATATGATTTTGAATAATAGTTTTATTATTTATTAAATTTGTTAATAATTAATAATTTATTTATTATAGTGTAGTAATTATTAATTAATTTAATTATTGCAGTTTAATTAAATAAATAAATTAAACTGCAATAATTAAATTAATTAATAATTACTACACTATAATAAATAAATTATTAATTATTAACAAATTTAATAAATAATAAAACTATTATTAAAAATCATATATATATATATGTGTGTGTACATACATATATATGTGTGTGTACATATATATGTATATATATACATATATATATGTACATACATATGTATATGTATATATACATATCTATATATATGTATATATATACATATAGATAGATATATATATATATGATTTTTAATAATAGTTTTATGATTTATTAAATTTATTAATAATTTATTTATTATAGTGTAGTAATTATTAATTAATTTAATTATCACAGTTTAATTCAGTTTAATTAATAGTAAATATTGTATAATAAGTTTAAATTAAAATGTTATTATGTTATTATTTAATGATTATGATTATTAATAATCTTGTGATTATTTTATTAAATAATCAATTATTAGTATTTAAGAATTTAGTAATTATTATTTAAATTATTTTATGATATTTAATAGAGGCATTTTTATATTCAAAAGTTAATGGTATTGATGCGTTCAAATTTGAAAGTGAAAATGGGTTAAGTTGTAAGGGAAAAATTTATAAACTTTGGTAAAGTTGAAAACTTACATCGAAATGAAAATGAGGCCTTGAAAACCTATAAGAAAAAATTAAACCTTTGTGTTTTCAAGACCTAATGTATTGAGAAAGTTACATTGTTTTTACTATATGTGATATGTGGTTTATTGATGTTGGGTTTCGAGGTTGACTTAGCTTTGACCAAATCATGATGTTTACCAGAGGCTTGGGGGTTTGTTATGTGAGGTCATGATGATGTTTTGTATATGATCTTTTATACCCAACCTTGGTGATGTGTTGTGTATTTCTATGATGAGTTTGATCTATTGGTGGTTATTGCTTTCCAGTGTTCTTGTGTGGAATTGAGGTGAATGGTGTGACCTTTCTGACATAACCTTTGAGTCTTCAATCAATTATCTTTGGATTGCTTCCCAGTTTCTTGTATAGAACTAAGGTGATTATGAGTTATTATTTTTTAGGTGACGTCATGTGGTTTCATAGTTTTGTATATGTATACTTGATTTTGGATCAGTCTTGTTAGGATGATTGTATTGGTAGAATCTATGATTATGATCACTAATATTTCAATACTTCTCAGTTGCTTGTTTAAGAACTAATGTGTGTTTTATGGTCATTTGAGATCTATTGCTTTTGATGAGCTTAGGGTAGGTTATTTGTATTTCATGTTGGGAAGTGGCTTACAATGGAGGTCAAGACCCTCAAGAGGCTGACGGGTAACCGATTGTAGGTTATTTTAATAAGTGATAACATTTCATTAAATGGGTTTAAAATGAATTAATAAGATATTGGTACCATAGAAAGTCACTAGGGGGTCTAGGGTATTAAAAAACTACCAGGGTAACCTTAGAGATGACTTGTTAGTATGCCTTGTCTGTATGAAAGGATATTGACGCTGCCTAGAGACACTAGGGGGCTCGGAGTACATAGTGGCTACTAGGTTAACCTTAGAGTTGGCTCATGTGATGACATTTACACACTTGCATAGTAGATTCCCTACATGTCATTGTTGCCTATGGGTTTAGATGTCACTTGTGGGTACCTTGAGTTAGATTACTTTCAAGTTTTTCTTGACCTAGATGTTGATTTTGACTTTTGAAATTTTTATCCTATTTGGGACTTGAGACTATCTCCTCAGTGTGGTGGGAGTGGACCCTTTTCAGGTTATCATGAGGTCGAGTGGTAGTGCTTTTTACTTTTGCCATTGAGATCCTACAGTTTGATGCCATGGCCAGAGTTCCTTGTTCTGCATTTCCTTTCATTCTATTTGTGTGTAATATGATGGATGGTTATACCTATTGCATTGTATTTTAATTCATGGATCTTAAAGAGATGATGTAATATATGTTTATGATGCATATTCTTTCAGCCTTTCATATCTTGTGACCTATATAGTGGATGATTGTGCATTCTAACTATTGCCAAGTGGCATTTGAGATAATTATAAATTTTTTAAATGGATTATTACTTGTAGATTATTCTTTAATGTGGATGTGTTATATATTGGTTTTAGTATTAATTAAGCTTAAATGTGATTCAACATCATAGGACCCTTGTTGGAATTTGTTTTATGGTATGTGCTTATGTTTATGTTATTACTTTTGCTATATTATTTATGTTGTTAAGTTACTATCTTTATAAAAAAAATGTTTGGAAAATGTAGTGAAACTTTAGGTTAATTTCTTTTGGGTTCCCTGGTGGGGCGTTACAATGATCTTTGTTCTAAATGATATTTTGTAAAATTTATCTTGTTAAGTTAGTTTCTATATAGTTGTTGAAAAACGTTATTACACCTCTTGGGGAAAAGGCATGTCTTTTCACCTATATTGATTCCTCTATTATATAAAGAGGATCATTATGTTCTAGGGATGAATTCATAGATACAATCTTTTAGAAACTCATAAATTGAAGAATGCATAATTGGAATTTCATTTTCAGATCTTGCATCTAGTTCAATGCAACTTTATTCCTATTATTAATATAGTATCAAGGGCTTCTATCTTTCCAAATTTGTGCAAATTCTTTTTGTTATTTGATTTGTTCCCTGTGGTATCTATTTCACGAAGGTAGATCTTGAATGTGCTATCTTATGGGATAATTGTTTTGATAATATTATGATTTCAATAGAAAAATTAATATTGTTTAACATTTGGATTATGTCTCACTAGCCTTCTCTATTAAATGTGGCATATTAAATAATTGAAACACATAGAAGTCGTTCAGTTCACAAATTTCTTCAAGCAACATATTTAAAAATTGTCTCTCAAGGTTAAACATAGATCACTTAAGCATCATTTCATTACCTAAGGAAGGCAGGCACTGATCTTACATTACTTTGAGTTTTGGTTAAGCATTTCTACATTCTCAAAGCAATCTATATTTAAACATTCACAACATACACAATACATTTAAGCAATCATATAGTCTAAAGCAATTTATACAAGAGCATGTCCTTCTTTAATTTTTTAGGGCCTGGACCCCATAAGGGAGTCAATGCCCTCCTATAGTATAGTTCTCGGTTGTGGGGGACTAACTATACCCCCCAACCTAGTGAAAGGGAAGCTTCTGATTACCACCCAGCCCCAACCCCCTACTTTTGTCATGGCATATAGTTGTAGATAGGGCCTCTGTAGGTTCATGCAAACGCACCACCCTAGGAGAGAGGGATGATACATAAGAGGCCCTTATAGCTTCACTACGGACTTAATTACTTACTTACTTATGAGTGAGAGCCCATGAGAATTGTTTGTTGGTTGGGTAACCACACGTGCGTGATCTATGAATGTAATACCCCACCCTACTGCCCCAACTATAGAAGAGAGGGCGGGACCTTCCATAGCCATAGAATTTGAAGGGAAGGGCGAAATTCTAGATAGATAGTTCCCGATATTGCCTAATCAAATTCTAGGGTGGGAGAAGAACTCAAACATTTTGTATGATTCACAATTTGATTTTCTTACGATATATTGCCAATTTAAGAAAGTGTTTGACTAATTCATATTATTTTCTATAAAATTTCTTCAACCAACAGATTAGGTTAAGGTATAGGCCTACCTACCTTGGTTCTACAAAGGCTAAAGTGTAGGAATTCAATTTCATAAAAGATTGCATTCATTAGACCTCCACAAGCAACATTGTTGCAAAGCAGGATGCTAGGCTAGCTGGTCATATGAGAGATTTAGTGAAGACAAATCCACTCTTATTCCATGGTGAGAGTATTGGTACCAAAGCTGAGAATTGGTTGATAAACATAGAAATATGGTTTGCGATGCATGCTTATGAGAGCAATACTAAATCTATATTTTCTATTCTGCAGTTACAAAGCTTTGCATCTAACTGGTGGAATTCAGAGGAGCAAATGTTGTATTTGGATATTGTTATAGTATCATGGGAGTTGTTCTTAGAGACATTTCGAGCTCATTTCATATCTAATTATTGGAGGCAACAGTGAGCAAATGAATTCCATGCCTTGCATCAAAATAACCTATCCATAGAATCGTATGAGCATTGTTTCATGGAATTGAAGCCATATTCAGGATTCCAGCACGATGAGGCCATGTTAGTACAACATTTTGTGAGAGGCCTTAATGTTCATCTCATTCAGGATGTATGGCTCCTTAAACCTAAAACAGTTAGGGAGGTTGTTGAGAAGGCTTTGGTAACAGAAGGGAGCCTCGCTATAGAGCGTAGTTGCAGTACAAGTGGACAATACAGATGATATTATCGGTCAAGATTAACTCAATGGGGTACCTAGTATTAGGGCACTGGTTACACCATATTTTTCCCTTCATCCTCGAAGGGAGGACAAAACATCAAGAAGAAAAGTTTCCAGGATTATAAGAGCAATAGATCACAATTCAATTAGGGGGGTAATATTGGAAAGGACATGAACTAGTATCATAACAAGAGACCATACAATAGCCAACTCACATAGGATTCTAGGTCAAGTTTCAGTGCAAGCAATGTTCAATCCTCTAGTGCACCACCTATAAAAAAGGATATTTACAAGAGGATAGAATGTTTCTCATGTGGTCATTTTGGACACATCGTAGTTAATTATCCACAGAGATTATTTCAGGGACCCAGTCAGCATTAGGCAGTTTCTAAGCCTACTATAGGAGATGCAGGGAGGTCTCATCGAGTATTTGCAGTTGTTGACCATCACCAAGAAGAGCATCAAGGCATTGTGGTTGAGACATCATGTGTGTGTGGTGATGTTCTGATTTCTATCTTATTTGACTCAGGAGCTACATTTTCATTTATTTCTCCATCTTTAGTAGAGCATTGTAAACTAGTTAGGGAAAAGCAAGATAATAGGTGGCAAGTTGAGTTGGCCTCATGCACCAAACTACTAGTAGAATCTTTCGTGTATTCTTGTGTTTTGGGCCTTGGCAACTTTGTCACCCCTTTTTCTTCTCTTCAAGCCAACTCCTGGATGTATAATGAATTAATGAATTTCAAAAGAAAAGTGGGAAAGATGCGGCAGGACCAGGAAATTGATCGCACAAAGGTCACTTAGATGGAAGTTTAGGTTGGTAATATACTGGATAAACTAAAGGAATATGAACACAAACTTTGTTTATTGATCAAAGAGAATGGCAATAAGATGGAGCGGCTTACTTCCAGCATTTATGCAGCAGTTGCAAGCCTAGGGAAGAGAATTAATGAAGAAATCATGTCTCCAGGTGGTCCAAGTAAAAGAACTAGACAGAGCTCAAGGAAAAAGGCAGCCGAGGTAACTAGGGATCTGCCACTGATACCATCCAAAGCACTGTGGAAGCAGGCAAAGAAGTTGTGAAAATGATCAAAGAGTTGCAGTAGCAGCTAGTAGTGTCCCTGGTATCTGGTCTCTGTTTTGGTAGTACTCCTAGTATCTGGTTATTGGTCTTGGTTTTTTATCTGGTTTTTGTTCGTTGTTAAAAACTAGGTTCCAGGTCCTTGTAAAACCTGGTTTCGTTTTATGGTTTTATTTTGTGGTTTCAGGTCCCTGAACAACCTGATTTTGTTACTTTTAAACTATAGGTTTTAGGTCCTTGTAAAACCTGGTGGTGCTTAATGGTTTTTCTTTTTCTTTTTTGTTAAGGGTTTTGGGTTCCCTTCAAAACCTATTTTTACCCTAATCTAAAACTTTGTCACCCCTTTTGATCTGCATGTTATTATCTTGGGGTCCTATGATTTCATTTTTCGGATGGATTGGCTTGATGTGCATGCAACCAAAATTGATTGTCGTCACAAGAGGATTCAATGTGTAGATGATTTTGTGGTTAATGCAGACATCATTGGTATACAAAGACCTATCTCCTTGTGTATGATCTCAGCAATACAATTGAAACAATGTATGTGACACGAATGACAGCTCTTTGCAACAACTATTGATGACTTAGACGAGAATCAGAGCTGAGAGTCTACCCTAGATAATCATCCTCTTCTACGACAGTATGTTGATGTTTTCCCTATAGATATTTCAAGTATCCCCCCGAAATGGGAGATTGACTTTCCTATAGATCTTGTTATTAGAGTGGCGCCTATCTCTAAGGCACCATATAGGATGACAACACAAGAGTTGAGTGAGTTGCAACTTTAGCTAGAGGAGTTGTTGGGAAAAAAACTTCATCAGACCTTGTGTTTCCCCTTAGGGATGTCCTGTCATTTTTGTGAAGAAGAAGGATGGTTCCCTTCAATTATGCATTGATTATAGACTTTTGAATAAGCTCACTATAAAGAACCAATATCCTCTTACTAGAATTGATGACCTATTTGATCAGTTGAAGGGAGCCAAGATGTTCTCTAAAACAAATCTCAAATCAGGGTACCATCAACATCAAATTCATGAAGCAGACATTCATCGAACTACTATTTGCACTAGATATAGACATTATGAGTTTACAATGGTTCCATTTGGTTTGAACAACGCACCATCAATCTTTATGAGCTTGATGAAAGGATTTTTTTGTACATACTTGGATTGATTTGTTATTATTTTTCTTGATGATATTTTGGTTTACTCAAGGACTATCGAAGAGCTTGTGGGGCATCTGAGGCAGGTATTGCAATGTTTATGAGATAACCAACAATATACCAATTTTTCAAAATGCAATTTTTTTCAAATTGAAATCAACCACTTGGGACATGTATGATATGCCCTTAATATTGGTGTATATAGAGTTATGAATAGTCAACTTGTGGCTATCTTAATCCTTAACTAAGTCATGTTATCATTATTATATTATTATTTAGGTATGAAGGTCAGCCTAGGTGTTATGTAGGGTTGTGTCTATTCAACCTAAGCATAATTAGGTATATATATAAGAGGTTGTGAGTCTTATTTCATCATCACATTGGAAGTGTGTTCTCATTGGAGATATTTGGAGGTTGCCTGCTTGAAGTGGCCTATTACTCTCAGTTATTATCACGTATTTATATAATATTTCATATTATTTCTTCTATTTTGCAAGTTATTTCATTACAAGTGGTATCAAACCATGATCTTGGCACCATAGAAGCAAGATATTTTCTCAACATTGGGGTGATTTTGGGAAGAGCATAACTTTCATATTTTGGTGAATTTTTCAAATATTTTTAAAGGATTTTTGAAGACCAAATTAAAGAAGCTATAGTCCAAAATTTAGAGGAATTGAAGCAAATTTGAGAAAATTATTGCAGAATTTCTATTTCTACACAATTTATTGAGATCTTCATATCTCTCACATTCTATCAAATTGGAGTATAACTTGTATTGAGTTTTTGAATACATAGTAGATAAGCCTAAATTTCAAAGCTTGGAGAAATTAAAGAAAAAAAAATAAGCAAGATATTGCAAAATTCGAAAAATTCTCTCTCAAGACAGCAAATTTGCTAATTTTTTTTGGCTTTTTTTTTTCCAAGTGTATCTTGGCCCTAGTAAGTTACAGTAAATAAATAAATCGAAGAATTTACATTTCATTTGTGTGATTTATTTCAAAAATATTGGTTTCCATCATGACGAGGCCTTCAACAAGAGACAAAAAGAATGCTACCACACTGGGGAAATCCTCTAATCAAGATTGGGAAGCAACAGAGGATTGTAATTCCAATAAGGAACTTAGTAAGTTCAAGGAAGAGGTTACGAGGGATATGTTTGACCTACGAGAAGATATATTAGATATATGAAGCATGTTAAGCACCTATATGAATGAAACAAGGAAGGAGCTCCCAAGCAATCAAGGTGAAACCTTCAAGTTGACTAATAATGACACAAATTTTATTAATCCTACAAGATCTAGGAATTTTTTTCCAAAGTTGGGTATGCGCAAATTTGATGGCAAGGATCCTCTAACATGGATAAATCAAATGGAGAATTTTTTTTGAAGTACAACAAATCCCACATGGACAAAAGGTCATGATGGCTTCCTTATATCTAAAACCAGATCAATTCATTTGGTATCATTGGCTTTGTACTCATAGGAGGAAAAGGGGTCTCACTGTATCATGGTCAATTTTTATAGAAGAACTCCAAGCACAATATAACAATAGTGTGACAGAAAACTTCTTTAGCCAACTTGCTAAGCTTCAACAAATAGGATCAGTTAAGGATTATATTCCAAAATTCTAAAATCTATCCTTAAGAGTGGATACAATTACAGAGAACATGAATGATTTATTCTTGGGTGGTCTTAAGGATCACATTCAACATGAGGTACGCATGTTTTGTCCCAGCTCACTAAATGAGTCTTTTATATTGGCACGCAGTGTAGAGGAGAAGTTATTGATTCCTAGAAAGCAAGGGGCTAATGTGACAAGAGAAAAAGGATATTCAACACCTTCTCTTCCTCAACCTACTAGGTTGACTCCACAAAAAATTGAGGAGAAAAGAGCAAAAGGGTTGTGTTTCAATTGTGATAGCAAAGATAGTCGAAGACATAAATGTAGTGAAAAGAAATTGTTCTATATTGAAGGTCCAAGTGAGGAAGAAGGGGATGAGCCCATATTAGAGGAGGGTAGGGAGTCAAGTGAGGAATCACATGATTCTCAGCCAATCATTTCTTGTCATGCACTTTCAGGTTTTAGTGCAACACAAACTCTCAAGATAGTGAGTTTCTTAAAGAAGCAAAAAGTAACAATGTTGATTGACTCAGGTAGTACTCATAATTTCAACAAAAAGTCGGCAACTCTTCTAAATTGTTTTATATATCTAGCCCCAGAGTTTCAGGTTTTGATCACAAATGGGGGTATAGTTAGTTGTTTAGGGAAGTGTCATAGTATCAAATTATCCATGGGAGATTATCAACTTGATACCCCAATGTATGCAATATTCATGGGTGCAACGGATATTGTTCTGGGAGTACAATGGCTTACTACATTGGAAACAATTGAGATGAACTTCCCAGAACTATTCATGGGATTTCAATCAAAAGGAAAGGTAGTGGAGCTAAGGGGATTGAAGGAAAAATCCCCACAAATGGTAAGCTCTCATCAAATGCAAAAGCTTCTTAAGAAAGGTGTAGATGGCTTTGTGGCCCAGCTATGTTCATTAGAAGTCTCTCAATCTAATGCTCTTACTCATCCAGATTTACAAGCAATAATTGATCATCAATCAGTGATTCTTGGAGATATTCCTAAAGGACTTCCTCCTAAGAGGGATCATGATCATGCCATACAACTAATTCTAGGGAGCCAGCCACCGAACATTAGGCCTTATAGGTAACTACACATACAAAAAAGTGAGATAGAAAAAATTGTTGAGGAAATGCTAGATGCGAGAATTATTAGGCATAGCCAAAGTGTTGTGATCGTGCATAAGAAGGATGAAAATTGGCACATGTGTCCAGATTATAGAGTGATCAACAAGTACACCATTAAAGATAAGTTTCCTATTCAAGTCATTGATGATCTTCTAGATGAATTAAATGGAGCTATGTATATTACCAAATTAGATCTTAGATCAGGTTATCACCAAATTCGGATTAAGGAGTAAGATATTTGTAAGACACCATTTCGAACTTATGAGGGTCATTATGAATTTAGGGTGATGTCATTCGGTCTTACCAATGCACCATCTACATTCCAAAGTTTGATGAATTCCATTTTTAAGAAGTTCTTGAGAAAGTTTGTGTTAGTGTTTTTTGATGATATATTAATTTATAGCAAGACTTGGGAAGAACATTTGCAGCATGTAGATCAAGCATTACAGTTACTCGAAGATTATCAACTCTATGCTAAGCCATCCAAATGTGCTTTTGGTCTTAAGGAGGTGGAGTATTTGGGACACATAGTTTGAGATGAAGGAGTAAAGGTGAACGCTAACAAAATTAAGGCTATCATGGAATGGCCTATTCGAACAACTATTAAGAAGTTGGGTTTCTTGGGATTGACAGCATACTATAGAAGATTTGTGAAGAATTATGATCGTATAGTAGCACCCCATACCACTCTATTGAAAGAAGGATTCTTTTCATTAGAATGAATCTGCTAATGTATCATTTGAGCATTGAAGAAGGCTATGTGTACAACTCTAGTGCTTGCCACTCTAGACTTCACCATGGAATTCATTGTGGAATGTGATGCTTCTGGAAATGGGATAGGAGCAGTTCTCATGCAAGAAGGTCAACCAATTGCTTTTGAGAGTCGTCAATTAAAAGGTAAAAATCAACTCAAACCTATTTACGAGAAGGAAATGCTAGCAATCCTTCATGCAGTTAAAAAATGGAGGCCTTATTTAATGGGTCAACACTTCAAGGTTAAGACAGATCATGATAGCCTAAAATATTTTTTCCAACAAAGACTATCATTAGAAGAGCAACAAAAATGGGTAACTAAGATGTTGGGATATGACTTTGAAATTGTATACAAGAAAGGGAAGGAAAATATTGTGGTCGATGCACTTTCCAGGAAGGATGAAAAAGATGAAGCCTTATTGTGTGCCCTTTCAATATTACAAGAAAATTGGGTGGTAGAAGCCAAAGAAGAGTGGAAAAATGATGTTGCAACAAGTAATCTCATCCAACAAATAAAAAATGACCCTAGTAGTTCAGCTAAGTTTTGTTTAAAGTGGGATATTCTTTGGTATAAAGAGTGCTTGTATCTCTGCAAGAGTTCTAATCTTAAACACAAGATTCTCAAAGAACTACATGAGTCCCCAATTGGTGGTCATTCTGGATTTTTGAAGACATATCATCAAGTCAAGCAAGATTTTTTTTGGGAAGGGCTAAAATGTGATGTTCAAAAATTTGTGGCTGAATGTTTGATTTCTCAAAGAAATAAGGAAACAATTAAGAGAACAGGTCTCTTGCAGCCTTTATCTATTCCTAGCCAACAGTGGGAAGAGGTATCGATGGACTACATCACAGGGCTTCCCACATCTAAAGGTCATAATGTCATCATGATAGTAGTTGATCGCATCACTAAATATGCACAGTTCATTGCATTATCACATATTTTTATAGCAAGTATAGTGGAAAAAGTTTTCTTGGAGAATATCCAAAAGCTAGATGGTAAACCTAAGGTTATTGTTAGTGATTGTGATTATATCTTTACTAGTCACTTTTGGAAAGATTTATTCTTATGTTTGGGTACTCAATTGGCTCATAGTTCTTCACACCATCCTCAATCAGATGAGCAAATTAAGGTTGTTGATAAATGTTTGGAAGGATATCTATGTTGTTTCACTTTAGAAAAACAATCTCAATGGGTAGATTGGCTACCTCTTACAGAATGGTGGTACAATACTTCTTTTCATAGCTCATCAAAAATGTCTCCATTTTTGGCACTTTATGGATATCATCCTCCTTCCATCACATCATCATTAAAGGTGTCACCAAGAGTTTAGGTAGTAGAGGACCACTTGCTTTATCAACAATAGGTACTTTCAAGACTCAAGGAGAATTTAGCTATGGCACAAAATTGAATGAAACAAGAAGCGGACCTACATCATAGTTAAAGAAATTTTGAAGTTAGGGACTAGATCTTCTTGAGATTGTAGCCTTATAAACAAATCTCAATGAAGCACCAAAAGAAGAAGAATAAGTTGTCTCCAAGATATTATGGACCATACCAAATCATGCAAAAGATTGGTAGTGTTGCCTACAAGCTTGAGTTGCCACAAACAACAAAGATACGTCCAATCTTTCTTGTTTCTTGTTTGAAGAAGGTAACTGGGCAGAATATTCCTGCTCAAACAGTACTACCAGAACTTGATGAAGAAGGAAGAATAATTTTGGAACCAGAGTGCATTCTTCAAACGCGTACAAAGAAGCTGAGGAACAGAACCTTGACTCAGTATATCATCTAATGAAAAAAATTACTAGTTGAAGAGGCCATATGGGAGGACAAAGAGTTCATTCAAAAGAATCCACAGTTGGTTAACATTGAGGACAATGCTTCTTTCAAGAGAGGGGGCATGCTACGGCCTTAATATTGGTGTGTATAGGGTTATGAATAGTCAACTTGTGGTTGTCTTAATCCTTAATTAAGTCATGTTGTCATTATTATATCATTATTTAGGTAGGTAGGTCGGCCTAGGTGTTATGTAGGGTTGTGTCTATTTAGCCTAAGCATGATTAGGTATATATAGGAGGTTGTGAGTCATATTTCATCATAAGATTGGAAGTGTGTTCTCATTGGAGATATTTGGAGGTTGCCCCCTCAAAGTAGCCTATTATTCTTAGTTATTATAAAGTATTTATATAATATTTCATATTATTTCTTCTATTGTACAAGTTATTTCATTATAATGTGATTTCTAATGAGGTCGTCTTTGTTGATCCCTCTAAGATTTAGGCTATATTGGATTGGCCAGCACTCACAAATACTTTAGAAGTTTGTAGATTCATGGGATTAGCAGGGTACTATCCTCGGTTTGTACAAGATTTTTCAAGGATAGCACATCCTATCACTTCCATACAAGGGAAGGGGAATAAATTCATATGATCATAAAAGTGTGAGATTGTATTTGAGACTCTTAAGGAGAGGTTGACTAGTGCTCCTATTCTAGCAGTACTTGATCCATCTGGTGACTTTATGGTATGTACAGATGCATCCCAAGAGGGTATTGGTACAGTACTCATGCAAGATGCCAGGAAAATCAAGAAGCATGAGTTAAACTACCCAACACATGACTTGGAGCTCGTTGCAGTAGTACATGCAATTCAGAGATGGAAACATTTTCTTTCGGGGCATTGATTTGAGCTTCATAGTGATCATCCCAGCTTGCAGTACATCTTCACACAACCAAATTTGAATTCTAGGTAACATAGATGGATGGATTTCCTATGTGAGTATGACTTTGAAGTGAAGTACATACAAGGGAAATAAAATTTTGTTGCAGATGCACTAAGTAGGTGAAAACATGCAATTTTGGCAGCCACTCTTAATGTTGATTTGAGGAGTCGTATCATTAAGTAACTTCCTATAGATGGTTGGTATTAGGAAACAAAGGTAGAGACTAATGCTGGGAGACCCTTCGAGCGAAGATATCCAAGTTTCACTTTGGAGGATGGGATTTTGCACCACTTAGGTCATATTTGTGTTCCTCAATTAGATGGGTTGTGTACCTTGATCATGTCAGAGGCTCATCAGGCACCATACTCAGCACATCCTAGATTTAAGAACGTGCATGCATATCTTTGGCAACTCTATCATTGGTCTGGGATGAAGAGAGACATTGCATATTTTGTAGCATGTTGCTTGGAATGATAGAGAGTTAAGGCAGAGCACCAACATCCGACAGGACCCCTACAACCTAATCTCATTCCTAAATGAAAATGGGATATCATATCTATGTACTTCAGTGTTGGTCTACCAATTTCCTCACAGAGGCACGATACCATTATGG
Source organism: Cupressus sempervirens (assembly GCA_028749045.1). Lineage (NCBI taxonomy): Eukaryota > Viridiplantae > Streptophyta > Pinopsida > Cupressales > Cupressaceae > Cupressus > Cupressus sempervirens. Next base: position 14,662,245 of record CM053791.1, read on the forward strand.
ACACTATAGATCGATTGACCAAAGTGGCACACTGCTCACCCTTGTGATCTTCATACACAACTTCTATTGTTGTTAAAAATAATTATGAAGGATATAGTTCGTCTACATGGTATTCCTAGGAAAATCATCTCAAATAGAGATTTTGTGTTTACATCACATGTGTGGACTTCTCTCCAACAAGCATTAGGAACACAACTAAACTTTATTTTAGCATACCATCCTGAGACTCGTGGACAAACAAAGAGGGTTAATCAACTCTTAGAGGACATCTTGTGTATGTACCCAATGGACCATCAGTCTCATTAGGAGGACTAATTCTACCTTGTAGAGTTTGCATATAATAATGGATACCAGTATGTCGCCTTTTCAATCCCTTTATAGTTGCCCTTGTTGTCTGCCTTGAGTTGGGATAGACTAGAGGACTATGTACTTATGGGTCCCAATATGCTTCGAGACATGGAGTAGCAAGTGGAGCAAATTCGTGAGCACTTGGTTGTAGCCCAAGATCAAAAAAAGAAGTATGTTGATGCTCATCGAGTTGATCGGCAGTTTGTAGTGGGTGATATTGTATTTTTTAGAGTGTAGGCATGAAAGAGCCCAATCCACTTTAGAAAGGGTTCTAAGTTGTTGCCTCACTTTGTAGGTTCCTTTGAAGTTCAAGAGCATACTGGGCATGTTGCCTATCCTCTTGCCTTGCCACAAAGTCAGTCGCATGTTCATGGATTTTCCATGTATCAATTCTTAGGAGATATTACCCTAAACACATGTACTTGATTGGATTACTTTGCAGGTTGAGGATGGTTAGCTAGCACTAAAGCTTGTACACATACTACAACAATGAAAACTGATCCTCAAGGGTCGAACCATCAACCAAGTTAGGGTCCAATGGAACCCCAATAATGAGCACTCAACTACTAGGGAGGAGGCCTCACAAATGAGAGAGTTGTATCCATATCTATTTTGGGAATTCCAAGAGTAAGCCCACTCTTAGGGGGAGGATGTAGTGCCCCTCCATTTTGACTCAATTGTTTAAATATTTATTTTATGTAGCTAATGCAGACACTAGATGATACTTATATTGATGACACTAGACATACTATTGATATTTACATGATGGGATATTCTTAGACTTGGTTATGATTCTTTTAATGGAAAGATGACAGTATGATAAGATCATATTATTTTCTTATGATTTCATGGTTGGCGATTAGTTGTGATATTGTGACTTATTATGGTTCGATATTACATGTTAATCTTAGAGATGTTCTATTGCTATGGTTTCAATTTCATAATGTAGACTCTAGATGGATAAATTATTATGAAATTTATCATGAATTAATATTAATTAGATATTTATGCAAAGGGAATTGAGATGATGAATTTCTTTGTTTACTCTAGGACACTACTAGTCTTAAATTATATGATCATTTGTTTGGATATTTGTATTGGTTACTGTCTTCGAACATGTATGTATGTATGTATGTGTTTTGACTTTGTGGTGTAGTTGCAGGTACCATGCACATTTCCCTAAATTGATAGGATTGAGTGTGTCCTCCCTCGATGGAAAATTAGTGGTTAATGGAGATGACCTTCAGACCCCCACTACTCTTGTTTTGATTCAATATTACTTTTGGTGTCTTGTCTTGCACTTTCTTTTTCTTTTTCTTTTTTGGTATTTTGAGCTTTCACTTATCATTTTTGTCTCTTGCACCCTTTGTCCCCTGTCAATAGAAAATAGTGAAATGCAAGTGACCTATACAAGACAATGAAAAAATAATATTAGTAAGCAAAATAAAGGAAACATGAAATGATATAAAGAAATTAGTAAATTGGAAACATCGTCATCAATAGAGGTAAGAAATCATGTTAATGGTGATATTGTAATGTACCCACTATTAGGGCTAGTTTGGGACAAGTAATGCTTGCAAAACAAATGGTTAGAACCACAACAATAACAAACTAACGATATTATTCTACCCTCTAATTTAACCCCCAATCTTAAGGACGTCTCAAATCGGGTTTCCAAGCTCATAGCTACCTCATCGTCTTCTCGGGAGCGCACCCCTTAAGATTGTTCTTGGACGGGCATCCTCTATCCAAGGCCAATCACATATGCATATGCTAACATCGTCAAAATATTCTAGCACATTGATTCTCGGTCATGGTAGACAATGGAGATCTTAATATCTCACATGCTTCATGTATCGAGTCTCATTAATATCCATGTTGCTAACCCCATAGGTTAACACAATATTATCCACAAGTAAGATTCATTAATATAAATAAATTCATAAATATAATTAAACAAATATAATCCACAAGCATACCTCTCTTACCTTCTTTTCTTGGTCCATGTGGCTCTATCCTTAGTTGGCCCTTCAATGAATTATTCCTTCTAGATTATCTCAACTTTATATTTACTTTCCAAAATTCTTCTTTTTATAATTATAAAAAAAGGACAAAATATACTTTTTTGTTTCTTCTTTTCCAAGAGTCGCAACCTTTCATAATAGAAATCCTTTGAAAAGTCACAGCACTTCATAGTTATAATCCTTTTGAAAAGTCACAACACGTCATAACTAAAATTATTTTAAAAAGTCACAATACTTTATAATCAAGATACTTTTGAGGAGTCGCAACTACTCATAATTATGACCCTTTCAAAGGTTCCCATCCTTTCAATATCATTAATACATTTTCATAAAGTCACTTCCTTATTTTCTTCATATCACTTTCCTCTTCCATTTTTCATTTTTAAACTCCTCTTTTCTCCTCTTCTTTTTTCTTCTCTAAAATAAACTCTCATCCCTTTTATATCTTAAATTTAAGGAATCGTGTCTATTTGTTAAACATCTCTTGACTTTTCATTAGATTTAGTTAATTTATATTATTCAATGTTATATTATTTATTTACTTACTTATTTGTGTTTATTTTATTTATTATTAAATTCTATTTAGAAAGTTAACATACTTTCTATAATATTGTCTCTTGTGTTTAATTTTATTTCTTTATTTACTCATTGAAATTTTATTATTTTTTAATTATTTAAAATAGCATACTAAATATTATTTCATGAATAATATAGATTAAATTATTATTATTTCCTAATTTTATAATTTACTATTAGTTTTAATGTAACTTTATTATCATTATTTGTTTAATAACATTGTATTATATAATTATTATTAAAATTCTATCTTAAAATGGGGATATGACAATCCACCCTTCCTCAAATTACTTGTCCTCAAGCAATTAAATAATATCTTCTATTGAATTGAAATATATATTTCTTTTAGTCCAAATTCTTCGATTGCCATCATGGATATGTTTAAATCCTTTCAAATAGTCATTAACTTTCTACACCAGTCTTTCATATAAATTATTTTTCTAGATCCTCTTTAACCCTACAGGATGACAAGATCATGCTCTAATACTATTGTATTGTACCCACTATTAGGGTCAGTTTGGGACAAGTAATACCCACAAAATAATGGTTAGAATCACAACAATAACAAACTAATTATATTATTCTATCATCTAATTTAACCCCCAATCTTAAGGACGTCTCCAGATCGGGGATCATAGCTCATAGCTACTTCGATATCTTTTCAAAAGTGCACCCCTTAAGATTCTTCTTGGATGGGCATCCTCTATCGAAGGCCAACCACATATGCATCTGTTAACATCATCAGAATATTCTGGCACATTGATTCTCGCTGATGGTGGACAATGGAGACCTTAAAATGAGGATATGATAAATATTACAGTTAGCTAAAAGATAACAAGTATGTTGATCAAATGGTCATGTATATCACAATAGTATAAATGAGAGTTATGTAAGATGAAGGAGCATATTATTATCATCCTCATTATTAGTATTAGTAACTAAAAGATTTGATCAAAGATTAAGGTTACGATAATAGTGATACAAAAAAATATTATTACTATAAAATATATAGATATAAAAATAAGTGTACATACATATATGCAAATAGTGTACATACATATATGCAAATATTTGCACATAAGCCAAGCAATAATTTAGTAACTATCTCACTACCATTAACAATATTAATAATATCATAACAATTGTTATAATGAAAAGAACTTTTTCCACGATGATAGTCATTATTATTAAATTTTCGTCAAAATACATAGGATTACTAATTTTGTATATGAAGAATGAGTGTAATGGATCTACAATTTAAAAATGTTACAATATTTATTATTCTTATTGGTATGAATATTAGAAAAATCAGCAAATCTATTTGAGGTGGAATAGAATAAACATTGATATTGTAGTATGAGAACTCATATAACCATTTAAAAAGAGCAGATAAATAAATTGTATAAATGTTATATCAATTTATTAAGACGAGATTAGAAACAATATTTACAGAAGAAAAAAATCCAACTTATCGAAAGAAGAACAAAATGTAGTGAAGAAAGAAAACAGAAACCACTTTTTTTGGGAAAAATCAGAAGTGACAGCAAGTATGGTGTGTAATAAAGGTGTTTTCAACAGCATAAAACAGAGCAACATATGGGAAGTGTGCAAACTTTTTTTTTATAGATTTGTATGGGTGAAAGGGGTTGAAGTATTAGCGTGAGTTGGGAGATTGGAAGATTGTTTTAGAGGAGACTTTAGTGTATGGTTATTAATTAAGAAAAGGAACAAACACAGGTATTTGAGGGAGGAAAGGAAATGGTTATTGGTACCTCCATTCTCAAAAGAATTTGCAGCCAAGATAGGGGAATGAAGTGTTGATATTTGCTACAAGTGGGAAGTAATTCGGGTGTAGGTGTAAGTTGCAGCAAGAGGAAAAGCAAGTAAAGAGAGTGGCAAGCACTTATTGGATTGAGGTAGACTTGTTGTCTTCAATTTTGGCTTCACAAAATTGAGGCAACCCTATGAATTGTTCTTATGGATTCGTAGGTGCATCCTCTTTGTTTTAACACATCGATAAAGTATCATAAAGTCACTTCATTATACCTGAATTGTGCTTTATGTTGTTCTACCTATGTATTCTTTTAAAGGTTTCCATCAAGTTGAATCCCCAATTGTTTGTTAGTAAGAGTTTTTCTTCTCTGATTGCAAAGCTCAATATTTGGAAAACTTTCACGTCTTTTCTTTGTTTTCTTGTGTTGTAAATAGTCTTTGGTCTTTTTTTTTTCCTTAGGTGAATAGCCCTTGGAATTCTGCTCAATTCGAGCTAACTTAAGTCCAAATTAGAGTTGTCTAACTCAAGTTATAAGGGAAAAAATAGGGTTTTTCAAGTCAACTGCATATTTTTATTAAAAACCTCATAAAAGTGGGCTTTTTTTGGCAATTGCACGACATAAGATTACATTTGATATTTAAAGTGGATTTTGTGGTCCATTTTAAAATTTCAGATCATTCTTTGTTAATTTGACCATAGTTTTTAATATTTTATCAAAATAGCATTTTCATGTGACTTTATTAAAAACTATAGTTAAATATTAAATATAATTACTTGAGACAACTTAAGTGCATAAGGTGGAATTTTCATTACACATTGCATACATCAACATACAAATCACTATATGAAAACCCACTTCTAATAAATTATAAGTCCCAACAATAATTTAAATAGACTTTTTATATGCAATAACACGTTTTAATGTGTTAAGTGGGTTTTTAATATGCATTTGCATATTTAAAACCTATTAAATCAATGTAAGTGACAAAATCTAACTCATTTACATATGTTGTTGCATGTATAAGTTTATTTTAATTATATTAATGCATTCAAATGGAGTTTGTCTAACTTATTGCATAAACATCCTTATAAAATTACCACTTAATGGATTTTGTAAGTTGAAATACATGTTTTCATAACATGTATATGCACTAGATGGTGATTTTGGACTCAGTTGCATGTGTATGCAATATTTAAAAACCCATTTCACTTAGCCTAAGCCAAAGTGGCATTTTTTGGCCCAACTAATGCATTTTAAAATGTGTTTTCATGTTTTAAAACTTCACCAAGGCAAAGTGGCAATTTTTTGCCCAATTGCATGTCTTTCAAAAACATGTAAATGGTCTCCAAACGTGCGTTTAAGCAACTTGTAAAATTTTATAAGGAAAAATGGTGATTTTGGAGCACATTGCATGCATTATAATGTATGCATTTGCATAAAGAAATCTCATTTTAAACTTGCAACCTACATTTGCAGGGGTTGTAGGCACATTTTTCACATGCAAATGCAACAAAGAAGTGTGTTTTTACTTCATAACATGAGACTTTTCTATCAAACACCCAAAAGTGGTGATTTTTACCCCAAAAACACATGTTTTTGGCTTCCAAAACTTCACTTTTTCTGGGCATTTTTATCCAAAAACGGGTTTTCTAGCCTTCAAATGCTCATATCTTAAGCATTTCTTGGTCGTTTTTTATGATATAAGGGTCATTTTTGCCTAAAATCACCCAAAGAACACATTGGGGTACTCAAAAATGGAGTTTGTCGAGTGTTTTCTTCATTTCTCAACCCATCTAGGACATGTTTTTGTCAAAAAAATGCCATAGTTTTGAACAATTTGCACCAAAATAGCAAATGAATGGATCAAGATAAGTTTGAAAGTATTTTCTATCCTTCCTAGCTTGCATTCAACTCTTCTAAATCATTTGATATGTTTTGGACACCATTTGTTAATACATTTGCATATGGCATTGATTTGGTCAAAGTTGTTCCACATTTTGGGCATTGCATTTCTCTAACTATATCCACATGTCCAAATTCGAACCATGTAATGAGGATTTCAAAATCTATTTAAGTCTTGGTTTAGGCATATATAAAATTCGAACATCTCATGGATATTTTCATATTTGCTCAAGATCTGGACAAGGTTTTTGTCTTTCTCATTTTGGTGGAGTGGAGATAATTTTTCTTGCTTATTTTCTCAAAGGCATTTGTATCTATTTTTGTTTGAATGTTCATGCAAGTCACTGACATTTCCATTCTCAAATTTGTATGATTTTTATTCTTGAATTCATTCTTTCTATCTTCTGTCTTCTTCTCCAAGTTGCATATCCAAGGTCTCATTGTACTTGCATATGCAGTCGACTGTAAAATCTCATTCTCAAAAGAAAGACAAGCTCATTGTTTTCCTCAGATGCAAATGCAAGATAAAACCCCACCAATATGCATTTCGTGAACCTCCATATAGCTGCCCTATGGTTGAAGAAGAATTTCCCAAATGCTTTTCAGATACAAAGTATGACTTACACATATTAAAGCATGCTATGTTTTTATTCCATTACACTTTAATCCTCATTTGCATATTTTAAAACTCGATGTTCGCATATGCAATCCACTCCAAAAAAATGCAGTGTAGGAGCACCCAAAATAAATGATGAATCATCAAAGTCCTAAGAACATTTAGAATAGTTTAGATCTATCATCTAGGCATCTAGACCAAATTGTAAGACCTAGTTCCAAGATTGGCACAATTAGAAGCCCTTGGTCAACTATGGTCTAAGATGGTCAAAAGGCCTAAAATCCTAGGATTTTGCATTTGTTCATATTTTAACATGTTTGGATCCTATTTGGATCATTTAGATTAATTTTTCGTAACATTTTCTTGTAGTTTGCAAAAATTGCAAAAATTGCTTAAAAAGTTGTCAAGCAACTTTAGCAACTTTTTGCAAAATAATTCAAAAACTTCCCCAACAGCCATAAACAAGTTTGAAATGTTATTGTGACCATTGGAAGGCCTACAATAAGCCCTTTCAGGCAGGTGATAGGCAGAATGATGTACTTACACTTTTCAAATCAATAAAATACCTTGTTTTTCCTACAATCTGTCTGTTGTCACGCATTGTACGGATCTGTTCGGACACATCTAGGGTTGAGACCCGCATTTCTGGATAGGTGGATGAAGTAGCTTTGCAATGCATCTAGTTTTAAGTCTTCATCTATCTCCTAACTCAAGATATTCATATTTTTGCACAAGTTGGTTTGGAAAAGTTGAAAACCTAGGGTTTCAAGCATTTTTAGGTATAACCAAGGATTTCACGATGGGAATCTATCAGCCTTTGGTGAAATCCTAGTGTTTATCATGTATGGTAAGATGCAATTGGCTTATATCTATCAGGAACCATCAGATATTTGATGCCCTAGACATGCAAGACCCATGTGTGTGCTAGGAAATGAATGCAACATCTCCCACAACTTGCTCCAGACTTTGCATCAAGGCTTGAAATCGGGTTTGTGACTTGTCTAGGGTAGCCCTCACATGTTCCCATCATTGGTTTACAAGATGGAGTCTTAGAACATGTACTTACTGTTAGAATTCTTTAGAACAATTGAGAGGGGGGTGAATCAGTTATCCAAGGTCCAGATGTACAATTAAAACTTTTCACAACTTAGTGAACCCATATCCATAAAACATTTTCATCATGCATGCATCCATTAAATTATACAATCACTTAAACTTGTAGGTTACTGTCAAATCAATTTGCAAAAAACTAAACATGAAACATAACAGATTCAATAACACATTTGACACAATGATTTAACATGGAAACCCAATTTGGAAAAAACTACCAATAACATGCTACTCATTCTCACTCTTCTGAAGGGATGCCCTGTGAAAGGCCAACCCTATTAAAGGTTACAATACACATTGTTAAATGTGACTTGGTTAAAGGATTTCAATCACTCTGTTAGGAAAGAGCCTTATTAGAGGACTTTAGATCATTCACTTGGAATGTCACTCGGTTAAAAGATTTACAAATGACTGTTAGGTCAACCATAATCCAAAGGATTTACCCTAGACTGATACAATGATTAGAAGGTAATAGTAAGTCTTGATCTGATAACAACTTACAACTCCATTTGCAGATTACAGATCTTTGTTTCAGTCCTCCATTCTGCTTGGCATTGACATTCTTCAGCTATGATAGCTTGTTCACCCTTCAAGCATCCATACCCTTAATCCTTCTTGCTTTGCTTGCCAATGTAGTCTTTTCTCTTAGGTCACTGAATGAAGCAAATACCCTAGACTCCTTGTCTTCCTTAGGTTCTCGCACATGACAACCCTTGCTTTTAACCAGTCATCTCTATAAATAGAGAATTAAGATATTTTTTCATTCATCTTCCATTGTCCATTTTAGGGTTAGGTTGGATTAGGTAGGATTCAATGAATCTACCCCTCATTTCATTGCATTCCCTTTTAGAAACTTATCCTTTCAATCCTCTTTGAATTGTTGGATTAAGTAGGATTCAATGAATCTATCCCTCATCATTCCCTTTTAGAAGCTTATCCTTTCAATCCTCTTTGAATTCACCTCAAAATGGTTCATCTTGAATTCTGTGCCACCAGCTCATCAAGCTTATCTTCAACACGGTTCACACAATCCAAGAAATCAAACTTATTGGCTCAGATTCATCGAATTCACGATCTTTCTCATAATGCTGACACTCAACATTAACTGGCTTCTAATACTTGGCACAAACTGCGTTGCTCGGCATCCTTTGTCAAAACACTTGGCAGAAACTAAAGTTTATTGGTGCTAGGCATCAACTAAAATTTACTCGGCTTACACTGAAATTGACTTTTCTCGGCTCCAATTAATTTTCTGCTTAGTTTACACTATCTTTGCTAGGCACCTAATATGCAGAATGTTAAGTTTGGTAGACAAACTTCGTTTAACTTGTTCTTCTAAACATAATCAATGTAACCATCCTTTGCAACCTTAAATAGATTATCAATGCACTATAATATCATTATCTTAACTAATCCTTGTACTCTTTTTCATATCATAACTCAACCTTTCCTCTAGGTGTTATAGTTACCTCATTTGATCAAATCATCTTCATCAATCAAACAAATGATAGTACTTCAATCATATAAGCAATTGTCTTACTAGCAAGTAGTGGGTTTGACATCAATGACAAAACAATGATTAAAACGCATATTCATACTTGTGTCAATCTATTTTCAACAATCTCCCTCTTTGGCATTGATAAAAAACCAAACTAACCAAACTTAATCAGTATGACCAATCATAATACCAAAAAGAAAATAATTCTTTGTATTGAAATCTCTCCCTCTATCAGCAACTTTCATCTTCTGAATAGGTTACAAAATATTTTTTTGATCATCAGACAATCAACTCGTCCTTATGACTCCCTCTTGATCACTTCTTATATCTCCCTCTACATTATCTCCCTCTTACTAGATAGATGTTTCTTTTGTGTTTTTTTCTTTCATCTCCTTCTACAGAATCAGGTAGATCAAGATTTCTCCCTCATATTTTAGTTCCTTTATCTCCCTCTTTGACAACAATGTCAAATACTTTTCATCTTAGTATACAAATATGAACATTTTCAGTTTCTCCCTTGGTCACCTAGTTTGTGACTGATTTGTGTTCCAACTCTTTGATTACTTAAGGCAGCTCCTAAAGTAGAACCCATTGCATCAATGTATACCATATGTCAATCAACTTGTTTGATGCAGGGCAATCCTCATGCTTCTTAGATACTCTTTGATAGGGGTATCACCCCCAGTTTACCTCCTAGATACTCATGAGCATCCTTAGGTAATGCTTTTGTAAAGATATCAATAATTTGCTCTTTGGTGTTGACATATTTCATCTTCACTTCTTTATCTTGAACTAATTCTTTCAAGTAATGATACTTGATTGCAATGTGCTTAGTCTTTGTATACATCACAAGATTCTTTGATATATTTATAGCACTTGTATTATCAGAATAAAGTATCACAGGTTCAATGATTTCTTCTTTCGTACTTTTGAATAGTTGTTTGATTCATACAATGTTTGTACAATTCACTGTAGTGGCAACATATTTAGCTTCAGCAGTAGATTGAGATATACAAATTTGTTTCTTGCTAGTCCAAGTAACCAGCCTTTTGCCTAAAAAAAATGCTCCTCCACTAGTGCTCTTTCTGTCATTAGTATTTCCAGCCCAAACAGCATCAGTGTAGGCCTTCAATTCAAATTTCTCATTTTTTCTTGTAGTATAGACCATACTCCTATGTTCCTTTCAAATATCTTATTATTCTTTTACTACCATCAAGTGATTCTCCCTAGGATTAGCAGAGAATCTTGCAACTATTCTACAAATAACAGGTCTATTATGTACTACATATTGTAATTTGCATAGACCTGTATCATATTTGATTCACCTCAGCTAAATCATCATTCTTTTACAATTTATGTCCTATCACCATGGGTGTGTGTATTGGCTTGGAATCTTCCAATCCAAAAGTTTTCAGTATCTCCTTAACATACTTTGCAACAATCCCTACAGATAATGCAATATCAAGTCTACTATGTACTACATATTGTAATTTGCATAGACCTGTATCATATTTGATTCACCTCAACTAAATCATCATTCTTTGACAATTTATGTCCTATCACCATGGGTGTGCTTACTGGCTTGGAATCTTCCAATCCAAAAGTTTTCAAATATCTCCTTAACATACTTTGCAACTATCCCTATAGATAATACAATATCAGGTCTACTATGTACTACATATTGTAATTTGCATAGACCTGTATCATATTTGATTCACCTCAGCTAAATCATCATTCTTTGACAATTTATGTCTTGTCACTATGGGTGTGCTTACTGGCTTGGAATCTTCCAATCCAAAAGTTTTCAGTATCTCCTTAATATTTCATCTAATGTACTTGCAAACTCAACAAGAACTTGATCTCTCCAAACATAGACATCTCAAATTCTTGCTTCATTTCATTAGCAAAAGCCTTACATAAAGTATCTTGACCTCTCAAATCCAATCTTCACGAGATAATTATGCAGCTTCTGATACCATGCTCTTGGTGCTTGCTTCAAATCATATAATGTTTTGTGTAGTCTACATACCATGTTTTTGTTGTTAGCATCAACAAATCCTTCTGGTTGTTCTATATAAATCTCTTCCTCCAATATATCATTCAGAAATGTAGACTTAACATTCATTTGATAAACTTTGAAACCTTTGTATGCAAAGTAAGCAAACAGAGTTCTTACTCCTTCCAACCTTGCAATAGGAGCGAATGTCTCTCCATAGTCTATCCCTTCTTCTTGTGCATATCCTTTACAAACTAATCTTGCCTTGTTCCTTGTGACTTCACCATTTTCATCTAACTTGTTTCTGTATACCCACTTGGGACCAATCACATTTTTTTCTTCTGGTCTGGAAACTAGAGTCTGTGTCTTATTTTTCTCAACTTGTTCAATCTCTTCTTTCATGGCTTTACTTCAGTCCACATCTTCTAAGGCATCTTTCATTGTTTTAGGTTCTTGCATGCTTAGCAGACATGTATCATTTCTCAACTTGTTCATTGTCATTGGTCAACATCTTTTATCACCAATGATTTGTGTAGCATGGTGATGTCTCTTGACATACTTAGACAATCTTGGTTCTACTATGTTTTCTTCATTTAGTTCTCAACTTCTCAATCACTATGTACATCTATGTCAGGTAGTCAGCATCTCTTTCATGTACACTAATCTCATAATCAGAATGTACCTCAACTTCATTCTGTAACTCGACACCTTAATGTAGCTCGGTTCCTGAATGCAACTCAACATTCATAGTATGTGACTCAGCAGTCACTGAAACTTGTTGTTAGTTTGCAACTTGATTTACAACATCTTCTTCAGCAAGCATACCTTCATAAAAGTATATGAATGATTTGTATTCTTCTAATTCCTTCATAGGTTTAGCCTCATATACTTCTATATATTCATCAAATTTCACATTTGCACTTTCCACAACTTTGTTAGTGTTAGTATTTAAACAATTATAAGCTTTACTTCTTGTGGAATAACCAAGAAATACACCTTCACTTTTTGCATCTAGCTTAACATTCTTGAAACCTTTGAGAATATAACACTTACTTCCAAATACCTTAAAATATTTTACATTGGGTGAGTAGCCATACCATAGTTCAAAAGATGTTGAATGAGTACCTTTCTTGACTTGTACACGATTTAAGGTATAGATAGTTGTACTTACAGCTTCTCTACAGTATTTCAAAGAAACCTTCTTCTCCATCATGAGTATCCTCGCACAATCCATTACAGACTTGTTCCCCCTTTCAGCAATTCCATTTTGTGGAGGGTTTCTAGGAGCAAATGTCTATCTTTTGATTCCTCTGTCATTACAAAATGTCTCAAACTCATTCGATGTAAATTCTCCTCCTCTATCAAATCTCAAACATTTTAGACTTTTACATGTTTCCTTCTCAACTCTTGCTAAGTACCACTTAAACATTTGGAAAGCATTAGATTTCTATTTTAGATACATAAATGTCATCATTCTAGAATAATCACCAAGCAGCATAGTGTACTTATCTCCTTTGTAGCTTTGCACCTCAATTGGTCCACACAAGTCAGTATGAACAATCCCTTTAGAGATATGAGTCTTACGCATAAAACTTGACTTCGTCATTTTCTCTAACTGACATTGTTTGCAAATTATATTGTCAGGCTTCTTCAACTTACGCAAACCTCCGACTCTCATATTACTAATACTAACCAAGTTATCAAAATTAACATGACATAACCTCTTGTGCCATAGCCACACATCATCAAATTCTACAACTAAACAAGTAGCATCCTCTATATCAAGGTAGAATATATTACCTCTAGTTTGATCACCTTTTTCCAATCAGTTTTACATCAATATCATATATCTTAGCAATTTTGTTCTCAAACTCAACCTTATAACCCAAATTATTTAGTTGTGACACACTCAACAAGTTAGTTAAGTTCTTCAACATAATAAGCATTGTCACATAAAATCTTTTCTATGAGCTTGATAGAACTTTTTCCTTTTATCAGACATGGTGCATCATTACCAAACCTTACACTATTTCCATCATAATAATTCAAGGTAATGAACTTACTTTTTATCTCCAGACATGTGATGTGGACACCCACTTTCAATGATCCATCCGTCATTCTTGTTCACACAAGACACTAGTGCAATTACCTCATCCTCGTCAGATTCATCCTTCATTGCAACATACACCACTTCATCATCATGATTGTCATATCCATCTTTTATTTCCTCTTCAACAATATAGCAAGACTTCTTGCCTTTGTCTTTGTAGTCTCTATTGTCTTCATCTCTTCTACTTATGTACTTGTCACCACCTCTATAATTCTTCTTCTTTGGACATAAAAGCAACCATATGACCAACCTCATTGCAATTAAAACACATGATAGGTAACTTATCTTTAAACTTGTCTTTACCTTTGTGAAATCTCCTTGCTAATAGTGCTTCAAGTTGATCTACATCTTCTTCATTTGTATCACTATTACTGGACACATATTTTGCATTCTTCTTCTTCTTCTCATCAGGTTCCTTTAATGGCAACTTAGCTTTGAAAGCAGATTCAATATTTTCAAGTCTATAATTATCAAAGTTAGATAGCTCAAAAGCAATGAACCTACCTACTAGACCTTCAAGACTTAGATTATTCCCTAGCATACATCTCAGTTCTTGTATTGTAGAACCTCTAATAACATATATATGCAGCAGTGTTCTCAAAACTTTGCTTAGTACAGTATCATCATCTATTGTACCAGTGGCTCCTTTATTGCATTAACATCTTTTATCCTAGAGCAATAATAAGCAATATTCTCATCTTCTTGCATTCTCATATCATCGAACTTACCTCTAAGACTTTCAACTTTAGCTCTTATAATATTTTTGTCACCTCCATAGATGGTGTGTAGAGCATCCCACATTTTCTTTGCACTGCCACAATCCTTGATATCATCAAACTTGGCATAACTCAGGGTAGAGGCAATCTCCAACATTGTCTAGTTGTGTTCTTTCTTTCTTTTTTAGATCTTCAGCAGTTAGGGCTCCAGCAGGATTGACATGCTCAACAGCAATGGTAGTTTGTGCATGATCTCCAAGATCTCCTAGGTGTAGCTTCATCAAACTTTGTCATGCAGGAAAGTTACCTCTATTAAGCTTGGGTACCTCTCTTTTCCACATCTTGATCTTTTTGCTTCTAGTACCTTCAAACTAGTCCTCTTAAGCAGATGGCTCTGATACCAATTGTTGGAATTCTTTAGAATAACTGAGAGGGAGGCTAAATCAGTTATCCAAGGTCCAAATGTACAATTAAAACTTTTCACAACTTATTGAAGCCATATCCATAAAATATTTTCATCATGCATGCATCCATTAGATTATGCAATCACTTAAACTTGTAGGTTGTTGTCAAATTAATTTGCAGAAATGTAAACATGAAACATAATAGATTCAATAACACATTTGACACAATGATTTAATGTGGAAACAGAATTTGGAAAAAACCACCAGTAACATGCTACTCATTCTCACTCTTCTAAAGTGATGCCCTGTGAAAGGCCAACCTTGTTAAAGGTTACAACACACATTGTTAAATGTGACCCAATTAAAAGATTTCAATCACTCTGTTAGGAGTGAGCCTTGTTAGAGGACTTTAGATCATTCACTTGAAATGTCACCCAGTTAAAGGATTTACAAATGACTGTTAGGTCAACCATAATCCAAAGGATTTACCCTAGACTGATACAATGATTAGAAGGTAACAGTAAGGCTTGACCTAATAACAACTTACAACTCCATTTGCAAATTACAGATCTTTGTTTCAGTCCTCCATTCTACTTGGCTTTCACACTCTTCAGCTATGGTAGCTTATTCACCCTTCAAGCATCCATACCATTAAGTCTTCTTGCTTTGCTTGCCAATGCAGTCTCTTCTCTTAGGTCACTGAATGAAGCAAATACCCTAAACTCCTTGTCTTCCTTGGGTTCTTGCACATGACAACCCTTGCTTTTGACCAACCATCTCTATAAATAGAAAATTAAGATATTTTGTCATTCATCCTCCATCGTCCATTTTAGGGTTAGGTTGGATTATGTAGGATTCAATGAATCTACCCCTCATCTCATTATACCCTTCTAGAAACTTCTCCTTTCATTCCTCTTTGAATTCACCTCAAAATAGTTCATCTTGAATTTTGTGTCACCAACTCATCAAGCTTATCTTCCACACGGTTCACACAATCCAAGAAATCAAACTTGTCAGCTCAGATTCATCGAATTCACGATCTTTCTCATAATGCTAACACTTGGCGTTAACTGGCTTCTGATACTCAGTACAAACTACATTGCTCGACATCCTCTATCAAAACACTTGGCAAGAACTAAACTTTATTGGCGCTCAACATCATCTAAACTTCACTCGACTTACACTATTTCACTCGGCTTACACTAAAATTGACTTTGCTCGGCTCCAAATGATTTTCTGCTCGACTTACACTATCTTTGCTCGGCACCTACTATGCAGAATGTTAAGCTTGGCAGACAAACTCTATTTAACTTGTTCTTCTGAACTTGATCAATATAACCATCCTTTGCAACTTTAAGTAGATTATCAATGCACTATAATATCACTGTCTTAATTGATCCTTGTACTCTTTTTTATATCATAACTCAACATTTCCTTTGAGTTCTATTGTTACCTCATTTGATCAAATCCTCTCCATCAATCAAACAAATGATAGTACTTAAATTATATAAGCAATTGTCTTACTAGCAAGTAGCGGGTTTGACATCAATGAAAAAACAATGATTAAAGCACATATTCATACTTGTGTCAACCTATTTTCAACACCTCCTTTGTTAATGGAGACCTAATAGGCCTACTTGCCTAGGCAAGAATTTGAACAAAGCCCTATTTGTTTGCAACATCAAACCTTGGTGTTTCAGCATGTTTTGCAAGTCCCAAAAGGGTATCCAAAATTGTGATTTATTCCATGGGTTGTGTGGAGATATTTTCATTTAAGTTAGTTTTTCATCAAAAAGGGCTACTACCATTTTTGAGTGGCTTAACAAAGTAACTATATGCTAGAAGTCGCATTGTTGGATATTAACCATTGGTTCATTTCATTTATGACCTAAATAGACCATTTCCTTGAGTATGTGTCTCCCTTGGTCATTTCATGAAGTTCAAGTTTGTTTTACCAAATTTGGTCAAATTGTGCATTCTGAGCAACTTGTGATTGGTGCTTGCACTTTTGATCATCATACCAAGACATTTGGTTGGAAGAACTTCAATGAAGAGGGTCTAAGGACCATTTGATCATCTTTTGATCAATCCCACTAGGCTCCATTGCATCAAAAAGTTTTTGGTTATTTTAGTTATTTTTGAGCAATTCTACGATTGACCCATTTGCTCATTCACTAACCTCTATCATTTCATCCATTCTAACTATCCATACCTTACCTAAAATTCATGTTTTTACATCAAAATTTTGCCATGGACCCCTCACATGACGATGTTCATACAATATGGAACTTTCATGTGACAGTTGCGCATTCACACCATTCGGCAATGTCAAGAGAAGTTACACCAGCAAAAGGGAAAGAGACTATTGTTGGATTCAATGACATTCTCAAGTCACTCAATCATCAACTCGAGTTGTTGGACGGAATCTTGGTGTCTAGAACAACATGATGGAGATTGATTTGGACGTCTTGTGTGAGTACTTAGTCATCACGTTTGTTGAAATGAACCATGATTATGCACATGTGATGACCAACAAAGAAAAAATTCTACAAGGACTTCCAAAAGATGCAAAGGCAACAATAGCTAAAATAACTAACCAATAAAGCACGATTAGAGAGGCATTCAGAGGGCTATCATGTGAAATCATCACTAAAGATAACAAATTCAAGAATCAAGAAGATGTTCTCACAAAGTTCACAGAGGCCATCTGCTTACAGCTTGAAGTGGATGACTTCAACATCAATGTAATGGATACATTGACAAGCTAGAGGAATTCATTAAAGACTCTGCAAAATCAAATGGAGATTTGTAACAAAGAGATATCTGGAGCAACAAGCAATACTCAAGAAGGTTACAATGATCTCGCAACACACTAGTGAACCAAATGCTATAGTTGTACACAAGTCCCTACGAAATTTTGGAAAGTTGGTTGGTACCATATGAATACTTCCAATCAGATTTTCATATGCTTTAAGTAGAATAACAGTAGGAATGTTACATGTAAAGAGCATATATGTTGTAAATGCAGAATAACATGCACTTGTACAACCAACTCATGTAGTTAAGTTGCAATCGCATTAAGTATGCAACTTTGAATAAAGTCAAAATAGTTAGTTTTAGATAAGTCAAGGTGGTTGAGGTTGTTCCACTTTTTCCTCCACCTCTCTCTCTCTTATTTTCCTATATAAAGGAGAGAGCTCATTGTAAATAACCATCTTTTGGAAAGCCAAGAAAATTCTGCCAATTTGTATTGTGGACTCTAAGGCTTTGTGCTTGAATGTAAATCAGATTGCTTTCAATAGAAGAGATAACTTGCTTTCAAAGTTTGTGTTGATTCAAGTTGTTTGGAGCATTGATCAAGCGGGATTTGAATTTAATTGTGCAGACTTTGAGTTTCCTATTACATTCAGAACCAATTTGAACTTTTGAAGCCTTTGTGTTGCAGGAGACAAATTGCAATAAATAGTAATTGTTGTAATCACTTAGAGCTGAAGACTTTAGGCTTCATTTGTAAGTGTTTTTATTAAATTTGAGAGTATCCAATAAGAGACTTTGTGCCTTATTGTTTATTTTGCTTGAATCCTTATTCGAGACATATGCAAGAGACTTTGGGTTCCTATTTTTGTTTCACAAAATATAAAAAAGTAAAGTGCTACCCCTAGTGTTGTTCTTATGTCAATTCCAGGGTCACCGGAATTATCGTAGCAATAAGGCATTTTTTGTTAAGTTGGAGAGTTAGAGTTGTATGCAAATCATCCTTGAAAAAAGAGGAATTGATCAAGAGAATCGTCCCTTTTGTAATTAGAGTTAAATTCCAATTGAAGGCCTCCCCTGTTGTTGCGAGTAGAGAGAAATCAGATGAAATGTTGCCTAAAGTCACAATTTTGTAATTCATAGTTAGTGATGTACAAAATTTTTAGCCAACAAGATTTCAAGTTCTTCTAATCTTGATTCAATATTTTGTTAACTCTATAAAGTCAAGTAATAAATCTGATTTCTATTAATAATCATGGTGTAGTGTGATGTGAAATTTGGATAGTCTATTTAGTGGTTTGCTCTTTATGAGCTAAGGAGTTTATTTGTGTAATGTGTAATTGCATGTACTATTAATGAGTATTTAAGTTGGAAGGATCACTCGTATGAGTCATAGTAGATGCTAATAGGCTAAGATTATTAGCAAAGAGTAAAATAGTTAGTCACCAAAGTTGTTCACAATTGTATAAACTATTATAATTTTACTTTCTAGTAAGTTATATTTCTACATGTCACGATTATAATGCTAGAAACTAAATGAGGTAGAATTTTGTCAATAATCATAATCTTCTATAGTTATCTTAAATCTCTTTGAAAATATTTTCATTGATAATGTAACCTTACTGTAAGGAAAACTAGTTAACGCAAAGACATTAAACATATAAATGTGTGGGCTAATATTAGTATGCAATAGAAAAATATAAAATAAGAAAAGAAAAGAAATTCTTATTTATAATTGTTGGTGTAAATATGTATTTACTATTTACACTTACTTAAGTTTACTTAGGTTAATGCATTATTTTATTATTTATTTATTAGTCACTTAGGAGTATGCGCACTCTTCTGAGTTGTCATGTTGATAACACAGGAGTTTGTACCTCTTTTATGCACATGGTGTCTACAACATAGGAGTTAGCACACTAATTAAGCACATGATGTCTACAACATCTCCACTTGAGATACACCTTGTCATTTTTATCCTCTCATCTACAATGATGAATAAGATGTGTGCTTAGTTGTCATGCTTCTCTTGTCTCTTAGTTCTTTCTAGAGACATTCTAGGTGCTTCCTGAGAGGCCTTTATATACAGGCACTCCTAGTGTGTTTGTACATACAATACAGAGCAATGTATGAGAACATACTCTGATATATTGATCATACTCCTTTTTTATCTACAATTGTGCTTGTGTTCGAGTTCTACGATCTTGGGTGAATCTTGCCCTAAGAAAAATTCTTACATGGTATCAGAGCTATACCAAATTCTTACATGGTATCCGAGCTCTTGGAGAATTTCTCTTCACATAGTCGTTCGAGACCATCTTCTTGCTTCAGCACCTCGACCTGAATCCGAAGTATCGTAGACATTAGGAGTATCTAGCCAGATCTGAGCTCGCCATTGCATCTGAAGCGTCGATTCAGTGAAATTTGACTATAATTTTGCCTACCCTAGGCATAGTTGATTATGAAGCAAAATTTTTTTGCAAACTGGCACCCAAAGGACTGATTTGCAAAATTAGTATGATCATTTCAAATCTATACATTTAATTTTCAGATCTGCATTTTTTCATCTGCATTTCTTCTTCTTTTTCGGATTTGCATTATTTTCTGAAAATTTTTTGGCCATCGGGCCATAGGAGAGATTTTTTGCAAGTGAAGATTGGTGCTTGCTGGTGCAAATCAGATATTTCCATCACATTCAGAAGGTCAAAAAACCCCCAAATCAGATTTCGTTTCATCCAAATCGGACATCTGAGGCAAAATCTAGAGCCATTTAATTTTTGGAAGCGCAGCGACGATTCAAAAAAAATAACAGCAGCAGCGATTTTCAAACAGCGATATCTCCCTCATATGGACTCCTTTTTGCAGGCAATTTTTTTTGTTTTGGGGGTAGAATTTCGTGATCTACACATTGGTGTAGGTGGTTTGAGATCTCTATTCCTGAATTTTTTTGCAACTCACAAATCTCGATTTTTGCCACTTCAAATGCTTAGAACAGGCTCATCTGGACTCCAAATCAGGTTCCATTTTTTTTTAAAGTGCATTTTTTTTGTCTACTTTCCAGATCGGTAATCATATTATAGGTTCTGTGTACAAAAATACTACTTTCAGAAATAGGCCCTAAATTGGCAAGCAGCTACCAAGTGCCTAAATCATTCAGTAAAGGGGGGTTCTTTGATTCTTTGGGGGTTCATTGATTGATCTCATGGATTCTTGTCAAATATGTCAATCTGGTATTAAACCACAATTGACAACAAGGAACTATCACAAATGGAGTATTTTGATAATTGATCATCTAAGAGACCATCAAGACTTGCTTCCTTATCTCTATTCATTGCCACCACATTTTAATTGGACACATCTTGTGCACCTTCGCCACTTTCTGTATAACAGTATGAGTAAGGAATCTTTCGCTCCTCTTAGAGTGGCAAGTTTTCCTTATGATATTTGGATGTCTATTTGGGAAGCATATGGAGATCCATATGTTCCTCCATCTCCAAAGGATATTCTACATCCAGTCACTCTAGCTATGGTTTCTTCAACTCCAGATGCGATCACACCTCCAGATGCTCATGTTGCTCTTACTGATCCTGTTCCAGCCATAGATGCTTTGGATTCAATGCAGCAGGACACTTCATGTCTTATTATTTTACCTTCATGCGACGACTTCCTTCTAGCCATTGCAGGCCTGTTCGTGGAGTCTCACATTGAAGATGTGTGAGACATCCTAGATGATATTTGTCATCTCTTTGAGGCAAACTTTTCAATCATTGCCGCAATGACAGATTCATGTACTTCAGCACAGCAGGGTATACTTTGTCTTCCAATTCCAACCTCAGGTGATGACTTCTTCACTGACATTTCAAGTTTGTTTGTGGAGTCACACATCGCACATTTGGGAGACTTCTTTGATGATCTTCCGCTTCTCTTTGATGAGGACGATTCTTCTACAGTTGTTTCGAGGGCTCACTCTAACCCTCATGTCCATTCTCTACATGATCAGTCTTTACAAGCTGATGTGATTGTGGATCCTTATGTACAACAGTTGCAGGAGGTCTCTCTATCATTTGAGGAGACTGTTGGTTCTTTGAAACAGGTTCTACAGCAATCATTGCTAAATCTACACTTCTTTTCAACAATTTTGGAAGGAACCACCATCGGTATCGACATAGGGACACTTGAACAAGTTTCAAAGATACCACATTATCGAGATTCCTTCTCCCTACAGGGGACGCATCTCTTTAGTACCACTACCATTGTTTCTTCCAAAGGGAAGGAACATCATTCAACAATCATAGATCAGCTTCTACATTGGAGCATTTCTCATTGGACGACACTTTACTTTTGGGGGGGAGACTACCTCGTCTCCTTCTCCTTTATGGGGGGGACTTTTTCCCCTAAGGAGGTTTTGTCCTTCCCTTTCTCTTTTGTATATACTTGATGTATGTTGTAATGGGCGGGAGGGGTCTTGATTACTCCATCCATCCATGCATCTTGTCTTTTCATCTCTTTTTTTGGGGGAAGGTTTTTCCCATGAGGTTTTCCCTCTTTCTCCGCTTTATGAGAGATTGCATTTTCATTATGTACATGGGTACCTAACATGGCCTAGTAGTCGGGACCCATCTTGCATTTCATCTTAGTTTTCGTAAGCTTAAGGGCATTCCCCTAAGTTGCACTTAAGGGGGGGTGTTGGTTTAAATATGTATTTACTATTTACACTTACTTAAGTTTACTTAGGTTAATGCATTATTTTATTACTTATTTATTAGTCAATTAGGAATATGCGCACTCTTCTGAGTTGTCATGTTGACAACACAGGATTTTGCACCTCTTTTATGCACATGGTGTCTACAACACAGGAGTTAGCACACTAATTAAGCACATGGTGTCTAAAACATCTCCACTTGAGATACACCTTGTCATTCTTATCCTCTCATCTAGAATGGCGGATAAGACGTGTGCTTAGTTGGCATGCTTATCTTATCTCTTGGTTCTTTCTAGAGACATTCTAGGTGCTTCCTGAGAGGCCTTTATATACAGGCACTCCTAGTGTGTTTATATATACAATACAGAGCAATGTATGAGGACATACTCTAATATATTGATCATACTCCTTTTTGGTCTACAGTTGTGCTTGTGTTCGAATTCTATGATCTTGGGTGAATCTTGCCCTAAGGCAAATTCTTACATGGTATCAGAGCTATACCAAATTCTTATAATAATCTAAGAAATTGCTTGAATGTTCAATATGCATTGATTAATTTTGTGAGTCCGCTTAAAGAAACACATCTTTTGTCTTGCATTATTATTGAGCCTTGACCTTTATTTTATTTTGGTATGCACCACTATCCCATGCCTCTATGTCTTGTATCGCATGCTCTTATCATGGACATTAGAAGTTATTTTGAGTTGTGTTCTCCTTTGGGTATTTAACCACAATTATAATTTCGGATGCATAGTTTGATTACTATTCTATTTTGTGGCAATGCAATGATCTCGAAGAAATGTTGTTGCTTTTTGTTGCTTGAGGGTTTGGTGATTTTGCACCCCCATTTCCTACGTATTGGGTTTCTTCCTTTTTTTCCTTCCTATGAGATTTTATTGTGGGAGGGATTTTTAGGTACAGCGTTGGGTGGTGGCTCGCACTGGGGCCGAAGCCCAAAGTGGCTAGTCCTAGGTAACCCAATGATAGAGTTTTAAACAAGTGGAAACTAAATTAAAATTAAATTGAGTTGGGTTATCATTAAAAGATTATTATGCCTCTCCCACGCCAAGAGAATGCATGCTCTCTTCATGAGGGGGGGTAGAGAAGGCTTGTCTGTTTATGCGACATTGAGCTGCTAACCTGTACATCCATGGCACGTTGATTTTCAAGTATGACACCCTTCAATTGAAACCTAGAATCATCTCATTTTCTTTTCACCCCTCCGTATAGGACATTTTCTCAAACTTTTCATATCTTTGTCTTGATATTAAAAATGTTCCTCATGTGATCTCTTCTTTAAACCAATTAGATTTATGTTAATTTTCCTAAGTCTTGGCTATTGTGAACTTTTTCTTTCTATCCTATAGACATCTCCCAACTTGAGGGGTGGATCGTAAGGTCCACATGGTTGGGTGGTGAGCATTTTTCCACCGAGGTCAAGATTCTTAGTCTGTGGTCCCTTGGCTTTGTTACGACAATTTGGCTTCCTCATCTTCATGGAAATTCTTAGATCGGAGAACACTGGATGTAATATCACATGATGTATTAAGTTATTGAAATTGTAAACCCTTGCGATTGAAAACCCATGTAAGGACCATGTAATTTGTGATCCATATTGTTCAAAAGTGGAATAAGTTTTATACACGGTAATATAGTTCTTTGTATGGAATTTTCAAGTAAGAACTATGTTGTTACTTTAGAATACATGTTTGTACACACTCGTGCCCTTTAATGTAATCTTTTTGTGCTTTGTCTAATGACATTAAAGGTGAATATTTTAATAAAGATTAAGTAGAAGGATGTTATTCTACCCACCATTCTTAGAGGTTAATTAAAAAAAAATCACTTCTACATGTGATATTAGTTCCCTAGTTGGGGCATTACAGCTATTGCAACAAGCTTCCCAAGAAAAGCAATAATCTATCATATAATAGCTTCTCTCCAAAACTCTAAAGGAAGTCTTGGCAGACAAACCCAAATTGGAACCCCCAATGGCAAGTCCTCCATTGAATTGAACCCCACATGACAAGGTTTAACAAATAAGCCCACATGATTGTAAAAATAAGGGCCTCCTTCAAAAATATGATTCTCATTAGACATGCAGGTAAAGAAGACTATAAAATAGCTTTTCCCAAATAGCATTATCTCCTACCCCCCTTCAACCTACCATGTGCGGCTAATCCAAACCTCCAATGCTGATAAAGAAAGTTGGATGCCCACAATTCTACAAATCCAAGCATGCTTCCTCCAGTGACATCTTCCTTAATGGATTCAAATAGAATGACAAGGACATGAGGATAATTACTCCTTGAAAGGCAACCATTCATTTTATTTAGTTAGAGCTCACTCCCACATCGAAGGAATCTATTGGCTTTGCATGCACACTTAAAGAACAGTTCGGCACCCACAAGTACCAAAGTATAAGATGCCCTAAGATCCTCCATGTGGATAGAGATCAATATGGCAGTAACACACTTTGCCAAAATCCCTTATGCAACCCCTCCCAAATGCCACTAACAGCCACAAATACATATTGACAGGTGGCACAGTCTTGTAATTTCTTTTGTTCATAATTTGACGCTTGTTCCTATTAATTTTACATGCATTTACATCTCTATTTCCTTGCATTCAGCCTTATCCCATCTACATTTACAGACATTTCCAAATGATTGTCATTGCAATGCGACAGACATCCGAAGATTCAACTTTTAGATTTCACTCATAGTGATGGCTAGTATAAACTAGTAAATAAATTTAACTTTTTTACATAGTTGAGTTAATCAACCGAAATGTAATATTTCAAAATTTAGGGGTAATAGGTAGGGTGTCGCTATTCTTTTTCATTAGTACCTTAATTGACCCCATGGTATTATGTTGATAAATCCCTTATAAGTCATTCAGGATTTAGTTCTAATCAGACAATTTGTAATCTGACAAGCAAGATCTCATTCCTTGATATTCATTGAGTTGAAACTGCCCCTCTGCTACCCTGTCAAAATTATCTTGTGCAAGAGAAGACAATCCAGAAAACCTCGAGTCTCCGAGCACAAATTAAAATTTAAAGAACAAGAATATCAAGATGCTTTTGCATTTTGTAAAAGGGAATAATTTTATTGGTTTCTGGCATAATATATAATTCACAATCTCTACAAATGAGATTGTAGCTTTACTAAGATTTAACACTGACAGTGAAACTCAATTCAAAATGCCAATGCAATTAAAAAAGGATACGTTGTATGAATGATAATGACATTGGGTTGATAATCTCATTAAATTGAACCCCAAATGTAGAAAATATATCAGGGCAGGAAACCACAGAATATAGGATATAGGGATGGAGTAGCGATACCCATTCAAGTTACATGTGTTGACTGGACCATTTTCATACCAAATTCAACAAACTAGAGTACAAATTCAGTAATCAGTCTTTGGAACCAGAGTCAAAAATAAAGTATGCAGTCAGAATTCCGATTGCAGCTGTGAGTCCCAACGAAACTGTTGGCAGGGGCCTAGTAAGTCCAATATTCTGCAAAATGGGGAGAGAATTTGTCAAAGATTTTCCATTTTGGATGATTACCTCAAAGCATTTTGCAATTTATACAGCTGTAGCTTTCAATGGTCTTATTTAGGCTTATGAAATCATGGGTGTCTCTGAAATTAAGCCTTTTAAACAATGGAAAACAAATCATATCCAGACAACAAAAAACACCAAACCCCAAATCACTATCCACACTTGCAAAGTGGCGTAGCTTACACTACAAAACTGTGTCACATTTAGAAAAATATTAGGCTATGTTCTAAACTAATGATTTGATAATTTCAAGGATCCAGATAGTTTGGTGTGAAAAAGAGTATTTCACTATTTGGAAGACAAAACATTCTAAGAAGAATTATCAAGTACAACCTTTATAGAGATTCTCTAGCAACTATAGTAATATAGTAGCCTATAAGGAAAAGTAGCAAAAGAGAACGTAAAGCAATTATCAACACCTTGAACAAATTGTGAAAATTGAGCATTCAAACACTTACAATAATATTATTCCTTATCAATATTCCATTCAGAACTCAAAAAGTTGAAAAATCACAAAAAGAAATGAATTTGAATATCTTTGTGAAACTAAATGAGTAATTATGTTATCCTAACCATGATTACTAAAGCCTCCTATACCAGAGGCACACAGAAAGCATACCAAGATAAGGATGCAGGTGTCTCTTCTGAAAATGACAACATTTCAAGCATACTTCTAGATGAAAAAACACTAACATATTATATTGCTTAAGGAAATGGATCATGTGCCAAATTAAATTAAATCATGAGAATGAAAATGGAAAAAAATTATTCCAATTCATATTCAACACTAAATAGTTTAAACAAATAGTCGGAAGAATGAAAGCACGGAGTTTGACAGAATCTAAATGCACACAATTCAACAAGTGTAGCTTCTATCTGTTACTGAATAGAGAAGTTACAAGGTGGTAGTTATCATTAGGGCATCATGGGGCAGTTGCATCATATCCACAGCTATATACTTAAACCCAAACATGTTTACTTAGGCTGCCCTAATGATGGAATTCACAATAATAATAAGACTAAACATAGCTGTTACTAGCAAGTTCTGAAGGTTGTCAGTGCTACCAACAGGTTGTCTTCATGATTTTAAGACTGTAAGGAAGCCCATAAAGGTTGGTGTCTAATGTTATTGAATGCAAAGACAGTCTGTTGAGGAAACTGTGAACAAATTGGGACTCATGCTCTGTTTGAAGCCCCTGTGCAACTACAATAACCACCTGAATTGTTGCAAGTCCTAGAAATCATAGCAAATAAGAGTATAGTTGGTTTGAGAAGATGGTGCCATGATCATTGCAAGGAATTTCATGAGTGAATGAACAGATATAGAGGAGGTATAGATGAGTAGAACTGGCACTGGAAACACCCAATTTGATTGGTCTTAAGATGTAAGCCATGAATCTTGTTTGGCTGTGATTGTAATGAAAGATAAAAGCTTCTATTAAGGTTCAATGGATATTAAATAACATTTGCATTGGTCAATTATTGTTTGAAAGCACAGAAGGGTATAAACAAGTGAGAAAGATGGCAACTCCTCTGGCAAGCCCGCATGTGGATCAGCAGAAACTGAAAGTTCACAGGAAAAAGATCAAAGGATCCTATGCAGCACTGCAAGACATGCAAGATCATTTTGATAGCAAACAATTGGGAAGACAGTGGTTGAGAGCATTTCCAGCAATGCTACAGGGTATAGCCATCCCAGTTCACAAAACTTGATGCTTCATCCAAAATCTCTTGGGAAGTGCTGAAGAAGACATTTGAGGCCATATTTGAATTGCTATGGGACAACAATGAGATTGTTGTCAAGATTTACAACAACAAAGGGAACTATAAGAAAGTGCAAGTTTAATATTGTAGGCTCAAAAAGTTGCCGGTAAAGTTGGACAACCAGCAAGCCAATGGGTTGAAGAAGCGGTGGTCCATCGAGGGATTAATCCCCATGTTGCGGAAGAAGATGAAAATAGCGCCTCCATCGTTGTATGCCTATGCTTATAATCAAGCAATGGACATCAAGAGTGAAAATAAAACATCCTCTCAAGGGACAAGGACAAACAATGACGACAGCACCAAAGGTCACAACAATGATGAATGGAAACAGTCCAAGCCCTACGATGGGATATGATGAGAATAATGGAAGGCAGAGAAAGAAACTAATAAACTAAGGTGTATTGAGCGCAGATTTGAGGGGCACGGAAAGATAATTGTCCTAAAAAGACGTTTGTGAGATTCGCAAAGTGATGGGTGATTCAATAAAGGAGTTTTGATAGATTTTGAAGAATATAATTACATGAGTACTCTTCACATAGGGAGAATCCACTTCATTGAAGCCACATAATGCATCACCACGCAATTATAGCAATCAACAAGGCGGGAAAAACCTAATATGATATGACTTGAAAGGATGCCCTCCCATACAATGCCTACAATGTAGCGAATGGGAAGACTTTTCGAGAGGTTATTAGAATAAGAAAGACATCATACAACTACCATGCAAATGGTGTGGGCAGGGTGCCCATGAAGGCACCAACTTCTTCAAGCAGAAGGGTACTGATATGCTTGATTTAGAGGAACAAGAGTCAATTCTAACAATCCTAAGGGCACAGACAAAGAAGGTGATGTACCTAGACCTTCGTATGAAGGTATGACTCCGAGAAGCTAAAGCAGAAGTAGAACAGTTGATGGCAAAGGAATGAATAACATCTAATGGAACTGCAAGTACATCATTGCGATCAAAGTTGTAATGTCCCCTCTTTAGTTCGACATGGCATTGATCATGGATTTGCCTATTCCAGACTCTCGTAGGCAAATGGTGTGGAAAGAGAGTCAATTCTGCGGATCAGATAGTCATATCTTGCTCTTGAAGAAGTGTTAAGAGGTTATATTTTATCATTATGTGATATTGGGGCCCACATGTTATAATTTTAATTTGAGTTGCACTTTTTATTTTATAAAATTACTTTATTATAAAAAAAGTGCATTATAATGAGAAATTATAAAGGATGTTTCTAGAAGTTCTAGCAACTTCTTAGAAAAGTGAATAAATAGAGGGCTGGGCCTCTCATTTGGACATGCTGGGATTGGAGAACTCTTCTACTTCTTCATTGTGAAGACATTTGTGGACTTTGGATCTGCAAATTATTCGATCTTTGGGAACGAATCACTCCCTTGGATTGGCGACTTTGAGGGTGTGAAATATCACCTGAATTGTTGCATAATTGGAGTTGGTATTCAGCCATCTCATTGGAGCTTATTGAGAATTCGTTGTTAGGGTTTGTTTTTGGTTGGAATAAGGATTTCAGATTTGCCCTATCATTGGAGAAGCATTTGACAAGAGTTTGAAGACAGAATAAGTGCATTTTCAGAATTGGCAAAGCAGGGTTCGGAACCATATAATTGCTCATATCTCCTCAACCCCTTGGAGTTATTTTTTTATGGTTTTACAGGGTTACTACCTAACCCTAGGCGCCCATTTTCCTTGCATTTGGGGGTCCCAAAACCCTAATATTATTTTATTTCAGCAGCCGTACAGGTACGGCCTGGTACAGCCCTGCTAGTTTGGGCAGCAACAGCAAATTAAGGACAGTTTGGGGGTGCGGTTGGAGGTCTTCATCAACTTTTTGCATCAGAACGTGGTGTTCTTCCATAGTTCTTCAAACCAGGTTCTTGCATTCTGAAATATATGTCAATTTTTGGGTAAATTTGCTGTCATACAGTCATTGTAATAATCAGTCCAGAATTGGTAATAAAACAATTTCAGAATTTATTGCATTGTAATTGAAATATCGTTCAAAGGCTTTATATATATTGTAATTCTGCGATTATATTCTGAAAGTATCAAATCTGAAATTGCCATATTCTGAATATTGTTACTGTTACACGCCAAGTGTTTGACAAAATTCCTAAGTTCAGTTTGAGGGTTTCTGCGGCCTTTATAGAGAGGGTCATTACAAAAGTCAGAGAAGAGCATTGTCTGGTAGGTGTAATGTCCCCAAATTAGGAGAACCCAAATTTTGCCCTGTATTATATCTCTATACAAAAGAGAGTAGGGTTTTTAAGGTACTTTTTGTTAATGTTATAGCTATGGTTAGAATCCATAAGGCAGCAAAGTTAACATAAATGTCTAAATGGCCTATCAGCCTTAGACATTTATATTGGGGATTTATATTAGCGATTCATATATATATTAAACATGAAAATATAATTAGTATATTTGTTAAATCGACTAAGCTTAACCACCACCTTTCTTGGATTAGACGTGTTGTTTCATATGAGGGTCGATCCTTGGTGAAAAGGTGCCTCTCACATATATAGAGATGTGCGATTTCGTTTGTACAAGAAATCAAATACCAAGCAACAATCATATTCAAGGGCTTTCAAAGAGTTCAATTTTGGCAAACATCATTTTTAAAAAAATATCATTCCCCAAACCAGCTGAAAACTTGTTACAGTTTGTTTGAAGGGTAAAAATCTGACTTTCAAGACCAAGTTGAGCCAACAAAAGGTGCTGTAAGTGTCATGTCTTTAGGCCTAGGTCTGAAACCTTCCATGGAGATTCAATTTTTTGAAAAAACATGTAGAATTCCTAAGTCATTAATCCTTGCTAGCTCTGATTGCAGACCTTTTAGGGGATTAAATTCAAGTTCTAAGACCATGAGAGAGCTGAAAATGCATTAGCTTCAGACTTAAATCTGAAACTTCATAACAGGGGCGATGTTTCGAAAAATTATAATAAATTCACAACTTGCCCATTCACACCAAAGTTGATTGCTGAGTGTTAGGGGGTTGTCCTTGCACGAAATGTAGCAAGTTAAATGTTATGGGGAGAAACTGAATCAATAAAAATATGGGGAAATTAACCTCTGAGTCTGATTAGGCTATATGTAACAACACTAAGGACATAAAAATTTACAAGTCCATGATCAATAGAGGGAAACCCTTCGAGAAAATCGAGACATCAAGAACAATTTCAAGGACGAGTTCAATGAGACAATTTCCTAAAGAAAGAGGATGAAGAAGCAAAATCGAAACAAAGATCAAAGATGAGCAAGTTGAGGTGGCGTCAAGTCATCATTCAACCTATCAAAGAGCCCCAAGTTGACATCTCCAAGATCATCCAATCAGAGTCATTCACAAATGGATATGTGGAACATATTATTTTCTTATCGGTGCATCCTCAAGGGGATATGGAATGTAATTTTCTCATTGGCTCATAAGGTGGTGCCCTATTCTCAATGGTTGTGTATTTAATATTTGTAGCAAACCTAATTAGAGTTTTCTATAAGTTATTTCAGGCCATTGGTTTCAAATCAATATTGGCCATTCATTGTAATTGGGGCTCCTATTACTCCTCTCATTTGTAAAAGGGGGAGACTCGTTAAAATTGTTGCTATGATACTGCCAAGCTTGTTCATAATTCATTATTGGTCTTTATGGTGGATTAATTGTACCATTTTGGAGTATTGCATGGTTTCTACAATTCCTCACTTTGAATAGGATTTTGAATCACGTTGAGTACAAGTAGTGTTTAGTTGAATCGAAGTGATTGTGGATGCATCTTTGCTGAATTCACTTAGACCATACCATTAGCTTCTCATTGATCGCAAGTTTGCCTTGTGTGGTCAATTGGCATATTCACAAGCTTAACTTCAATTATTGCTTGCACATTAATATGCATCAATGGACAGTGTTAATGGAATGGTAATAGTTTGAACATCTCACGTTTAACTTAGGAGATCCCACTTGCTTGATTGATCTTGATGGCTAAACTAAGTCTAGTGGAGTCAGAAAGACATTCATAGTTTCTTGCATTCTAGGAGTAGAACAGTTTTCTAAACGCTTACCCTTTGCAATTTATTTGGTTGGAAATAGTTGATGTAGTTGATATCCATTGAATGAATAGCACAAGTCTTTTTGTGATACGTAGCATATCACATCATAATAACTGAGAAGTCCACGATAAGAAGGAACCATGGGGTTGTCTCATTTGATCACACAATTCATATGCATTGTTTAGCATATGAGCATCCTTATTCAAGAGAGAATTGGAGATTTGGTGTTTCATCTTGGAATAATAAGTATTCAGTTCTGCATAAGGTGGCATAAAACTCACATCAACACAATGCCTCCTAGCCTCATGTGGCTCACACCATACAAATGAGGTTGTGCACCTAGTGCGGTGTCCTATCACTATTCTCATCCTTGTCACTTCTACCTCACCTCCACTAGTTGAACATCCATATGCATTGGTTCACAATGATAGAAGTCATGAGGATCATTCATACCAAGGTGCTCAGAATGTCCCTCCTTCCTAAGCCCAAAGGCAGTCCCCTTGTCCCCTTTTCACCCCAAGGGACTCCTTAGTCACATAGCGTAGGGTGGTGTGCTTAGAAGGTGACCACATCACTATTTTCCCTCCATGTGACTAACTCATTTCATCCACCATGGCTAATTGCAGCAAGACATAAAACATAATTGATAAATCATACATAAATTCTATATTACTGCCCTCACAAGTTATCAGTAAAATGCATATTAAACCACTCATATAAAGGTATATATATCTGAACATTTATATCTACATAATACCATAATGTTAAAATGCATAAAAACTCTAAATAAAGAACAGTCATTAAAACATTAATTATAAATCGATGTTCTGAAATATTTATATAAATCTGTTCTTAATTTCTTCTTTTCTTCTCTACCAATGATGGTATGATAGGGTGACACTTAAATGATCAATGTTTAAATGATGAATCGGCTGATTTAACAGACATTTGATGATTGATTTATGATTCCAAAATGTGAATTGATTGATGATGATTTGATTACTTGTTTATTCACTTTGTTGAATTGATCTTTGATAATTGATTGATTGTTTGATTCGACCTTTTCTGATTCATAGATTGCTTGATTTTATGATGCATTGATGAGTGATGATGTATTTATGTTTGATTGGGCTTATCTCCCCTTTATAATTTACAGGTGAAAGGGTCACCGCCTTCATAAAATTTGAGTCACCACATTCCATTGTTGCTATTGAGGATAATATATTGTTCTCCCTTTTTTATTATGTGCCCTTTTCAATAATGTTCTTCTATATTATATATCCTTTGAGCATAGGAAGTCACACCATTTCATTTGTCAATGCCCGTATTAAAGGGTCACACCCTTTGGTAATGAAAAGATACATTTGTTTAACAACAACTGCTGTCACTTTCACTTCCTATCTCTTACTTCTCAAATCTATCTTTACTACTTTTTAAATCTGTACATATTCCATTTAAGACCTGCATATCTTCTTCTTCTAGATCTACATATCTTATTTTCTTCTTTCCCTCTCAATTCTTATTTCAGATCCCTCCTTATACTTCTGCTCTGAATCTGCTCTAGATCTCCTCTACTCATTTTTCCCCCATTTCATTGATCATTCTTCTCCTTTATATCTTCCCATATGAGGGAGGGGTCACACCTCTTCATCATGTCTGCCTTTTGGCACAAGTCACGGCACTTCACAATTGTCCCTCTTTCAAAGAGTGACAACCCTCTATAATGACATCCCTTTTAAAAGTCACAACCCTTCATAGTTACAACCCTTTCAAAAACTCACAACTCTTCATAATCGTAACTTTTTGAAGAGTCACAACCCTTCATCTTTTGAAAGTCGCTTCCTTATTTTCCTCCCTTTTCCTTCAATTTTTCCTTAATTTTTATGCTCCACTCTTTCTTCCTCCTTCCCTTTTTTCCTCAAATGAAGTTCTCTTCTCCCCCTTTTGTACCTCTCACTTGAGGGAGACAACTTTTCCATTTATGCCCTTTGACCATTTGTTTAACTTAACTAAATATTTATTATTTAATCCTATTTCAAAAAGGAGGCATGACTGCAAGTGCTACAAACAATCTTACCCATCCAAGTGAGAAACCTTCAAACTATGCACATAGGTGTCGACCAACACGGCATCAACCCAGTAGCAACACTAACAACACAAAAAATAATGATCGATACACAACAATTCCTCTTGGACATCGTACTCATGTTGGTGCAAGAGTACAACGCATTCCTTAGGAGGGGATGGCTGATTGTTGGCAAGACAGATCACAATTGGAAGCAAAACACACTGTCATTTGAGAATAAAGGGAGGAAGTACATCATCAACCTAAGAAAACAAGCAGTGAGCAAAGAGTTGGCATCCTTTGAATCAAAGTTCAAAGACAGAGTTGCAAATGGACAAAGAAAGGAAATTCAAGCCATATGGAAACCCGATAACAAAGGGGTGATTGATCTAGAGAATTATTTTGAAGATGAGACGAGTTCCCTGCAAGGTCTATTTGACAGGTAAATGAAGGACTATGGCGTATATCTGTCAATATGTAATTTTCTTGAAGCTTAAACTCTTCATAAAGAGCATGTAAAGTTATGGACAATACATTTCATAATACAAGGAGTAGAAAATGTAATATGCCATGTAAAAAGGAATGTCAACAAAAATCCACTTCGCCAGAAATTTTCAGGAAAAGAACAAGGGAAGTAGAAGAGATTAAAGATGGAAAGCAAAAAGTAATGAAGACTATGTAGAGGTTATTGTTTAATTCACACTCTTGGCTATAATGAAATTTCTTCTCAGCATACGCCCTCAATGGGAAAAGGGCACTCTCAAAATCCAACTATACTTCTAGAATCCAAGACTAAGTGGAATTGTTTGTACAGCGCCCACCACCTACTAGCTATGTGCGAACATTGGTACAAACTGTTATTAGAGGTCTGCTACAAATGTATTCACATTGTCATGTTTCCAGTATATATTTTCCAAATGACAGCGACTTCTTATATATATAAGAAAGTGAGTAAAGAATAGACATGTCCCATGAAGGGACATGTTTGTTCATTAACATAATTACAATCTTCTAATTAATTAATTTTGTATATATATATATATATATATATATATATATATATGCTACAATTTATCCGAGTGAAGCTATAAAACATCAACACTCCCTCTTAGCTAAGGAGGATAAACATAGGACATGTATTACACCATTGGTAATATTAAGTATGACAAAAAAATATCTTGGATCAGATGATATCTATCATTTTGATATCATAGTTGATATTATGAGTATTGGCCTCCTAGAATATCAAAGATATTCACCAAGTACTCAAAAGGTTTTGATATCACATCTGATATCAAGAGTATTGGCCTCCCAGAATATCAACATCCAATATTCACCAAGTGCTCAAATAAGGTATGATATCATATTTGACATCACGAATATTGGTCTCCCAGAATATCATAAGATATTCACCAATTACTCAAAATAAGGTTTGATATCACATATGATATCAAGAGTATTGGCCTCCCAGAATATAAAAGATATTCACCAAGTACTCAAAAGGTTTTGATATCACATCAGATATCAAGAGTATTGGCCTCCCAAAATATCAACATCTGATATTCACCAAGTGCTCAAATAAGGTATGATATCACATTTGACATCACAAGTATTGGTCTCCCAGAATATCATAAGATATTCACCAATTACTCAAAATAAGGTTTGATATCACATATGATATCAAGAGTATTGGCCTCCCAGAATATCAAAGATATTCACCAAATACTTCGAGCAATAGTCTCCTAGAATGTTGAGATGCAAGACATTCACCATTTACTCAATTTATTTGATCTCATAATACAAGCTATTGTAAGATCGTCACCTTACAATAACTTCTACAAATACAAGTGACATCATTTGGAAGTCGTCACTTCCTCATGATGTACACAGCGGGTAGGCCCATTAAAATCACATAGTCATGGGGAATATTCCTTAATCACAATCTTCTTGTCTAATATAATTTATTGATCACAAACGAATTCATCTCAAAGTGGTTTACTCCCTCTTAATCAATGTGATTGAGATCACGGAAGGTTGACTGAATCATATCATATATTTACTCCCTCTCTTTCAAAATTGCATGAAATGTCAGTCTCCCTCTGAATCAATCTCCCTCTTTTTCCTGCAAGAACATTCTCAGAGGAGTACGTATTGGAATAAGAATAAGAGAGTGACTAATATAATACTCAATCCTTACCTTTCATACTCTCATAATGAATATTAAATTATTAAATATCATTGTAAATGAATTCAAGTATATAGTTCACATGCAATTATACATCCTTACCTTTCATACTCTCATAATGAATATTAAATTATTAAATATCATTGTAAATGAATTCAAGTATATAGTTCACATGCAATTATACATACTTCAATACATTTTATTTCCACATATATTTTGAATTATAATAACTCATAACGTTTATTCCACCATAAAGAAGAATATAAATAAACTTTGTAATTAAAACATACCTTATCACTTACCTTTATTGACATGGTGGGTCCACTATTATCATACCCTAAATACTTTATTGACTTGCCATTTTTCTTCATAGTATGTCTTATTTACCTTAATTAATGCATGAGTAATTAGGACTCCTTAAAAGAGCGTTCCATTCTTATATTCTCGTGCAATTTCGTTTCACTATCCCCATGGCATTAATAGATTCTAAGTACCTCAATTTGATGATGTCTTGATTCCTTTCAATTCCATAGTGCTGACGTGGATTGCTATATTCATAATGTAAATACCATTATTGGTATTTCTATCCCCTTGATCGTTTGTTGCTTGAGATGGTTTCTTTAATAATTTTAATTGGCAATGAAACTATCTACTTGGAAAACCTAAAATATTGTTTACACCTTCAGCTGAAAGTTGTCCACTGAAAACTATCCAGAAATCTCTCCCATTATCTCTTCTCGCATGGCAAAAGTTTAAAGTCGGGCTTCTATCTCCATATCAGTAAACCACGATCAGTTTTCACAGTGCCCCTCCAGGCATGGATTTCTCACTGCTGAGCTAGGTGAGCCTTTATTATCATATGCAGCGACTCGGTTAAGAACTTATGGAGATTGGTCCATCTTACATCGAATATTTCCAACAGTCCTCCACATGCTAGGTGTTCTATATATTGGTGGTTCAAAATAAATAAATTAAAAAGGGTAGGGTATCATTTCTTCTTGATAGATGGGCCCCTTCCATACCTGAGGCAAGTGTATTTAATATCTTCTATTTACCATGGTTAGTAATTTCATAGGCCGAGTGATCTTGCTGTAACATTGATGTTGATCAACACTTGATCAATGTTCTTTGTTCAATTAACTCATAATCACCTATCGAGTATCTGTTCATTTTCTTTGATTGTGATTTGTGAATTCTGCAATATACAATCACCATTTTCTCCTAATGTTATTTGCATATTATTGTCATGGTGATGCTGAGTGTTGATATCGTTGTATGGCAACCATAAAATAACATGGACAAGATAGCAAATATTACAACTATGATTGAAGATATTACTACCATTGATGATTAGGACTTCATTAATATGATGATTTTAGAACTATTGGTTGAAGTGTTATTTCTCTCCGGATAATCATTGTGCTCATTAATAACCGATCCTTATAATCTAATTGTGTGTTCTCGTCATAGAGTTTATTTTTTTTTAAAACTGAAGCCCTCACAAACAAGTTTGATTTATATTTTACAAAGGCCCTCTACTCATCAATGATTTGACTGCAAACGGTCATCCGAGGCAACAAGGAGAGTTTCTTTGTGTCGTACATAGCTTGTCTTTAACTAAACTTTTGGAGTCAACTTGGATCCACGTCTTTAATGTAGAAATCATTTTCTTCACTAGTATAAGATTCAAGTTGTTTTCGCATCTCATCGAAACACTCATCACTGATGAGTTTATTCTTCTTCAACTGTATTCTTTGTAGTTGCATAATGCACTAACTTGATCACAAGTTATGTTTTTACATATTGGTAGAGTAGATATGCATTCAAGAAATCTACCGGCTGGTAAGGAACCTGCTCTAATACCATGTTAGTTTTTAGAGGTCTGCTACAAATGTAGTCACATTGCCATGTTTTTGGTATATATTTTCCAAATGACAACGACCCCTTATATATATAAGAATGTGAGTAAAGAATAGACTGTTCGTTAACATAATTACAATCTTATAATTAATTTTATATATATATATATGATCTCATATATATATATCCAAGGCTGGTTTGTAACCATGTGGGGGCCTATTTTTTTGATGCCCTGATTATCGGAAGTAAGAATGGGTGGTAATAGAGTGCCCTATGCCACCTGGCATTCCTCCGAAATAGGATAAATTTAGATAATATGTAGATAGGTGGATTTGGCTCGATTGTCTCTTCCTTTTCTGACGGTTCTTAATAGCGGAACTGTAGCTAATGGTAATTTTATTTCGAGTTTGAGTATCGAATTGCATCTCCATTGGAGGCCCACAAGGATAATTTATTCTCTACCTTACTGTTTGTTTAGGGCAGGTTTATATGTTTTATATATTTTAATAAGTTTAGGAGAAAATTTTAGACATTTCTTGATATAGTTTAGAGCTTTGGTATTAAGATGAGTTAAATAATATAAATTTAGATATAAATAGTTCTGTAGTTTAAAGAATTTTGCAAGTTTTATGATTAACCAGTTTGATTGGCAAGATGGTTAGACAGGAAAGCTCGTACTTGGCAACTATGCAAGAACATGAAGAATGTGATGGAATTTCGTTAAGAATTCTTGTAATGTTTCAAGGAGCTTTACGCTCATTATTGTGTGTAGATTTGATCTTTGTAATGTAATATATGAGACGAATAATTTGACTAGGGTATGCCCCTTTTATGTTGTAATAATATAAGATCATGGTCCCGGGCTAGAATAGAGGTTTTCTTTCCCCGTTCTTTCCTACTAGTGCCAATTTGAACGGTGGAACGCTATTGTATCTTATTTATTTTATTAATAATCAATTATCATGGCCATTGGCCGTTTACCAATCAATATATATATATATATATATATATATATATATATATATATATATATATATGCTACAATTTATCCGAGTGAAGCTACAAAACATCAACACAAACTAGGGCACAAAGTTTTCAAGGTTCTCAAACCATATGGCTTATTTCATCCTATACCATATGACGTGTCTTATCACGAACCATATGGCTTTCTTATAGCACTTTATGGCCATTCAATTTGGTACAAAAAAATTCTCTAAATTTGGCATGTCCTCCTACAAACTTGGTACAACTTCACGTAGCAGAGCCAGAAACAATACAACTTTGGCAAAGCTTCTCGATGCAACGACAAGTATTCAGTGGTGTATGAATCCTTAGAGCTAATCTTTCTCTATAGTGCACCTTGCATTCCATATGGACACACTTGTGATAGAATGCTTGATGTTGTTTACGTCACATGCGACCTGATTCTTATCTCATACTGTAGTCTATAGGCTCAAACTTAGAGAGTACTCGGTAAGCCCAAAATTTTCAACTTGGAGAAAACTCGACAAATTAGAAATAACTAAAAATTAAAATCTCCAACAAAAACATTTTTTTTGTAAAATTCAACTACAAAATGCACTAAATTAAAATATTGACATCTTGTGTGCCATGGAGTTTTGTCTGGTTCTAAAGATCTTAACTTGAGCTTGAAAGAGGGGGTTGCACCTCTCAAGCCTGCTAGGAACGTTCTCCCACACCTCTGCAAGGGGCACTGCCCCTTGATCCCGCTAGAACCATTGCCCCCAGACCCTCATTTGATTTTTCAGGTGCACTACAAGTTAAGTGTACATAATACAAGTTATTGTCTACACTCTTGCCATTAGTCTTCCTAAACATTACTTGATGCTTACTTTTAGTCTTCAAGACAACACTTTGCTTTGGGTGAATGATGCAATCAACATACAATGTCTATTGTTATGTTCAATAATATTTTTTATACAAAAAATGTATTCATTGTACGTATTAAGTTGTTTGTTACTCTCAAGAAGTTCTAAGCATCACTTGGTTGACGGTTGTATTCCTCTTGGCAACAGTTGGGTCTTCAATATATTGTGTATTGTCAAGGAAATTTTATCAAACACCAAGCACACAATTATTAGAATTTCTACTCAATTAAAAATGAACAGTTAATATGTTTGATTCTTTATTAGATATTATATTTAGAATTCTTCTCAGAGAATTCAAAAATATCTTCAGCAGCAGTTAATAATCAGTGAAACCCAGGGATTCACACTGCCACTAGCAACATCCATTCTATACAGTTTGTTAACTTTGTTATCTAATCTGCCACTAGCATCATGATAATCTAACCAGCCTTAAAATTGTTTGGTTTAACCATTAGGGTATTCAATGGAAGTTATTTCAGAATAAATGAATTACAATTTGATTCGTATACATTTATTACATCAATCAAATTAAAATTTTGAATCTAGTTTCTTTTAATGACCCTTGGTTGGACGTTTGTTCTTCTCTATGAAAGAAAGGGAGATGTAGAGTTAAATCATCAAACTAACAAACGTTTTTTGTGTGCTTTTAATATGATTTTTGGAAGAATTTGAATTATTCTGCTTCATGTGGAGCATTTAAACCAACATGTCTATCATTCATTATTATTCTTTTCAAACTTATCAGACAAAACTACAACTAAACCTTTTCAAACTTATCTGGTTCTGAACTATCCCCAAAAGGAGTTGTTCTCTGTCTATCTATCGTATTAACTTGTTTAGTCACTTAAATTGAATGAGTTTTTCGGCATCATAGGGTTATCTCTCTTTCAAGTTGACAGGATCCAGTTCTGATACAGTATTTAATGTACCATCTCAAAATTTTCATACATATCAAATCCCAAGCACATAATTAAAATAATTTCTACTCATTTATAAATAAGCAATTAAATTTTATTTCTTCTGGATGAAATAAATTCAAAAATTTCAGAGCCCTATTTCCTCTTTCTAGCTATATCATTGGATCCATTCTCTCCCTTTGTTGACTTGATTTCCTTTTATAGGATGACATCTTTTTCTTGCATTCTTATGTTTGTTTGATTTGTATGTCTTGTATAAATTGAAACTCCTTAGGGATACATAATGTGTTCTTCCCTTCTTCAATGCATCCAACATCCCTTTCGGCTTTGCATTCTATTATAAGGAATCTATCATTTAGGGCATATATTGGATTTTCTTTCTCTCTTCTCTCAAGGATCTGTTATCCCTTGGTTGTTTCTTTCATGATAAGAAGCAGGCATAATGTGGTATCCCTTCGTTTTTATTTCATTTCTCTATAGATTTGAATTGTTTTATGGAGAATTTTATCTGTGGGAATGTGTTGCTTTGTTACATGCATGGCTGCGGTTTTTGCCTAACAAGTGTCTTTTCATATCTTAAATTTTAATGCTTCTCATTCAATGATCATCTATAGTTTACTTCATATGTGATATCTTTTCTTATCCTATGATGTTTTTTTCTTTCATCCCCTCTATGGTGCAACATTATATCCTTCTTGTTGGATATGGGATGTTTGTGTTTTGTGCATGGCTATCGGTTTTTGGTTACGACTCATCCTTATATCTTCCAAGATTTTGTTAGTAAATCCACCATAGATTTTATTTTCTTGTCTCACGCTTCGGGGGCAATAAACTTTGTATGTCCTTTATCTCTTTTTTCTAAGGACCTACTTTCTTTAAGCTTACGTGAAACCCATTTATTATGTAATATTGTTCTTTTCTTTATGGAAAATTATGTCTTGACTAATGGATTATCTCATTTGCAAGAGGTGCACGCCCTAGGTCATCACCTCTTCTTTATCAAATAAAGCTATGTCCATTATATACACTTTGTTAACTTTGTTACCTAATTTGCCACTATCATCATGATCATCTAACCAGCCAGAAAATTGTATGGTTTAACCATTAGGGTCATCATTGGAAGTTATTTCTCAGTAAATGAATTACAATTTGATTCGTATCCATTTATTACATCAATCAAGTTTAAATTTTGAATCTAGTTTCTTTTAATGACCATTGGTTGGACGTTTATTCTTCTCTATGAATGAAAGGGAGATGTAGAGTTAAATTAGATAACAAATGTTTTTTGTGCGCTTTTGATCTGATTTTTGGAAGAATTTGTATCATTCTGCCTCATGTGGAGCATTTAAACCAACATGTCTATTATTGCCTTATTATTTCTTTCCAAAATAATCAGAAAAGACTGCCATGTCTATCATTGCATTATTCTTCTTTTCAAACTTATCTGAACTATCCCCAAAAGAAGTTGTTCTCTGTCTATCTGTCATATTGACTTGTTTAGTCACTTAAATTGAATGAGTTTTTTGGCATCATAAGGTTATCTCTTTCACAAATTGACAGGATCCAGCTCTGATACAGTGTCTAATGTACCATCTCAAAATTTTCATACATATCAAACCCCAAGCACATAATTATAATAATTTCTACTCAATTTATAAATAAACAATTAAAGTTTATTTCTTCTATAGATGAAATAAATTCAAAATT
Organism: Cupressus sempervirens; assembly: GCA_028749045.1. NCBI lineage: Eukaryota > Viridiplantae > Streptophyta > Pinopsida > Cupressales > Cupressaceae > Cupressus > Cupressus sempervirens. The sequence continues at coordinate 14,704,795 of CM053791.1, forward strand.
TTCAGCTTAAATGTTTAATTCTTTAACGAATATTATATTTATAGTTCTGCTCAGAAAATTCAAACTTATATTCCACAGCAGCTAATAAGTTTAAATTTATCTTCAACAACGGCTAATAAGTTAAGTTAAAATCAACAGCAAATCAAAAATAATTAGAATGTCTATGAAAGGTCTCCAAAACTGTACAATAGTTATTGACAACAATTGTAACTAATCATATCAGATTTCCATAATCCATAATTGTTGCATAGCTAGATTTCTGGATTAGATCTTGTGCTAGCTTTTTGAAATCTAACACAAAATCTAAGCCAGAAATCTAGCTACGCAACAACAATTATAACTGTTTAACACATGAAACTCCTATGCAATCTCTAATTGAGATTGCTCCAGATCCGAATCAGGGGTTTTCATCCTCTAGTGATGGAATTCAGAGTGATTCCATCCTCTAATTCCACCTAAAGGGGTTTCATCCTTAGATCAGATGGAACCACAGTTCCATGCCCCAAAGCCTGAAAGGAGTAATAGTTAGATAATAATAGATGTATTTGAATCATTTATTTATCCTTCTCCTTGCTTGGTCTTCCTTATATTCATTTACCTTGAATGGACATACCTTCTCACATGCCCCTTGACCTTCATCAAAAATATAATATTTAAACTTTATTTAGTTGATTACTAATTTTACCCTTCTCAAAAGAAATCGCAAGGCCTTTTTGCAACTGCCATTACATCAGCCCTATAAAAGCATAGGGGGCATCACCAAGCATTTTGCGATCTCAAGGATTAGGTTAAAACATCCCTCCAATGTCCCTCAATTTTTTTAATGCCCAATCATACCAAGAGGTTTCAACCCATCAGATAGCCATCTTGTCACATCCCCCTTCTTTCATATTTTCAGAATATGAACATTTGACGGATGTAAACAACTTGAAAAAACAATAAAAAGACAAAATTCAAACTTCATAGTTTTTCATTGCTCAAATACAACTGCCAAATTTTGGATGTCTATTTCATCATATGGAACTTAAGAATCTTGTTGAGAGCTGTTTTCATGATAAAATAGCAAATAGATAATTGAAATGTCATATTTATATTTGGCCTTGTCAAACTCAAATATCACTTCACTTGTTCAATGTGCAATATTATGGATGGAATGACCAAAAAGTATATATTTAGAAGTTTAATGTAGCTTATTACACAAATAAAGAGCTATAAATTTTAAGTTTTCTTTTTCTTTATTCCACTTTTCAATATATAATACCCTTCACCATCCACAGAGAAGTGCAGGTATGCAAAGTTGCAGGCACAAATATGGACCTACTTATTAGTTGTTCTATTTATCTTACTCCTTCAGTCCATGCACGTGGCTTGTAAGTCCAATAACAAATATTTTAGTGAGTATCTACAGGCTATGACTAATTCATAATGGTAGGAAAAAGCATGTACAATCATCAACAAAGAACTGCAAGAGATGGCCACAGGTCAGTTCACATAGTGCACATCAGAGCTTATTTTGCAGGGACTTTCAAATGCTTATTAAAAAGAAATTAAAATCTCAGATTCACACTTGTCCTATGTTTTGTAAAGAACATCACAAACTCATTGCAGTATACATAACACCTAGAGTCTCTAGCGGCTGGAAGACAGAAATCCAGGAGCAAATTCTTCCAATTTTACTCAATGCAGGATTCTGATATCATTCCCCCTAGAGAGGGAAAAAAAATGCAATCAAAAATAAATAATGTATTGCATACCAAAGATGCAAACTAATAAACAACTTTTTTCTAGTGAGTTTTATGTATCAGTTTCAATTTTTCCTTAGAATCAAATATGCAGCATGAATAGCGTGTCATTGAGTGTCAACCTTCAAAAAGAAGACATGGTGAAAAAAGGCTATTGAAGCAAATGCATAATATTTACACACCTGTAAAAGACCCTTTCCAGTAGTTATCTCCACTGCAATAGCTGCAGCAAAACTAAGCATTGCAAAGCGACCCAACCATACACTCAAGTTGTTCCCCTTCTCAGTGCTCTGCTCACATCGCACTGCTGAAAAACTTGAATGCTTTGCCACCCTTAGGCTTGAACCTTGGAAATTTACTGGAGATGATATAATGTTAGTCCATATTTCCTAGGTGTGACAGAAGCAGAAGGTGAATGGTGCTATTATGCTATATGACAGATAATTTGGTTGAGATTTACAAAACTGAATTTAATTGATATGTACCATTGACCAACAAGATGTTGAACTGCTATAAATGTCAGATATACATGATTAAAGTTCATCAGGTCTTCAAAGTCCACAATAATAATTGTGGATGCTTCCAGAAAACAGTAAAAATTTAGTTTGCACAACATTTGTGATCATACTTCGTATTTGGTCACCATGATCTCTCATTTTTAGTCATCCCAATGTCCAATCAAATCATGAAGCATGATAGTTGACGGAAAGTAAAAACATGCATTTGTTTCCACAAATGTCTCACTTCAATATGCATCAAGTCAAACTTCAGGAAGCAATAATAACTTCAAATTATAGCAGGACAGTGATATGATCCTTTCTTGCAACAGGGATGATCACTTAAAATGTAAATCTTCTATTTGTTTATTAAATTGTGTATTGAAATTTGCACACTAGAAAAAGGTCATTCATCTGTCTTGAGAATGTCACATGAGTTCTGCAGAAACTCTTCTTAGAGGTTATAATGGAGGAGTTGGTAGCGATCTTATCTTAGGGAATTTCATACAAATACTAAATTAAAAAGTCACAAAGCTTCTTAGGTGTTGCAGAGAGTTACAAAGCTTTATAAGCATTAATGATATCAAGTTTTCACAATCCATTTTAGGTGTCAAGGCTCAAGGCAGTCGCATAGCATCGTAGGGAGTCACAAAGAATGAGGGAATTACAAATCTCTGAGGTGTCATAAGGAGTTAAAATGTTTTCTCTTTGATGATTACAGTCACTTACCATCCTACATTAAAGTCTAAGTTCTAAAAAGATTGTTAAGTCTCAAAAGTTAAAAAGAATTTCTTGAAAGCCATCAAATGGTTTTATCAGTTATCACAGTTATCTGTGGATAGTCTATGGAAATGTACAGCCCTTGAAATTTATAATGGAAAGGTTTCTTTTAATGTTAATTAAAAAGCCAACAGTTTGTATTCCAAATTCAATCAAAAGGCCAAAAAACAGAAGAATCAGACAGTCTGAGCAGAGATAGCAGAGATGCGAAATCAACTAATTCTTCTGTTTTTGGTTTATGGTGATATAAAAGCGTAATTTGTACTATCATGAGTGGACAGAAACAGCACATAAAAAGCGTTGGAAAGAGCACAGAGGAAAAAACAGCAGTAATTCATTGTGTGGTGTTCCCTAGGATTCAATTAAATTCAGTGTTCCACGGGGACGCATCCACTGTGATTTTGGGGTCATACTCGTCTCAGGGACAAAATGGGGATGCAGGGACGGATTTTTGCCATCCCCAGAGCTGTCCCCTTTTTGTCAAATTCGGAAACATCCTCGAATATGCATCAAGTCAAACTTCAGGAAGCTATGATAACTTCAAATTATAGCAGGACAGTGATATGATCCTTTCTTGCAACAGGGATGATCACTTAAAATGTAAATCTTCTATTTGTTTATTAAAATGTGTATTGAAATTTGCACACTAGAATAAGGCCATTCATCTGTCTTGAGAATGTCACATGAGTTCTGCAGAAACTCTTCTTAGAGGTTATAATGGAGGAGTTGGTAGCGATCTTATCCTAGGGAATTTCATACAAATACTAAATAAATAAGTTACAAAGCTTCTTAGGTATTGCAGAGTGTTACAAAGTATTATAAGCATTAATGATATCAAGTTTTCACAATCAATTTTATGTGTCAAGGCTCAAGGCAGTCGCATAGCATCATAGGGAGTCACAAAGAATGAGGGAATTACAAATCTCTGAGGTGTCATAAGGAGTTAAAATGTTTTCTCTTTGATGATTACAGTCACTTACCATCCTACATTAAAGTCTAAGTTCTAAAAAGATTGTTAAGTCTCAAAAGGAAAAAGAATTTTTTGAAAGCCATCAAATGGTTGTATAAGTTATCACAGTTATGTGTGGATAGTCTATGGAAATGTACAGCCCTTGAAATTTTGAAATGGACTTTTATTTAGAGCTTAAAAAAGTTTCTTTTAATGTTAATTAAAAAGCCAACAGTTTGGATTCAAAAATTCAATCAAAAGGCCAAAAAAAAAGAAGAATCAGACAGTTTGAGCAGAGATAGCAGAGATGGGAAATCAACTAATTCTTCTGTTTTTGGTTTATAGTGATATAAAAGTGCAATTTGTACTCTCATGAGTGGACAGAAACAGCACATAGAAAGCATTGGAAAGAGCAAAGAGGAAAAAACAGCAGTAATTCATTGTGTGGTATTCCCTACGATTCAATTAAATTCAGTGTTCCACGGGGACACATTCACTGTGATTTTTGGGTCATACTCGTCGTGTGGACAAAACGAGAACGTGGGAATGGATTTTGCCATCCCCAAAGCTGTCCCCTTTTTGTCAAATTCGGAAACGTCCTCGAAACGGCAAATTTTTTTCCCCAGGATGCTAGAGCCTTTAGGCATTTTGATTTTTGTTATATATGTATGTGATATTGTTATAATGGAAGTACTTAGTATTTGTCATTTGATAATTTTCCATGTATTGATCTTCTAAAACGTCTATGGTGAATGGTTTATCAATGTTATCATATGAATATTTGAATTTTGTCTCTATATATAAAAAAAATCCCCTATGTTTTTAATCACTGTCCCCGGAGGTCCCATCCCCACACCGCAAACATGTCCCCGTCCCAACTCTCTAAAGCATAAAATAAATTTTATTTAAGTTGGTTTATTGCATTGTCAGCATTCATGCTAATGGATTGTGGAAATCTGATTAGTTAGAGTTAATAGATAGTATGAATTGGGATTGTTATTTCCTATCAATAGTAATGCATCCAGTTGCCTTGACTCAAATCAAAAACTATGACTTGAAAGCTATGAACTGTTATTAATGACCACTCTAAGGCGGAAGGAGACATGATGTAAAGACTACCAGTTAAGAGGTCGGTCTAGTGGCTAACCGAGAGGCTTTTGGCACTCCAAAAGATATGCATTAATGTGGCTCATTAATGAGTTGGCTATCAAAGTTAAAGAGCCAATCTTATCAATCTTTTGGCATTTTTTGGCTTTTGAGTTCTTCTTAATTCTTTGATATGAATGCTTAAGCATGGCCTTCTTCTCTCCCACTGCTATGGGTTTAAACACTAAGGTTGTTCCTTAGAGGATAAATGCAGAAAGGAAAGAAGGAACAAGATTAAGACTCTACAACATGAATAGGGAATAGAAGTCAGGTGGCTGGTAAAGTCCAATATTTGTGGTATCTTTTGTTATTTTGGAAATATGAAATATACACTATGCATCGATTGGTAAATTTAGATCATTGAGTTTTTTGTTAGTAAAATGATTTTGTTTACCAGGGCTGTTGTGATTTTACTAATTATTTTTTATATTTATAATTGATTCAATTTAACCTTATATCCAATGTAACCCCAGTACTAGGGTACGTCGGGACGCCAGGACCCTGGGACGAGTTTCTAGGATGGATGGAAAATGGGCCTCAGGATGGCAGGGGGATGGCTAGGAGACCGCAGCAAGGGGAGGATGGCGCAGGGAGGGGTGTTGTATGGTATACAGATAGAACTTGAAATGCTTGTTATGAAATGACATTTCAGTAGAACATACGAAATTAAAATACTTGAACATAGCAAAATTGCAACATGAACTAGAACCATTGAACATTCAACATGGTAACATATTACATACTCAATAGTAACATTCAAAAATCAAAATTCAAATAGAAATTCAAGTACCCATCCCAACAGCAGCATGGTTGCGGAATGGCAGAGGTGGGGGTACTTGAGTACGCAAGTACACAGTGCAGGGACATCTCAAGGACTGGAGGGTGTGAGTCCCTGTGTTACACAGCTTATATCAAAAATCCTATAACTAAAAAGCAACCCTCAAATTTCATTTAGTTTTTTTTTTTAACAGTGGGAATTTTTTGTCGGTTGTCCCACAGATGACCAAACATCTGAGCAGCATTCCAAACTTTAGAATGGTATCTTAGAATGTTCACAAAAGTTCTTGCAGACTGTGGATAGCCAAGGGATGTTCAATGCCATCCCAAAGTCCTGGAAATGTCGACAGGACATGGACAAGGGTTTCAGAGGGCCATGTCCCAGTACATAGCATCAAACCAATCCAGCTCAATGTGAAGTCTTATATTCCCCGACTCCGCCCATTGTACCAACTTGAAGCTTCCTCATCTAATCATAAGCCCTTGATGGTGATCACTTCTTCTTCCAAAATAGTTGGATATAAGTACAATAACCTTTCATTTCACTGAGCCATTCTATTGCCTGGTGTGGATCTTGCCTAGCATAAGTTGGTAAATTTATCCTCACCGATGTTTTATCAATGTATTTGTTACCACTCTAGTTCACCTTGTTCCCAGTATTTATTTACTCCATGTTTAGATTGATGTTGGAGTTATCTGCTGAATGCTATTTTATCCTATATGATTCCTACATTAGCAAATCAATGCACAATTTCCTGAAATTTAGCATTAAAATGCAATTCCATCCTTAGGTGATGCCAATTTAGCATGTTATAATGTTATTATGTAAAACCTTCTCTAGTTATTAAATATCAGTATCATAACTTTCCTTGTGTACAGAACTCGGTGTAGACACCTGACATAACCTGCTATAGTTCTCTGTCTGTCATTTTCTTCTGCCTCTGATTTCCTTTGTTCCATTTTATTTCAGCATAGTTCATTGTCTCTAGAATTTGCTTCTGGGACTTGATGCAGCAATTGCTCTCCCATTTAAAACAATTTAATTTAAAGAATAATACCAAAATATATATATAGGTTTTAAGTTATAGTAATAAATTAATATTATCTTTGTAAATATATATAGATGTTTACTTTTATAAACTTGGCTTGAAGATTTTGTTTTCCTATCCTTAAATCTCCTTCTGCCTATGCGGCAAGATACCCGCGCCCTCAACATCTCCTACCAGCAATCTAAACTAACATAATAACAAATCTTATGTACCATACAGACTGTAATAAGTTCCGATTCCATTTTGTGTGTTGGCTTCCTTTGTTGCCCATGGATTGCAGATGTTTTTAGATTTCACTTATACATTTGAGGAAAGAACAATAAAATCTTGAGATTTAGTTCAGATTACAGTCTCAGTCAAAGAGTGAGCAACAGAAGTATTAGCTAGTCATTTCAGCAAAGATAGACAGAACTCAAGATTCTCAACAGATTCCAGATTTTTCAAATTCACCAAGAAGTTCTCCTACTTCTATATTCCTTTTCTGTCACATTATGTCTTGCTCCCTAAACTTTGATATCTTCACTTAAACAAATAATTCCTTCATCAAAAATAATTTTGCACAAGAATCCCCATCATAATGGGCAACAATAACCCAGAACATCCAAATCAGTTGCGTTTCAACTATTACAGTCATTGGCTGCTTCACCTTCCCCTTGCCCTAAATGACACTTCTCACCTACATCGTCCTTGGATAACCAAATGCAGGTCCATCTACGACCCAAATTTATATTTGTAAAAACAATTCCCTCTTTCTCAAACTTTATGCATGATATGATCATTTAGTTTGCCAGATTCAAACATTTGGCAATAGATCGTATTGCATTATGCTTTTAGTGTGGATCTTAGGATGTTTTCGAGTTGCAATAATCAAATGAATAAGCTGTTTACTGAATGTCAAATTCAATGAGCTCGAATAGTAAAGGTGGATGGGTTTTGAAAGTGAAGCCACAGGTTCAAACCACAAGAAAGATTTGTTAACATACGCAACGGAAAAAACAGGGTGCAAACCTTGCGATGAATGAGTTACCCAAAAACTAGTTTACGGAAGAAAAGCATTTACCCAAAAAAATGACTATATATCGAAAGTCCCCACCTCATTCCTCTTGGCAAGCATGCTTAGTTTATGCTAAGAAAAAAGTCGACATGAATATGCCTTTTTAGTTTTTATTGAATGGACCAGGAATATCTGTGATGAAAAGTATATCAAAGGGAAAAAAAATTGGAAGAACAAATATTAACGAGATTATAAAGATTCATGAGCATACTTACAAGACTGAGCGCATTGCAGCAGCTGACGAGAAGAGGAAGAAAAAGAGAGCCCATGTCTAGCCCTCATCAACGAGGTTGCTGAGCGGCAATACTTAGCTTCACCATTAAAACCAACTGAGATATATGCCCAATTATTTTAACCTTTTTAGTATGCGGACAAAATAAGTAAAACCTGCTACTTCAGAACTAAAACCTACTAGTTATGTAGGCAAAATAATTAAAATATACGGTGTAAGCATAGAAAATTACTAAATTTGCTGGCTATATTCACCAGATAACTAAAGCATGCTCAGTATATATCACAGAATAATTCAAAAACATGGTGAGCACATAACAAACTATTAAACACACGCTGACCATATACAAAGAAAAATTAAAACCTGCAGCGTATATATAGAAATGGTTAAAACCCGTTACATATATACACTATAATTTATCCCTGTTCAAAATAGCTAAATTGGATTAAAAATGCACGCAAGACAATTCAAACCTGCTTATTATAAATTTACATAAGAAAAGGAACTTCGTTGGAAAAAACGACTAAAACCTTTCAGTTGTATAAACAAGATAGTCAGATCCTGCTGGGCATATGAAAACAATAATAAATACTCACTGGCTATTTTAAAAACGACAATTCAAATGTTCATTAGTTTTTTCTTTTCAAATCAGAATAGAACACAGTGTGTTGCATTTACAACAGTAAAATTACATTAAATACCTCGGCACAGAGGAGGGCTCAACCCTCTGAGTGTTTGAGCCATTTGTGTCACCGTTACTTTTCCGGATTTGGAATCGCGGAAGCGTCGTTTATATGAGTGAAGGGCTGAAATGCTTGTGCAACCTTTCAAACATTATCGTTATCATCAAAATCTCATCCAAATCAATTATTGTCCTAATTTAACAGATTATCTGGGATTTCGCTTAAATTCCCTCCGGGATTCGCCAAACGAGGAAATTATGAAATGAAATTGGTCTTAAACAAATGGACTCTTCCATGTGAGAAATTAATTCAATGGGAATAGGAAAATCCAAAGAATTAAGAAATTCAGCATTTGGTTGTAAACACGTAATATAGAATTATAATTTATTAAATTCTAATTTTAGTCTAAAATGAGCATAGAGGAATTCCTACTCAAAAGGTGGAATAGGAATAGTCTATTCTTATTCCAGTTTTTTAAAACCAAATTTTATATCTCGTCGGTCTGGCCCTAGTTGCATAAGCCAAATTATTAGAGGGAAGTTATTTTTTGGTGAAATGTGGTGAGACACGCAATGATAAAGGCATAATTGGGGAGTTCGAACAAAGTTTTCTCAAATGTATTAAGCAAGTCCAACTCCAAAAAAACTCCTTAATGTCGTTTGATGCTCAAATTATTAAAAAAAATTTAAAAATATTTCAATTACAATTTTAATTCTTGCAACCAAACATAGAATATACATATTTCGACTCCTCTTCCAGTTCAACCAAACATATCCAAATGATATTCCAGAAATTATTTTAAGAATGTGTGAATTCTAGAAGTGGGCTTATTCCAGCATTACTGAATGTCGCATTTAGCAATTCCTGCAACCAAACAGACCCTTCGTTTGGTAGCAAGAATTAGATTGGAATAGATATTTGTAAATTCCAAAAATCTTAAATATTTCGTTTGGGTGCATCAAATCTGAATTGAGAATAAGAATACATATTCCAATTTTAGCCTAAAAATAAGCATTTGCTATTCCACCTAAATAGGTGGAATTGGAATCCAATTCTTATTCCAATTTGAACTTTTTCATATTTGATAAAAAAATTCAAGTCCAACAATAGAGGTTAACGTTGGCATGGTCATAGGGTCTCATAATATAAATGAGCTTGTTTTGATTCGCCGCAATGTAGAAGTTGGTGTAAGTGATTTTCCCTTGGATTGTGCCATTCTGATTTCTTTTTCTTCCATTAAACCCTTATTATTGGGAGGAAATTTGCAACCAAATGGACCCTAAGAGGTTATAACATTGAAAGTAACATGCAAAGCACATTTGAGATATATAATTGTCAAATGTGAATTCATATAATCTTAAATTTAATTTAAATAGTATATTTGTATTTCAAAATCTTAGAACTGTAAGAGTTGTTCATTCATGGATTTTTTTCCATTGTTAGTCCCTACGATAAGGTAGGAGACTACAGTTTTTGGTTAGCAATTCCAACATTAATTTGCTCTTAGAAAATTGTAAAGTTTCATTAAACCTATGATCTAAAGAAAATTCTATATTAAAATGATATTAAAAATTTTAATTTATTATTTCCTATTGGCTGCATTATATAGATGGCATGATGTGCATTGATGTGTCTATTGCATGCACCCTTCTATTACTAGGCAACTTTCTGACAGGACATATGTTACAAATGTGTTTATGTTTAATGGAGATCTTATTATAATTATTGAACATCCCATAATCATAAATCTTAAAAATCACACCAAACTATTGATAATTAGCAAATTGTATCCATATATGATAAGGATGCAGAATATCGCCTTTGATAAAACAACCACAATTGATGAAGACAAGTTAGTAGTAAGTTTTAATGTACTTCTAAAGAAACCTTGCATCTTTTTAATATATATTGTAGATTCAATGTCAACATTTTACTGTCTCCTTTTTTTAATGCGGAGCCCTCCAATCTGCTATGGAAATCCATTTCATTTTGCTGTTTGTAATATAGAATTCTACACAAACAAGTTATGATTTTTTCTTCTTGTTTGCATTATATGCCTGAGCCATACAGCTCAACGACAACAGTGGAAGCAAATAGGACAAGGCTATGGACTACTATGCACCACCTAACACAAACACTATCCACTAAAATTTTAAGTAAAAGCATTTATTTTCCATTAATGCATCTTGAATCTTAAATGTTATTTTCTAAAACATAAAGAGATGTGGGTTGCTAGATTTAGTTGATTTGTTTTTTGGCATGTGTTTTCAAACATGTTGCTTGATTCAATTTTGCTCAATTCTACTTCATATTATGTGTTTTTAAGTGTATGTAAATTATTTCTTCCAGTTATTTTATTTGTGTCAAAGAGTGGTGTGTGTGCACTAAAATGGTGTGAATCACATTTCGTAAACAATTTAAGAATTCAATATTTTTTCCTTTTAACCTTCTGGATGATAGTGGCAATATCGAAATGAATTTCATGCACATGTATTTTGAAATTTGTAACTTTGCTTCTTGTGGGCATTATGCTTTGGTTGTAAAGGGGCATCCTTTTGTTGGATGTTTACTCTTCTATTTCAAAGACTTTGTATATTTCTCTCTAATTCAATGGTTTTCCAAGGTTTGCTTTGATAGATTCATATCTAAGATTTTTTTCACTGACAAATGAAGATGATTCTTAAGAAAGAATCTCCTCTTTGAGAAACAATCGGAAGGGGACAGAAAATGATTCTTTATTTAAATATATTTCCTACTCCTTGTAAATTGTTTTGGGGAAAGAAATTGCTTCTTTAATTAAAAATATTTCCTATTCTTTGTAAATTGTTTTATTTGACCTCTCTCACAAAGATCCCCACATCCTAGGTTTTGAGTTGAGTGCAAACCAATGCTCTAATAGGGATGACATGAGCCAATTGCCTCATCATTACCAATTTGCTTGTTTTGTTTCAAATCTTTCCTGATATAAAACAAATCCAATTTTTCCATCAATTTTCTTTATGCCGATGCATAGTTGTCGTCAAAGCAAATTAGGTGGTGTGGGTAAAAAAGTTTCAAAGGTGCATGTTTAAGACAGTTGGTAGCTCAATTAAAAAGAAATATGTGTAAGCAGAGGACCATAAGAATTGTCTTTTTATTAGTTTCTTAAATTTATTTTTAAAACCATGGACAGTGTGGAGCTTGTTTTGCTATCATATTATTTTTCCTCCTTTCATATCTTCGCATGTGTTTTTGTTTTGGAATGCATAGCCTCTCAATTAATAAACTGAGAATCTTTTTTAAATAAGATTTGCATGGAATTCATTAGTTCAAGCAATAGAGTATTTGGCACCCTTTGAACTATTCACAAAATTTGTAACATTCGAGAATTGACAACATATAAAACGTCCTCCTTGATGTCTATCGAAATCTTAAATTTACATTGACAGTATCCTTTGAAAGGAAATAGTAAATTTCTCTTTGGTTTGTTTAGCATATGCAGTGTTATACCAATTTTGATATTTTTCATAATACTTTTCTAGTAGGCATAGATAAAGATGGCTTAATTTTATTGAAACAAAGCCAAATCTCTCCTTTTAACTCAAGTTAAGTATTACTTTTTATTTCAGTATTTTTGTTTTTTTTTTAAATATGTAAGTTTTTAAAGGGAAATTTCAATTTACTATCTTCTCTGCTCCAATCAGCTAAATTGGCCTTAAAGAAAAACTTAATTATTGATTTATCAATTGATCATAAATGAACATGATATGAGATCTTGGTCCAAATCTAATTATTGATTTATCAATTGATCAATAATGAACATGATATGAGATCTTGGTCCAAATCTATAATTCACATGCTTCTACAGTGAGATATTTCACACATTATCAATTTTTTATGTTCCATGAATTATTTTGTGGGATTTTTTTATGCTTTAATATAGGAAGAGAAGATTTTAGTCAATCAATTTTACAAAATTATTTGCAATAGCTATTGTACACAACCTATGTTGATTTTTGTGGGATTTTTCTTGAAATTTAACCTAGTTAAGAAATCATTGTCATAGGTTAAATGTAGATAACCATAGTCAAAATTAACCCTAGTTAATTATAGTCATAAATTAAATGTAGTTAACATAGATTAATTTTAGTTGATTACATAATAAGTGAAATTAATTTAGTAAGCCTAATCTAACATATCTAACTTAATCCTAGAACCTTTATAATATGCAAATCCTAAAACTTTAATAATAATACTAACTCTGAACATTAATAATAACCCTAACATAATAATACCACATGGTAGGAAACAAACATGTGAACATTCTACGAACTATCTCCAAACTATCTTAGAAAAAGAGCTAACATATATCTGCAAAAATATACCTCCAACTATGCATAAGGAAATATCTTCAACGAGTAGTAATAAAAACTATAAAACACAACTTATGTGGTTTATAGATATAGAAGGAAGGTGTTGAAAATTCCCAAGCCGAAGTGAATCCTTCATTAATTATAAAATGCAATCATTTTTATAGTTAGCTCTGCATCATTTTAAACAAGGCTTCGTAAAATGTTATCTGAGAACTATGTTCATACTTTCTCACTGGCATTGTTAATAGCACAACACAAATTGCATAGGATCATGAGGTTTCAAAGTGAGCAAGGAATAAATTTTGGTGGAAAAAGGTTGTGATTCATTCTGCACAACATCTGCCACAAAGACTTGGGAGAGGCAGTCATTAATCCAAGGCTAACATTGACCCAATCTAGCATCTTGGAGAAATTATATATGTGATATTTTACATTGCCTGATCAAGTCTTTAAAATTGCAGGTTCTTTGCATCCCGACTTGAGTTCTACACAATCCACAATTGTGCCCATAATGAGCTTTATCTTTATTTCCCCCAATGCAACACTAATATTATCACATTCTAGTTTGATGATCTTTCATTTGTGTAGGTTGACATCACACTCTCAAAGAGGCATCTATTCCACAAATATTTGAGCCAACATCATCGAGCTAGTCCAAGAAGATTCATTTGTGCCCAATCTTAAATCATAGTACTCTTTGTGCGACTTCCATTAGACACTTCCAAACACAATCTGCATTCAAAAGTTTTGGTAAGACATTCAAAAATGTATTATTTTCTCATGAGCTCAGTCTCCCAATTTGACAAGATTTTCCTACATCTCAATGACATATGTCGGTGGACCAAACTCCTGAGCAGTGTTTTCCTTTGTAGACACCTAGACAATAAACAAACTTTGGAGTAGCATTTTCCTCTACACAACGTCATCTCCAAATGCAAGCAATGTAAGAACATACCTGAATAAATTAAAAAATGAAGCCCACTATTGTAGCAGCAATTTTCTCCTTCTATGACAATAGTTTTTTCCCAAAACTAAAGGCGATATAAAAGAGATCCATATTCAAGATTTACCAATCAAGTGCTATAAAAATCTCCCCTATACAATTTTATCTTATTTTATTTTGTTGAAATCAAATATTTAATCCTAGATATAGTTAATAAGCAGTGGATTAGGTTGAAAATTATACGTAAAGATGTATCCTACAAACTTTTGATTTTTTTCAATCTATGTGAACGAAGTAGCTACATAAAAAATTGACGAACAATGTTTTATCTTTTGGTGCACAAAATATGCCCTTCCCTTTTACTGCAAATTGATTCCATAATTTGTTCCTTAGAATTTTTTTTAACCAGTGAATAATGAATATGATAATGGAGGTTGGATTACTCTAAAATCTAAATGATTCATATGTCAAGAAGCAATATTTAATCCCCAAAAAACTCAAATTCCTTAACACCCTTATCATCAAATCTCACATAGGTCAATATTGCCCTCTACAAGAAGACCAAGATCGACATTGTCTAAACATCATTTGGATTCTATTCCTTTCATTCCTCTGAAAGAATTGGTTCTTAGATCACCCTTTCCTAAATTTAAACAAAATCACATAGTTGAACCAACTAGGAAGAAAACCCCAGCTAGCCAAAAGGAAGCAATTATCCCTAGACTGATGACAACTGACAAGGAGAAAATCCTCACTCTAGATCTTCAAGATTATGGAGTGGAATATACCCAATGACAATGTTAGAAGTACAAACTCTTTTCTAGATGGACAGGAACATGTGTAGAGGTGGAATCTATTGTGAGATGGTTGAAATAATCCTATAATAAGAAATTAGAAGTAAGTATCTTGGAAAATGACTTTCTTTGTATTGATTGTCATAGCTCCTATTTGAAAAAAAAAATTATTTAAAAATGCCCTAGATTTCAAAGAAAAATAATTTAGAGTCATTGACTAGCATCCTTTATTTAAGCCAAATAGCCCAGGATCCTTCATAATAGATCATGTTATTAGTTTGTCTGATATCTCTTTTTAACTCGTAACTAAAGAGACTCTAAATTTGATAGGTAACAAGTTAGAGAAATATGTAGCTTTTGTAGAAACTGAATTGAGGCTCTCTAGTCCTATAATCATAGTTAGAATCGATGTCATCATCTATAAACCTAAGCCATTAAATATTTTCCTTAAAGGAATATCACTCATGATAGAACCAAGAATTGCAAAAGGATCTTTCATAAAGGACCCTGTATTAGCTTCTCTGATCCCAAATCACGACCCTTCTTTTCCTTATCCTATTCCAAACACAGATTATCCTTAATAAGGAATAGGGAGGCTTTTACATCATAGAAACCCCTATAGGGGATGATTTGGAAGAGGGGGGAATAAGAGAAGTTGTGCCCTTACTTCCCTCGATTATAGTGGTAAATTGTTATCTCTACAAATCAAGGAGGAGAGGCCTCAGGAGTTCATGAATGCTCCCCTTCAGCCCACTTGGAGTTAGAGATAGCTATAGGAAAATCTAGGGGTGAGGATAGTTCTAAGAAAGATCTTAGAAAAAATATGGGGGTAGAAACCATAGAGGCAAGGAGCAAGGACTCCAAAAGGGATAAGCCTTAGAAAGACAACAATATTACTTAACGAGCAAAAAATAAGCATAAAAAATGAAATAAGTCAAAGGAGAGAGGAAAAGGATTATGGATGAGTGGGTGACTTGGATAATGACATAGATATCCAAGAGGAAAATTTGTGTACATCAAGTTCTTCAAATGAGGATCCCAATAGTGAAGCTAGAGTGGATGAAGAGGTTAGGATCATTTCTGAGCATTTATGTGAGTTTGTAATTAATGAACTAATGGAAGAATTTATGAACAAAATTTGTGATGAGGACTAACTAATGAGATAGAAGGAAGTTTTGATCAAGGAAATTTTAGAAGGTAATGATTTGATGGAGAAAGTGGAAGTGGAATAGATAATTGCAAAACTAGAAGATTAGGAGCTAAATGATCAAGAACAAATGTGGATAGTCATGACTCAACAAAGTAAGAATAATCTTGATTATGCAAAAATAAATAAATAAAGGGGAAGAAAATCCCTATAAGAACTCAGAACAAGAGATATATGTGCTCATGGACAATCCAAATTAACTGATATTTTTAATGCAAGGAAGGGGAACGTCCTTCTCAAGTTTCCATGAATGTCCTAACTTGGAATGTTAGGCGTCTAAACACTCCTAACAAGCAATGTGTCTTAAAATGTTGCATATAAAAGAAAAGTTACATTCATTTTATTACAAGAAATGGAGCTAGATGGGAATGATTTAGAGGGTTGAAAAAAGAAGCTAGGATTTATGTAGATATGGGGATCTCTAACTAGGGGAGCCTCAGGAGGTTTAGCGTTCATATGGGACTCAAGGTTTCCAACCATAACATCTTTAGAAGATCATGAAAATTGGAGTTGTGGCTTAGAAAGAAGCTCCCAAATGAAGTTGAACTTTAGGATTTTAATATTTACAAACCTATTCAAAATATGGAGAAAAATAGCGTCTAGAAAGAGATTGAAGAAAAGGTAATTATTTATAAATGATAAATTTCAATTATGGGAGGGTATTTTGATACTATAACTAATACATCAGAAAAAAATGGGTGGAACTTAGATACTCCCTAAAGCAACAATAGATTTTAACAAATGGATTAACTGAAATGGACTAATAGATATTGCCACTTCTAGAGATAGCTACACTTGGAATAATAGGAGAAAATGATTCAACTTTATTGCAAGGAAACTAACCATGTTTCTTTTAAATAGAGATATTGAAGAACTACCATTCAACTTGGAAGTAGATGTGAAATCCATCACAAATTTGGATCACTACCCAATTGAATTATGCATCATAAAGGATAAAAAGCCAGATAATTGTCCTTTCAAATTTGAACAAATATGGTTTAAGGATAAGAGCTTTAAAGATGATAGAAAAATAGTAAAACAAAATTGTTTTATCTGGGTCTAAACTTTACCAAGTGATTAACAAGCTACAAAGTATCAAGTAAAGGCTTAAGTTATGGAATTCTGAACACTTTGGGAGTATCTTTGAAAATAAGAAAGAATTAGAAGAAAAATTAAAGAATATAAACAAAGAGGTTATAGAGAAAGGAATGAATTTATCCTTATATTAAAGAGAGAAGTTCCTAATGAAGGATCATGAAGACATCTTAACTAAAGGGGAGTTATTTTGGAGACAAAAATCAAGAGGAACATGACTAGATGCAGGGGTAGAAACACAAAATTCTTTCACAATGGTATAAAACAATGTAAAATAGCTAATAAAATCACCTCCATACAAAATAAGGATGGGGAAAAAATGGAGGACCCACATGATATTGCAAAAGAGGCAATAAAGTACTTTGAATAGATCTTCAATAATAATGGTAACTAGAACCTAGGGGCAAAAGAATGATGCCCCAAAGCTTATATTCAAAGAGAAAAACAAAATTTTGTTGGGAAAAATTACCTTTGAGGAAGTAAGTACAACCCTTAGGCAAATGAATCCAAATAAATCTCCAAGTTTGGATGGTTCTCTAGCATGTTTCTTTTTAAAATGTTGGGACTTGTTGAGGCTTCACAACACACACCCATTTTTGAGTAAAAAATGAGGACCCCATTTTTTTCTTTTAACTCCTAGAAGCTTGATCCTCATAATAAGTTATCTTTTGAGGTGCCTCAAGGAGTAGAGCTATTTTAAGTTATAATTAGGAGTAGAGTAAGTTCACGTTGTTCGAGTTTAGGTAGGATGGAAAGCAAGTTTCAAAGCACTAAGGTCAAGTGCACACCCTGCACACTTGTACAAGGTGCACAGTCTTCAAGTCTATCCCTTTAGATGCACCTGTGCAGCTTGCATGGGTACACACCTCAACAAGGTGCACAAGGTGTGCTAGTTAAAGGGACCTATAAATAGAGGAACCCCTCACCACTCATTGTTCACCACAACCTCTTTATTACTGCATCCTCACACCATGATTCCTTCACATCTTTGTAGGTGCTATATAAGGATCTCTAGTACATTAGCACACATAGCACATCTGTACATGTGTGTTATATTTTCTAGGTGTGCCACACACACCTCTCCTCGAGAAGACCCACCTCGATCATCTTCTCACACTCTAACTAACGGTGCACAATTGCACACCTTATACACCTGCACAGGTGCACAATTACACACCTTGCACAAGTGGGAAATATGCAACATGCACAACCCCTTCAAAATTGTCTCCCAAGTGCACCCTACACATCTACGCTAGTTGTGCTAGTGCACACTTTTTCCTTTCTATCAGATTTCTCACCTAGTTAGTCAATTTTTACCCAATATGACTTAGTTGTTAAGTATCCTTTTGGCTTCCTAGTAGAAATATATTGATGTTTATCTTTTGTGCAAGTCATAATGGAATCCTTATCGTTTGTAGTAGAGAAGATCACTCCCAAACTAGTGACATTCAAGTTTTAGGGTGTACCCAAGAAACCAAGATTCACATACCTACATTATGAGATATTGGACACAAAGCTTGGGCAGAAAAATTGGAATGAGTTCTTGGTCATGTGCAATAAACAACATGATAGATTAGAGATGATCTCATCGCTTATCTTGAGTTGCTTGGTAAATGCAACATCACACCTGACATCAGTGCAATCCTTAGAGTTGATAATGGCATTGGCTAAACACTACATGTTAGAGGAGAAGGTAGTCAAGAGCATTACTAGAGAAATTGTCTTGGACATCCGCCTAGATAATATTGAAAAGGTCTTCCACCTACCTATCATCAATCAGTGCCAGAAGATCACATATGATGCAATAGAAAGATGGTATAGAGAGCATGAGTAAGAGGCAAAAGACTTGGTGCAAGAGAAATACCTTCTCACTAAGACCCCTCCCAATAGGAGAGAAGGAAAAATGGACATGACCCGAGGGTACATGATTGATGACATAGACTACTACATCATTATTTTGAGAAGAGTGATGTGTAACGCCACGCTCAGGAACCCAAAAGAAATAAATCTAACATGTTACAAAGTTTATTGAACTATTTTTTTTTAAGTTTAAACAACAGCAAAGTAACAATGTGGAAGAAATATACACATACATATCAAGTACACATAAGCAAGTACAAATATAATTTTTATTCCTCAAGGGTTCCTTCACATTGAGTCATGCTTAAGAAGTTTATAATAATTACTTTAAGTCTCAAGTACATGTTCATGATCATTAAGAAATAACATATACATCATCTCATAAGAAAAAACATAAATACATTTGATGAGTAACATTCACTGCACATGTTACAAGGTATGCGATAATAGATACAAGTACATCCAAATACAAGATACATGTAAACATATATACATCATCTGAATAGAAGTATCCAAGATACGAATAAGAATGATAAAGAGTACAACTACGCTAATGAGCATCCAACATCCACAAATCTAAGGGGACCCAAATGGTAAGAAGACACTAACTCCTGATCGCATGAATACCTAATCAGGTTCCCACTCCCACTGTGCAAGAGAGATAATGCATGGTCCACACACATATAATCATAAAATAATCCTAGGAAAGGAAATCCTGATAGCAATCTATCTCAAAGATACCAAGTACACAAGTAACTTCTAATCTCAGAGGCAACAAAGACATGTAGGAAACCTAATATGCATGTGGGAAAGTGTCATCACATGAGCCAACTCTAAGGTTACCCTGACAACCTCTTTGGACTCCAGCCCCTATTGACTCTATGTGGTATCAGTATCATTTCTTACAGACAAGGCATGCTAACAAGGCAAGGTCACAACCAAGCATCCTCTCTACTCCCATCCTAGCTTGTACTAGAACTCGAGGCATGGGTGAGGTAATACACTGACTCTTGTTATTTCATTTTAACCCATTTAATGAAATGTAATCACTTATTAATACAACTTACGATAGGTCACCCAGGGAACCTCTTTAGGGCTCTCGCCTCCATTGCAAACTACTTCTCAGCATACACATAGATAACCTACCCTAAGCTTATAAAAGTATATCTCATAAAATCACAATATTCACCTCAGTCCTATACAAGCAACTAGAAAGCACCTATAGATAAATCACAATATTCACCTCAGTCCTATACAAGCAACTGGAAAGCACCTAATAGATAAATTACAATATTCACCTTAGTCCTATACAAGCAACTAGAAAGCACCTAATAGATAAATCACAATATTCACCTCAGTCCTATACAAGCAACTAGAAAGCACCAACAGATAACTAATTGAAAATGCCATAGGTTGCACCAAGAAAATCACAATACATGAGCTTATAAAAAAGAACTCGATCTCATCACACAAACACATGGATATAGCACGTTGGTTGGGAATAAAATAATTGTGACAAATAACATCACATAAAAGCATCATAAAGACAACCACTTCTCAAGCCTCTGGTAAACATGCCTATCTAGTCAAACTACTAAGTTTCCCCCAAACCTACAACAAAAAAACATGACATCTCGACATGCATTTAAAACAAGTGTTGTTATTTAGTCTTTTTTTTTGTTTTTTTTTTTTTAAATTTTAATTAATATTTTTTTAATTTTCAAAATTAATAAATAATTTTTTTTTAATGAAAAATAAATCCAAAAATTAAAATTTTAAAATTAATAAATAATCATTTAAATTTTTTTTTTTTAAATATTAAAATAAATCCAAAAATTGAATTTTCCTATAAATAATAGAATTATATAATTTCTTGTTTTCACATGGCTAAGATATTTTAAAACATGCAATCACTATTTTTGCATTCCTTTGATCTCTTAAATCATGCAACCATAATATACTTCATTTTCTATTTTTAGTATATTTGTTTTCACATGCATGTATAAATTTAGTTACAACATGCTTTCCTCTCAATTAATCTTTTATTTTTCCAATAAATTTTGTAATTAAATTATTTTAGATGTAAGAATGATATTTATCTTTATTTAGAAAATTCATGATAATTACATGGTTCTAATGGCAACTTTATATTTGAAACCTTAGATGTTCAATTTATTATTTTCTTCCAATTTTATATAATCGGTTTTTTCCTATATTAGAAATTGTTTTAAAAGAATACAATCATAATAATTTTCTACAATTTTTTTGCAATAAATTTTTCTTGATTAATAAGTTTTCTTTTCCAAAATCTGTAACAAAAATCTTTATCCAAAAATCAATAAGCATTATGCAAGCACCCAAGAAGACACAAAGTAGACAGATCTTTCAATAAAATTCTACACTAAGTTTTCAAACCTTGCCTCAAAACCACAGCTAAAATCTGAGACAATCTATGAACACATGCAAATCCAAGCCCTCAGAAACTTTCAACATTTTTTTTGATCCAATTCCAAATTTTTGCTCCCAAAACCTGTATGTGTAGAAATGAGCTTGAATCTCTTAATAAAGAGTTTAACTCTACCTAGGGTTTCCAGTTTTCGAACATGCAAAGGCCTCTCCTTAAAATAAACTTTTATTATTTAATTATTTCATGCACACTTAAAGAACTTTTTATTAAAATATTCTTTTATTTTATTTTCCTCCACTCTATTAATTAGTGCAAACACTATTTAAAGCATAGTTTATTATTTAAATTAATAATAACAATTAAAAATTATTATTTAAATGCATCTCTAATTTAGTCATTATTAATTAAATAATTATAATAAAACAATATTAAATTATTAATCTTTTAATATTTTAATTCTCTTTTAATCGAACTTCTTAAATTAGACTTTTAATTAGAGCACATAATTAATTAAATATTCTAATATTTTAATATTTTCTTTTTAATCAAATAATAATTCTCAATATTATATTATTAATCCAAATATTATAATTAAAATCATTTACCAAGTAAATCACATAGTCAAATCCACATAAAAGCAACATTACCAAAACTCAAAATCAAACAACACAGATAAAGTTAAACTCATGGGTTTTAAAAGGGTGAAAGTTTGTTACGAGTCCTCCTTGCAGGACAAGTATTTGAGCTATGGTTGGGATTGGACATGAACATTATCTCCTCATTCTTAACATTGAGTTATTGCAATCGAGCACGCTCATCCTGAAATTCAGGGAAGTTGATGCTCAGTATCTACAAACCTGTATAGAAGACGAGCATGTACATGTGCATATATATCTAAGCTAGACAAACAATGGTGGGGAGTGGTACATTGTGTAGATCTTGACTAGCAAGTAACTACGACTCCCTCCCTTAACCACATCAAACACGTCAAACATAAAAGTAAAACAAACATGCACACCATACACATGCAAGTATGGGGTAAGTACTATAATAAGTATTGAGTACAAATCATCACATATTCAAACATGGAAAAATCATCATTGTGAATATAAAATACTCATCACTTGATATCATCATGAGAGCAACCACATTTACTAACTAAGAACTATTAAATCATTATTAATGCACTAGTAATAATAATCATCAATCAACATGTGAAATTTATTCAACTAAGTAATTCTTTATTGATATACATGTAATCCAAGTCATTAAATAATATCATAATTATAAACCTAATATCCTTGAAACTAACCACATGCATGAAATAGACATAAAAGAGTTTGGAAAATATATCAAAAAAGTAAACTATGGGTGGCATTACATGATGGGACTTCCCATTACAATTTATTTGAAGACTTGGATGGTCTATTGCATAGAGAGATGATCAAGAGAAGGGCCCTTAAGATTGATCGAGGTACCATAATCAGTTGCTTCTTGGATGAGAAACTCACCTCAGTCTACATTGATCTACGGTTCTACATGACCCCATATGTGGTCTACTTGCCATCTGCTAGGGCAATGAACTATTCGGGTCTGGTGAAAAGAGACAATCCACAATAACCCAACACATGGCCTTACATTGTGTACCTACAGTTGGTACAAAAGAAGGCTTCCAGACAAGAGCCCAAAATATAGATTGGTAAATGATTCCTTTATCTTCACCATAATCTAGTTCATTGAAGGGGATTATGCGAAAAGGCTATCAGTAGAAGCTATGGAAAGGATAACACAAATAGGTGGATACCTCATCTAGTACAACACCATCACATACACTGGGTAGCTACAACTCTCCTATGCTCCAATAATTTACCATGCTATCCATCAGATAGACTCATTCTTTTGGAGATTGTCAAGCAATTTGCCTTAGCATATGATAGAGTTCAAAAGTTTCATAGGAATACATGGGTGTAGCCAATCACCATATGGTCTTATGAGGTGAAGCAAAACCATGACATTACCACTTATGAAATAAGTTGGGAAAGGTGTCCTTTGGATGATTATCTGGTACCCCATTCTTAATTTGACAACATTGGGATGATCCAAAAGATTATAGGAAAGGAGTTCGTACTAGATGCCACCATTGAAGACCACTAGTTAAACTGTGTAGATGACTACAAAGTTCAAATCCAGAACCATTGTAGAATGAGTCTACCACTAACAAAGAAGGAACTCAACCTAAGTATACCTCTTAAAGTATGGAACAAAGATGGCCCAAACATCTTGGACCCCCTCTACAACAAAGATAGGACTGTTGAGCATCTCATTATGAATGCAAAGGTGACAATAGGAGAATGATGATATCCAACATCGGCATAGTCATGTCATTGAGATTAAAAAAAAAAGGGGTTAAGAGGCCTTTTCATCTGGCTGTGGTCCCAAATGTTCCAACTCTACAAGCACCTGCTAGGTTAGATAAAGGTAAAGGGATCAAATTCATTGTTCCTACTTACTAGGAGAAGTCCTCGATCTAATCCAAGATTGTACACACACATGCTAGAGATGTAGCATACATCTAAAGGGATGATAGGTTCAAGGGGAAGAAAAAGAGAAAGTTTGTTAAGGTAGAGGAGGCTCATCCCGGAGAACCTCCAGCCCAAACAAAGGCCTTCCCATTAGTGCCTAAGCATAGCAAAATAAAGACAGTGGTTGTGGGGGTAAAAAGAAGGAAGTTGAAGAAGAAAATTATTACCTCATCTCAAATCCCCAAGAACATCCCAAAGGTTTAGGAAGAAGAAAAGGAAGAGGATGAGGTTGATAATCTCCCTCTCAATAAGAGAAAATGCTCAGCATGAGTGGCTAAAGAGAGAGATGGAGAAGTGTGACACAAACACCCCTGACCATCCAAGATCAATCCATCCATACTAATGATGTCACATATCAAGAATAAGAGGTATTAACTGAATCTACATTGGGAAGTGGATCAAATGTGTTTTATTTGTCTAATTTTGATTAGATGCCCATCGAGATGCATTTGGAGGAAGTAGAGATAAGGGAAACACCACGTCGAGGTCCATTAGGTGATGAATATAAGACTATACCTCCCCTTCCATAGGGTCCAATTGGCATACCTCCTCTACCTCCCAAAATATTGGAAACACCTCCTTTGCCTCTACCACAACAAGACAATGTGTAAGTGCTTCCTCCAGTGCTAGAAGAGCAGAGCCAGAATATTGCAGAGGGGAGACACATATAGTCTGCATAAAGGAAGCTCCATAGGAGGGTCTGATGACCAAAATAAAGGAATAAAATCCCTCAATATTTCAACCATCATCCTCCATTCATATGACAATAATAATTACTTCCAGTGTGGAGCAGATAAGGGCATAAGAGACCTCAAAAAGTATTAACAAGGGGAAGGGATTGGCAGTCACGATAGTGCCATCATCCAACCAAGACATGTTAACAATAGGAATGACTCCAACTTGGTTAACATAGGTAATAGAAACCAAGCAGAGGACATACATACAAATGTCATGGGAAGGTTTCTTAGTTTTTACAAAGATCGTGTTGATAATAGTGTCCCCCTTGGGGGAGCCGCACCAAATGGCCTTGATCTCAAAGAATAGGTAGGATGACATGGTGGTACACACATCCATTGTTGGAAATCTAATGGAAAGTGTGATGTTGAGAGGGGGGGTGTAAATTATAATCTCTAAAATGTTTGCCACTTCAAATATGAATCACATTCAAACTTAATTCATCACACATCTCTACCTTAACCTTAACCATGCATCATCATATATCAACATGTAATATCAAATTTAACATCTAATAACATGAATAACACACATAAACAATAGATCAACACATGACATGAGATGTGGTAACATAGAAACCCTCCAAGATGAAAGTAAAATTGCGGTGGGGATGACACCCACAAAATCTTCACTTGTAGCAATAGAGTATGCTTGTTAGGAGTACAATTTTGATCACTTCTAATGATCTACCCTATGAGGGATATGCTCTATTAAAATCTAATTATACTATTAATTCTACCTTGATTAAAGGATTTATACATCACAATAAAGTGATCGCTCTGTTAGGAGATTTATAATAGGTATGTTAGGACCACTCTATTAAGAGATTCACCTGATACACTAGTTCGAATGTAATAAATGCCATTAACCTTAAATTTTCATTTAATTGCTAATAACATATCTTCTCTTTCCAATATTTAATCACCCCAATGTGATAGATATGCAATATCTCCTCTCTGCACTACTTGGTCACCTTAGTCCTTCAACCTTTGATTCACCTTCAACTGCACAATCCTCTCGCTAACAACTTCAACAACACAATTTTTTTCCTGAAAACCTTCTTTTATAGCCATCTAAAGAAACTTCTAGATCTTGATTAAGGATTAGGATTCATCCTTTTTTCCACTTTATCATTCCATTTTTATGATTAGTTGATCACACAACATGGGGATTGATGATCCACAATTACATGGGTAATTACCTCCTTGATTCATAGCTTGAACTTAGAAACATGTTTCCAGCTTGACAAAAATGGTTTGCTTATGATTTTTTGTTATTCCAAACTCAACTACAAAAACTGTATTGCTCGACACATATAGCTTATGGCGCTCTCTGCTCGTCCTTCGTGGTTTCCCTAGGAATGAACTTAACTTAGCCAAAACTAAATCTACCTTCTAAATTGCTCAACCCATTTTTCCTCTTGAATCACTCGGAAACCACTTAAATGCTCGATCACTATGGATTACTCAGTGACGTTTATGTGCACTCAGCAGTATAACTACCTCAATACATACTAAACTTATCCATTTCTTTACTTTGTAGCTCTACCTATATAGTGTCTCGATTGCAGTGATGACCAACCAACAATTCCTAGTAAATGACTAAGTATTTTGCACTAATAGACAATTGGTTTTTGGGGTAAAAAATCTCCCACTTTGGCATTAGTGGCAAAAACACTTATCATTATAAAAAAATGCATACATAACAAAACTTCAAAACTATAACTCCCCCTCTGGGTGTGACCTATAAAGTCTCTCCCTTGTGTCTCTTTGTACAATATTCACCCTTGTTTTTGTCATAGTTGCTTTATGGTAACATTAAGTTGGGGATCGGGAACTATACCAAACTTAACCAAAAATGGGTGCTGCCATCTTATCACAATAGACAATGTATTATCCCAGTTTGTCTTTGATTATTTCAAGAATTTGGTGTTCAATCCCCAATTCGGCATCTAAGTCCACTATATTATCTACAATAGATAAATTCTAATTGCTCTAAAAAAGATCCTTAGCAATCTTCAAATGTCTTCGCTTTATCTTCAAATGAGATGTCAACAAATGTTGAATTGCTATAATTTCTACCCTTATTTTACACTCCTCTTGTATTATCTTAGACTGCTTACCTTGCAAAAATCTTAACTTTGAAAAATGTGTTGAACTTAAACTTACATCCAAGGTTAGTGTATTCCCACTCTACTGTAAATCAACATCAATCTTGTCCATTTGATCTCTTATTTCTTTTGTAAATGACAGGACATGACATAACTTTATAAATAATATATTTACATTCTGAACTATCTTTTCAAAATCATTTGCAAGATTAGAAAGTTCAACCTATTTTACTACAATTTTTGTTGCAACTTTCTCCATCACCTTGTTCTCAAATTTCCTTTCAGACCTTTGCATCAAATTTTCCCTTGTATCTATATTATGTTTATTTAAGTTCTTCACAATTTGAACTAATTTTTTGATGACATTGGGGTGGGGTGGGGGGGGGGAACGGGGGTGGGGGTGGGGGTGGTGGGGGGGGGTGGAGGGTGCGGGGTTCATTCAAATTTTCTACATCAATATTTTCAAGAAATGTATCCTTGATTTCATACAATACATGTTTATGTTGATGTTCTCTTTACATTTCCTCTTGCTTAGCCTTTCTTGCTAACAACTCACTTAATATTTTCATTTGATCATAAGTTAATGTTTTTTGTGTCCCAATTAGGCATCATAATCACTTCTTCAAGTGTAACAAGTTTACCTTGAATTCCCATTGGAGACTTTATTCTCTTCCCCTTTGAGTATGGGGTGTTAGAGCTTGGCAACGCTTGATGTAGACCATCAATTTGAAGATATATGCTCACTCTTTGTGCCTCCTTAGTCTATGTATGTGCCACATTTGTTGTTTTCTCCTCAATAGTAGTCACTTGTTGTTTAGGTGCATTATTCTTTTCCTTTTCAACATCAGTAGTGAGTTCACTTGTGGAACTCAGTTGTCTAGCCTTCTCAATTGCCTCAATCTAAGGTCCTAAGGCACTCAATCTCTCACCTACAATGGACTGACCCACTTGATCATTCTAGCTCTTTTCATTCCTTTCCTCTTCAATATTCACATTGACATTGCCCTCATTGGCATCATTTTGTTGTTTTGGAACATGTGCATTTTCTCCTTCATTGGCTGACAGACTTTGTTTCTCAGCACAACCATCATTTCCTCCAACTTGTGCTTGATCTTGACTAATTATAACAATAGGAATAGTAGAGGTAATAGATGTAGATTGTACATGTTGTGTGGACTCCTACGCACCAATCTTGGGATAGTCTTTGACTTGCACAATCACAGGATTAGGGTCTGTTAATTTCTCATGAGTTGGCATCTGTACTGACTCAATTTGTACATAATCTTCACTTTGTTTCTCTAGCTCAGATGTGACATTTTCCTCACTTAACACATTTTTGTTTGGGCTCATTTCTGGTTCATCATCTATTACCATTGTTTATGTCTTCCCTTCACTCTATTATACCATATTGTGAATTGTGTCAACAAAATTTCCTGTATCATCATAAATATGTTCTTTGTTGTCCAATTGAACTTGTTCATGATCATATTTTTCTATCTCATCTTTTTGCTCATCATCAAGGATCAATCCATATATTTTCTTCCATATTTTTTTGGCTTTCCTCAACAACATTTTCTACTTTACTCTTCAATATCTAAAAAGCCCTCCTCTAGGAACACATTGAGCATTGTAGTCCTTCATGGATTTTGAGATTTTTTTCTTATTCAACGTTGGCATCACTTGGGCAAGTTTGCCTTACCTTATTTTCCTTTTAGTCATTAATACAAACTTCCATTTCTCATCAATTCTTCCATATAGCTCATTAGATATCATGTTTCCTGGCTCTAATGGTGTGCATTTGAAGTTTTCCATCATATCAATTAATGCTTCTTCTACTTTGATCTTATCCTCCTTACTCAATTTATCAAACTTTATAAAATGAAATCTAGATAAGTATGCACTCTCCCTAATGTTTTCACATACCTCATCTATTATCTAGGGTTTCTTGTGCACATCAACCCTGAACTAACTTGTGTCCTCAGATTCTATTATTTCTTCATCATCTTCATCCTTTGAAACTACAAGCCTTCTTCTTGGCTTCTTCATAGGTTTGTTCGGTTGGGCCTTATATGGGGTACCTTTTCTCTTTATTGAACTCTTGCCTTGTGTTGGTTTTGTCACTTTTACTACTCCCTTCTTCATTGGCTCAACAACTACAGTAGTATTTGCCCTTGTTCTCTGTCAATTATTCTTTGTGTATCAGAGGTAGGCTTTGAATCTTTCTTCTTACCTTTTCTAGTTTGTGGCTTGACCACAACTATCTCTTTCCATTTTCCTTTAGCTTACTCTTCTTCATGACCTTCTTCATTATCTCTTGGTAGACCTTCACCTTTGCCTTCAATAATTTGTAGGGCTGCCTCTTGCTCGACACCTTCTCCCAAAACCCTCTCCAAATTCTTTATCATCCATTTTCTTTTCCTTTGCAACCTAGAAATTCTTTATCATCCATTTTCTTTTCCTTTGCAACCTAGGGACCTTTGTCTCCATCATGATTTTACTCTAGTTGTTTCATATGTGTTGAATAGCTTGACATCCTTATCTATGGGTTCATCTACAAATGTTTTGATTGCTGCAAAAACTTCATCCATGTTGATTTCATAACCCAGTGGCTATAGACATGCAATCCTCGACATGACTGCTTGAATATAGGTCCTATTTGTATCTACTAGAAAACAAATGTTCTCATAATACTTATCAACCAATTATTTAAGGATCCTTTACCTACACTTCATTTTCT
Source organism: Cupressus sempervirens (assembly GCA_028749045.1). Lineage (NCBI taxonomy): Eukaryota > Viridiplantae > Streptophyta > Pinopsida > Cupressales > Cupressaceae > Cupressus > Cupressus sempervirens. The sequence continues at coordinate 14,734,526 of CM053791.1, forward strand.
ATTTGAATCCTTCAAAATAACATCCAAGACTGATTGAAAGTTATCTCCCAACTGACTAATAAACTCATTAATTTATGTTGGGTTGTCAACTTCTTCTTACTCCAAGTGATATTTCCTTTAGTAGGAAAATAATTTTGCACATAAAAAAATATGAAAACTAGTAGGGAATCAAACTTACACATTGTGTTCTTTGCCTTTCTGATGCTTCTCAAATTCTCATCCAATTGTTGCAATTACAGGTTGGTAAGTTCGTAGGTATGACCCTTCTTCACAATCTTCCAAGTGACATCAACTACAACATAGGGGATGGTATATGGTTGAATTAATTGATAGAAATTGTGAGAAATAACCCTCTCTACAAAGTTTTTCTCGGCATCCTTGATGGTAGAAATCATCATTCCACACTTCTTCCATGCTACAATAGTGTTTTCTTCAATTACATTCTTGCTTTGACAACAAATAATCTTCACTTTATCTGTCATAGGGTAACTTGTCACTTGGTGAAAAATGTATTTTTTTATCTCAATTGGTCCACCCTCTACCCACAACTTCATCTCATGTACTCAGTTCAAAATGATCTTAATCCATTATACTTTGAAAACCTAGGGAAAATCTAGAGCACGTGTGAATTTGGCCTCCACAATATGCTTATGCTTCTCTTTTAGCTTCCCATCAATGCAAAGGTTCTCATATGCATTTCTTAGTTTGAAATCACCTATTTCACCAGTCTTACATGTATACCATGACCTAACATCATGAATCATGATAACCCTAAGTTGGATAGATGATAGGGCACTAGATGCTTCTCCTTTCACAAAATTATCTAGATATACTTTAAACATTGGTGGTTTAACAACTTCATTATGAATCAATTGCACACTACTAACATTTGATGCTTGCCCCTTCTCAAAAGCCAAACTTGATGCCATTTTCATGTTTATAATTTGAATCTTGAACTCTACTTTGCTTGGTGTTAATAGAACCTTCAAATCACTCTTAACTATCAATGACATGCTGTAAGATCTTCACAAAAAATTCTCAAATTACCCCAAAAATGATCTGACTCTACTAGCTCTTGAAAACACGAATGCAAGGTATTCAAAATTATTGTAAAAATTCATTATAAGGGTCAAAAATTTAATTTTAGGGCCTCATAAATGTTTTGTGCACATAGTGGCTGCATGAAAATTGTCTCAACCTTCTATATAAAACTTGGAAGTCATACTTCCTTCAATCTTCAAATTGGCTAATATACTAACTTGGTCAATACTAGCAATCATACTCGATTGCTTAACTCTTTCATCCTTCAATGCTTATAGTCAGTAATTATTAACTTTTCAACTTGGCATCCATACACATTACTTGATTCACACTTCAAATATGTCCTAATTTATCTAATTATATGATCATTTGGACTTTTGTACTTTCAATATTTGGAACTAATGTATGTTTCAATAATTTGAAATACAATTCCATACATACCTCTTTGTTCAGTTTGTGATGGGGGAATTGCCTAATACATTGGATTAGATAATCACAAGTTCACCATTTCAATTGTTGCCTTCATTAGTTTTTGAATTGATTCATATGGTTTCTCACTTCTTCAACATTAACTTTTCCTTTGTTATTATTTTCTTCATTATTATATTTTGATGCTCAATTCATACAATCTTTGCTTAGGCGATTGACCATCTTATAGTTAAAACATACTAGACCAAAAATTTTCTAGTTTCCTAATCTTCATCTAAGATGTATCCCTACACAAATTGTTGCAATATGTCCATACTTTCCACATAATTAACAATTGACTCAAGTTTTATTATCCCAATCTATAGTATTTCCTTTCCTAGTTGCATTGCCTTGACCTTTAGGTGTCCAACTATGCTTTGCATTAGATTTTCAATCTTGTGCCTTGTGACCATACTTCTAACATGCATAATAAATACCTTCAAATCTATATGTAGCTTGTGTCCTATTGGTCTTTGATCTACACTCTTGTGGTTGATGTCCATGCTCTGTTGCAATTGAAACAATTACCATTGAATTTAGGCTTAGGATTTGACTTAGTAGTATTGTTCCTACAAACATTTGTTGTATGACCTAGTTTTCCATAGTGATAGTATGTAGGTTTCTTGTTATTTGGTTTTGCATTCCTTTGTTCTTCGTGCTTTGATGATTCTCCTTGCTTGGTAGATGACACGAACTCAGTGTAACCTAATCTATTAGTGTGATGACATCTTCTTTGTGCTTTTAGTTGTTCATCAATTTGTCTCATAGCCTCTTCAAATCTGTTCATTCTTTCAATGATTTCCTTTTCAACTCTTAGCTCATTTTTTAATTGATTGTTCTCAAATCTCATATTTGTAATCTCTTCCACCTTCCTAGCAATCTCAATGATGGGACTATTTGATGACATTTTTTTGATACATCTCGTGATATTTGTGATAATTTCCTATGTTCATATTTGAAGACTTTTTAAGCTATGATGACTGTATAAGTATGTAGAGTTGTCAACTTTCATATTTTTTATATACTTTATGGTTTGTCCATATGATATTAGAAATCAAAACTTTTTCTTGATTCATGGAATTAGATATGTGTGTGCTAAATGAATATAATGTTTCCTTCCTATGGCATAATGGGGTATGTTCCTGTAGCCATGTGTAATGAGAAAAGAATAGTTAGTTGTTACATTAAATGCTTTTCTATAAGTTAATTCTTTGGAGGTATGTTTCGAAGTTGGACATTGTACAAACTTTCACAGGAACAAGTTAACCATACCAAGGAGTGGTATTCAACATTTGGTGGCGTAATCCTATATTTATTATAATAAATAGTTGGAGGAGGAATGGGTCGTCTTAGTTGTCAACGTCCCTGCTCAAATCCAAGAGCATCGTGAACTATATCTCAGGAAGACTTGTTCTATGATTAATGATTCCCTATATTTATTGTAACTCATTGATGATTCAATTGAACATACTTCATGGGAAATCTTAGAAACAATAATTTTGTTTCAGTTAGATAGTATAAATAAGAAATTTCTTTGATTTTCCAAAGTTAGTTGGAAATCCATTTTAATGCAACAAGTAGTAAAGTTTGCAATTTTATAATTTCTAGTTGTACTTTGATGGATTGAATATGAATATGAATAGTATGATACTCTTCTTATCTAGTGTTTGAGTTCTACATAGTCTTTCCATTCACTCATCCAAGGTGGCCCACTTGGTTAGTGAATGCTCTATTTTGGTAGAATTAGTTTCCTACTTTTATAGAAGTAATTTAATGATATGTTGCTCTTACATCCATGAGTAACCAAACTAGTGGTTGTTCTGTAACATAAGCAATAGAGTAGGTCTATTTTTGTATTGTGATGTTTTCAATAGCATAATTATTTTTATTCCAACTTGGTGTGATAGTTTTAAGATCTATTTGGTGTAGCTTAGTAATGACATCTTAAGAGGTTTAAAGCATATACTTTTTAGACATCATTTCAAGTCTACATCTCTAGTCAATATAGTAAATGAGTCCAACGGTCACTAGTTATTGCTTGAGAATGTCCAAATTCACAAGTTGTAAAGTTTAGTTTCCAAGTAGTTTAGTTCACTCAATCTACCTTCATCAAATAAGTCTTCAATGCTTTCTTCCTCATATTGTGTGTCATTTTGTTGGATTATCATTATGTCCTTCCTTCTCTTTAGGGATTTCTTTAGTTCCAACCTTGACTCTCTCAAATGTAAGTTGCAAATCAAGCTTTTGATTTTCCATCACATTTCCTGGTTTGTAGGCTTCCATCTCCAGGATCTTTGACTCCAAGAGGTTAGACTTCTTTCTTAGAGAACACCACTATGATACCAATTATTGGAAATCTAATGGAAAAGTATGGTGCTGAGAGGAGGGGTGAATATAAATCTATAAAACTTTTTCCACTTCAAACATTAATCACATTCAAACTTAATTCACCACACATCTTAACCTTAACCTTAACCATGCATCATCATATGTCAACATGTAATATCAGTTCTAACATCTAATAACATGAATACCACATATAAATAATGGATCTACACATGACACAAGATGTCATAACGCAGAAACCTTCAAAGGTGAAGGTAAAACTGCAATGGGGATGACACCCATAAAATATCCACTACTATAGCAAAAAAGTATGCCTATTAGGGCCACAATTTTGATCACTTCTGATGATCTGCCCTATAAGAGGTCTGCTCTATTAAAATTCAATAAGAATGTTAAGTCTACCTTGATTAAAGGATTTATACATCATAATAAAGTGAGCACTCTATTAGGAGATTTACAATAGGCCTGTTAGGACCACTTTATTAAGAGACTCACTTGATACACTGGTTAGAATGTAATTAGTACTATGATCCTTCAATTTCTACATGATTGTTGATGATAAATATTCTCTTTCTAATATTTAATCACTTCAATGTGACAGATATCCAATATCTCTCTTTGTATTTCTCGATCGCCTTAGTCCTTCAACCTCTAATTCACTTTTAATTGTGGGGTAAGTGCACAAAGTTGTGGTGCCAAAAGGGGGGTATAAGTGGCTACTTTTTTTTTCCAAAATAAAAAAAATTGAACTTTGACAAGACTTTTAATATAGTTATGCTAAAAAATTCAAGATATGACAAAAACAAAAGTAGTAGTCTTATGACTCTAGTTTCTAAACTACTAAATTTTTTTTCAAAATGGTTTTGTTTTAGGCCCTCAAAAAGTGGGGCCACAGAAAGTGGTACTGCATTTTTAGAAAAAAAACATAACATAGTGCAAAGTGTGGCCTCCCTAAAAATTTTACTTTTATTTTGAAATTCTTTAATCACTCTGGTCAAAAGTTACCTAACACCATGTAGTTTATCCCAAAAAAATTGGGTAATTTAATAAATAAAAAAATTAATGAATTTTTTAAGTGGAGACATCCCAAAAATGTGAAATAGTTGTGTGCTCCCCCTAGAAATTGTTGCAAACTTATCCAAAATAAAAACTTTTTTTTCAAAGTGTGTAGAATGGAGTCTAGTTTTTTAAAAAACTAACTTGTTGCAAAATTTGATGAGCAAGCTAAAATCTACACCCCAATTAGTACATGTTGTTTTTGAGAGAAAATGGACATACATTTAAAAAAAATTATTGTTGGAAGGCTTGAAATATTATAAATTTGAAATAAATTATATGGTTATATAGCTAACATAGAGATCTATAATATTAGGTAACCTGATTTCATCGATTCTCAACCACAAGGAAACTTAAAGGAGAGCACAGAAGAAAAATCAAGCATTTTTTTGTATGCTTGATGCAAAACACATCTCAGACCAATTTAGAGCTTCCAAACCTTTGGATTGGATCCCCAAGACAAATCAAAGCCTTAGGCTTGGTGGTATCCAATGCTTTAGATAGTGCATGTGCACTATAGTGTGTGAGTGCTATTTAAAGCATTTTAAAATTTAAGGCTTAAATAGCATGTACGTGCTATTTTTACCTTTTTTTAATTCAAGGATTAAATAGCGTGTATGAGCTATAGTGCGCACACACTATTTAAGCCTTCAATTTCAATAGAGGATGTATAAGGAGAGAGGGAAGGAGAGAGATAGAGAGGGAGAGAGGGTAGAGAGTGAGAGAGAGTAGAGGATGGGGAGAGAGTATGGGATATGATGTAGAGTGAGAGAGAATGCAAGAAAGAGAAAAGACAATGGGGCAAGATATTAGGAGAGGATGCAGAGAGAGAGAGGAGGAGGGGGATTAAGATAGAGTGAGAGAGTAAGAGAGAGTAGGGAATAGAGAGGGAGAAAGGGAGGAGAGTGAGATAAATAGAGATAGAGATCAAGAGAGTGGGGGCGGAGGGAGGGAGGGGGGGAGAGAGAGAGAGAGAGAGAGAGAGAGAGAGAGAGAGAGAGGGAGAGGGGGGGGGGGATGGGGGAAAGAGTATGGGATAGTATGCAAAGAAGAGAGAGAGGGAGGCGAATGAACGAAATAAAAATAGAGCTCAAGAGAGATAGAAGCAGAGGGAGGGAGGGAGAGAGAGAGATCTTTCTTTGCATCCTATCCCACGTACACTTTAAACCCCCATCACCTACTCTCTCTCTCTCTCCCCCTCCCCCATCCCCTACTCTATGGGGGTTCAAAGACTTCTTGGGATATGATGCATATAAAGAGAGAAAGGGACATAGAGCAATGGACAATAGAGGGAAAGGGAGGGAGGGAGGGAGGGAGAGAGAGAGAGAGAGAGAGAGAGAGAGAGAGAGAGAGAGAGAGAGAGAGAGATCTTTCTTTGTATTGGAGGGAGGGAGAGAGGGGGGGGGAGGGAGAGAGAGAGAGAGAGAGAGAGAGAGAGAGAGAGAGAGAGAGAGAGAGAGAGAGAGAGAGAGAGAGAGAGGGAGGGAGTAGGGGATGGGGGTTCAAAGAGTACATGGGATAGGATAGAGAGGGACGTAGAGTAGGGGATGGTAGGGAGGGAGGGAGAGAGGGAGGGAGGGAGAGAGAGTGAGGGATGGGGGTTCCAAGTGTATGTGGGATAGGATGCAAAGAAAGAAAGAGGGACATAGAGTAGGGGATGGGAGAGAGAGAGAGAGAGAGAGAGAGAGAGAGAGAGAGAGAGAGAGAGAGAGAGAGAGAGAGAGAGAGAGGAATGGGGGTTCAAAGAGTATGTGGGATATGATGCATATATAGAGAGAGAGGGACATAGAGTATTGGATGATAGAGGGAGAGGGAGAGAGAGAGAGAGAGAGAGAGAGAGAGAGAGAGAGAGAGAGAGAGATCTTTCTTTGGATCTTATCCCATGTACACTTTAAACCCCCATCCCCTACTCTATGGAGGTTCAAAGAGTACTTGGGATATGATGTGTATAAAGAGAGAGAGGGACATAAAGTAGTGAATGATAGAGGGAAAGGGAGGGAGGAAGGGGGAGAGAGAGAGAGGGGTAGAGGGAGGGAGAGGGAGAGGGAGAGGGAGAGGGAGAGGGAGAGGGAGAGGGAGGGAGGTGGGGAGGGAGGGAGGGAGAGAGAGAGAGAGAGAGGGAGAGAGGGAGAGAGAGGAAGGGAGGAGGGAAAGTATACGGGATAGGATGCCAAGAGAGAGAGAGAGGATGGGGTAGGGAGAGAGGGAGGGAGAAATGGAGAGAGAGGGGGGAGGGAGAGGGAGAGGGGGAGGAGAGAGTAGGGGTTTCTATTATTGTCTGTGATTTCCAATAGCATGCATGCATTATGGAGAATCCCATAGCATGTATGCGCTATAGTGTGCATGAGCTATGGGCTAGGCTCAACAAGCCTAAGCCCAAGCCATAGTGTGGGAATGCTATAAAGCATGCGTGCTAAAAAAAAGGTGTCATCTTTTTGGCACCACAACTTGGTGCATTCACCCTACACAATCCTCTTGCTAACAACTTCAACAACATGAAATTCTACCTTAAAACCTTCTTTTATAGCCATCCAAATAAACTTCTCAATCTTGATCAACGATTAAGATTCATCCTTTTTGTTTATTAGTCATTCTATTTTTCTGATTGGTTGATCACACAACATAGGGATTAATGATCCACAATTATAGGTGTAATTACTTCCTTGATTCACACATCAAACTTAGAAACATTTCTCCAGCTTGAAAAAAATGGTTTACCTATGATTTTGTTCCATTCTAAATTCAAATACACAAAATGTATTGCTCAACACATATAGCTCCTAACGCTCGGCTCTTTGCATTCTTCATGTTGTCCCTCAACATGAACTTGATTAAGCCAAAACTAAATGGAAGCAAGAGTAGGGAATATGACTTAATTGAGGGGTATAATTCCTTTTATCTCTCTAGATGGGCACAAAAGTCTCCCTCCCTACTACATTATGTTTGAACAAAGCTTTTTTACCCAAGGCATGATTTTTTACATGGTTAGTTTTAAATAGAAAGGCCCTTACCTCACAAATATTAAAAAAAAATGGATGCCAATGTTGGAAATATAATGGGAAAGTGAGATGTCGAGAGAGAGGGGGGGTGGTGAATTAGGATCTCTAAAAAAAATGCCAGCTCAAACATAAACCATATAAAACATAATTCACCATACACCTCAGCCTTAACCATTCAACATCATGTAATATCATATCTAACATCTACTTTCATGAATGAAACAAATAAACAAGTAATCAACACATGACATAATATTTGGTAACACAAAAACCCTCTAAGGTGAAGGTAAAATTGCGGTGGGGATAACACCCACAAAATATTCACTACTATAGTAATAAAGTGCCTATTAGGGCGATAATTTGATCACTTCTAATGATCTGCCCTGTGAAGGATCTCATTTGTTAAAAACTTACAAGACTATTAAGTATACCTTTACAAAAGGATTTGAACTTCACAACTAAGTGAGTACTCTATTAAGATATTTACAATAGGCATGTTAGGATCACTTTTCTTAGCGATTCACCTAATACACTTGTTAGAATGTAACAATACCTTCATCCTTCGGTTTGCACTAATGTGTTGATAATGGATCCTCTCAATCCAATATATAATCACCTCGCTGTGATTGACCTATAATATCTCCTCACTACATTGCTTGGTCACCTTACTCCTTCACAACTTGTTGATTCTCCTTTAGATTCACATGCACACATTCCTCTACCTCGCAAAAAAAAAATCTATCTTGAAACCCTTCTTATATAGGCATCTCACAAATATTGTACATTACAATCAACGATCCACATTCATCCTTTTTGCTACTTAACCTTTCCAATTTTCTAATTGCTCCATCATATTGCATAGGGATTAATGATGTGTAATCATAGACATAATTGATTAGCTCCTCAAACTTAGAAATATGATCCATGCTCAATAAAATGGTTTACATAGGATTTTGTGCCATTACAAACTCATATATTTAAACTATGTAACTTGACACTTATTGTCTTTAATGCTCAATTATGCTTGGTTATTCATGTTGTCCCTCAACATGAACTACACTTGACTTAAACTATTTGATCTCTAAAATGTTTAGCTCACATGTTTCCCTTGAATTGCTGAGCAACAATTGAAATGTTTGGTGACTGTTGATGTGCTTGGTAGCTACTATTGCTCGACACCTGCTAAACTTATGTACTTATGCTCTTTATATCTTGGCCTTTATTTTGGATGAGTCGCAGTATTGACCAACCAACTTTGCCTTTTGAATGAGTAAGTTTTTTTCACTATTTGACAATACTAAGATTGTCTTTAGAGGCAACAATCTTCCCATTTGGCATTCATGGAAAAACACTTATCATGCTCAAAATATGTCATAACAAAAAATTCAAAAATTTCAACTCCCTCTTAGGATGTACTCCACACCTATAGCTCGATCGTTGTGTATGACCTTGTAACTTACATTTGCAAAATATTTTCCAAAAATATTTTTGTAAACTCTATCTCCTTATTACTTTGTTTCCCCCTTAGATTTTTGAATCATAATATACATAGCATTTACATTTACATTTCTTCCTTCAAAATTGTCCTTCAGAATCTTAATACATCATTTCCCCCTTGTTATTTCCACTTATATCGAGAAGTGACATTCAATTGTGGATCAAGGATTATACCAAACTCATTAAAAAATGGGTGACATAATCTCATGAAAATAGTCATAGTTTATCTCAATTCCTCTTGAGTGTATCAAAAACTTACATCTCTTAATCTCAAATATGGCTATGAGATCCACCATGTTGTCTGCTATATATAATCATTGACTCTACATTAAGTCCTTAGAAACCTCAAAATTCTTTTGCATTACTTCCAAATGAGGTAATAACATAGCTTGTATAGATGTGATCTCATTTATGATGTTGCATTCCTTGTGCAATAACTCTGACTACTTACCTTGCAAAAATCTAATCTTTGAAAAATAAACTAAACTATAACTGAGATCCAAGTTCAGACCTTGACCACACTTAAGTAGATCTTCATCAATTTTGTCCATCGTCACCCTTATTTCTTTTGTAGATCTAGGGACATTACATATATTTGCAAAAAATGTGTTTGCATTGTATACTAATTGCTCCAAATCAATAATTAGAGTGGAGAATTCAACTTTCTTGAGTGCAATCCCAGTTGCCACTTTCTCCAATACTTTATTTTACAACTTGACCACTGCATGAATTTTTCTTGAGTTTCAACATCAATCTCATTTAGCTTCTCCATAATCTTGATCAACTATTCAATTATGGAGGCCTTATCATCTAAATTATCAACACCAACAATATCAAGAAATATATCTTTAATGTCATGTAATACCTATCTTCATTGATGTTTTTTTCTCATCTCCTCTTGCTTGGCCTTACTACCTAGCAAGTCACTTAGTGTTCTCATTTGTTCAATGCTTAATACAGATGTGTCCCAATTAGGAATCACATTCTCTTCATCAAGATTAACAATTTTAGCCTTCATGGCTTGTGGTTACTCCATCTTCTTCATATTTTTTCTCTTACTTTGAATCTGGAGTGTTGGAGCTCGAAACTGTCTATTGTAGACATTGAGTTTGAACTTCCACATTTGATCTATGTGTCTCCTTAGCTTGCTTAGGCTCTATATTTATCTATTCATGTTTATACTTTCTTTTCTTCAAGATTTTTCTTTGCGAAGGCTTTTTAGCTTTAACTTCTTATTTCTTAGGCTTGGTCACTACTACAATAGTTTCCCTTATCCTTTTTCTTATACTCTTTGTGTTGTAGGGACATGCTTGGTGACTTTCACTGTACTTTTTCTTGGATGAGGCTCAACAATCACTATCTCTTTACTTATACCTTCCACTTTTTTTTTCTTCATTGCCTTCCTCTTCATGTCAGTTGACATACCTTCACCTTTATCCTTAGTGATCTATAATGGTAGTTCTTGTTCAGCTCTGTCTCCTTTTGCTCTCTCCAAAATTTCTATCATTCTTTTTCTTTTCTTCTCTATCTTAGGAGCATTGATCTATCCATGATAGGGTATTTAGTGACTTATTGAATGATCTATTTGGTAATCTCAATTGGTCCTCCTTCCAACCACAATTCATCTCATCAACTTAGCTAAGGATAATTGTTATCCATTCCATCCCTAAGAAAATTTAGGGCAAGTTTTAACCCTTTCTTGGATATGTGTTAATATTCATCCTCCAATCTACCATCAATACACAACTTCTCATAAGCACTTCTCAACTCAAAATATCCAACCTCTCTAATCTTACACACATAGCATGCTTGAACATCTTGAATAAAAATTACTCTTGGCAGGATCGAGGATAGGGCACCTAATGTATCTCCCTTCACCGCAATCTCTAGATATGCTTTGAACTTAGGTGGATTACACACTTCATTTGTAGTCAATTGGACACTACTAACCTTTGATTCCATCTTCTTCTCTGTTGTAGATGAATTGGATTCCATATTGTCGCTTAGGGTTTGATCTTTCAAGATTTTACTTCACTCTACTACAACAAAAGTTTCAAAAAAAATTCTTCTAATGTCAATGACACTTAATAGATCTTCTCATACTTGCTCAAATTTACTTAGAAATCACTCAGGCTCAATATGCTCTTGAAAATTTGAATGGAAAATGACCAAAATGATTGAATAAATTTGTGATATAGGCAAAAAAATGTAATTTAGGGCCTCATTAATGTCATGTACATATAGTGAGTGCAACACAAACTATCTCAAACACTTCTATGAAACTTGGTAGTAGCAATTCACAAACTTCATTTAGAACTTAGCCAAAACTATAACTCAGTCATGGTTAAAATAATTTACTCACTCACTTGACACTTCTCAAACTTCAATAATAACACTTGGCCATCACTTAATTTTCAACTCAGCATCCAAACACTTTCACTTGGTTGACATTACCACTTTTTGTACTTATGCATCTACTCTTATGCTAATTTTTAATTTCATGCTTACAATATTAGGAATTGATGTATGATTTGACAATTTGAAATACACTTCCATATATACCTCTTTATCTTAGTTTGTGGTGTTGGAATCACTTGATCTATTGGATTGGGTGATTACAAATTCATCATTTGTACTAATGCCTTCAGATTTCTTCTTCCAGGTTTGATTCGTCTAGCTTCTTACTTCTTCAACATTAACCTTAGATTTTCCATTGCTCTCTTCAACATTAGATGTAAGTACTCAGTTCCTATAGTCTTTTCTTAGGTAACCAACCTTATGATAGTGAAAACATACTAGACCAAAGTTCTTCCAATTTCCTTATCTTCCTTTGAGATGTATCCTTGCACAATTTTCTGCAACGTGTCCATACTTTCCACATAATGGACAAGTGACCTAAGTATTGTAATCCAAATTTATTGTATTGCTTTGCCTAGTTGCACTGCCTTGACCCTTAGGTGTCCAACTGTGTTTTGCATTATATCTACAATCTTGTGTCTTGTGACCATTCTTCTGACATGTATAGCAATAACCTTCAAATCTAGATGTAGCTAGTATCTTGCTGATATTTGATTTACACTCATGTACTTGATGTCCATTATTGTTGCAATTAAAGAAATAACCGTTAATTTTTTTCTTATAATTGGACTTACCAGTTTTGCTCCTACAGACATTTATTTTGTGAACTAATTTTCCACAATAATAACATGTAGGCTTCTTGTTCTTTGGTTTTGCATTTCTTTATTTTCCCTGCTTTGATGATACTCCTTGCTTGGCAAATGATACAAAATTGATATAGCCTAATACAGTAGTATCATGAGGTCTTATTTGTGCTCTTAACTGTTCATCTAGGTGTCTCATGGCCTTTCTAGAATCATACATTATTTTAATGATTTTTGAAGAATTTGATAAGAACAAATCCATAGATCCCATAGAACACTTGCCACAAAGAATAAAAAGACAAGAGAAGACAAGGGTTCGACTATGAAATATGCAAGAATATATTATCAGACAAAAAGAAGAAGAGAAATATATAAGGGATCAATCCTTATAGAAGGAGATCATAAAACCTAAAAGGGAAACCCTAAGAGGGAAATGACATTTAATAATTAATATTTTGATGCAGGAGCATCGTGGGTTTTCTTGGTGACTACTTTGGAGGAATGCTCAGTAGTTACTTTGGAGGTAATTTATGTGTTTACCAAGTGTGTTCAGTTAAGCTTTGGTTCATGGTCAGTGATTGAAGAAGCTCAGTCATCTTTGGATAGTTCTCAATCGGAAGGAATGTAGCCTCATCAATGAGCTTGGTGGATGAATGGACTCGGTGATCCTAGTGGAGCTTGGTCATCGAAAGGAGTGTAGTAATGTTGGTTGTGCTTGGCTTGTACTGCTAGGTTTGCATTGTAGTATTGCCTGAGTAGCTCAGTCAATAAAGGGGTTCGGTTACTCAGTAGTTGATAGAGCTCAATGATGCTTGTGGTTTTGTTGATGCTAAGAGGTTTTCCTTATAGAAGGAGATCATAAAACCTAAAAAGGAACCCTAAGAGGGAAATGACATTTAATAATTAATATTTTGATGTAGGAGCATCATGGGTTTACGTGGTGACTACTTTGGAGGAATGCTCAATAGTTACTTTGGAGGTAATTTATGTGTTTACCATGTGTGCTCAGTAAAGCTTTGGTTTGTGCTTGGTGATTGAAGGAGCTCAGTCATCTTTAGATAGTTCTTGGTTGGAAGGAATATGACCGCATCAATGAACTTGATGGATAAATGGACTCGAAAATCCTAATGGAGCTCGATCATCGAAAGGAGCTCAGTAATGTTGGTTGTGCTTGGCTTGTACTGCTGGGTTTGGGTTGCAGTATTGCCTGAGTAGCTCAGTCAATAAAGGGGTTTGGTTACTCAGTAACTGGTAGAGCTCAATGATGCTTGTGGTTTTGTTGATGCTCAGAGGTTGTTTCTAACACTTGGTTTCTATGTTGCCTAAGTTGTCTAGGATCTGGTTGCTATTGTGAGTCAACTTGGCATTTAATTTGGTTGTATTTAATTTATGTTGAAAGCCAACATCTGGCTTAAATATTCATTTCATGCAAGGGTTATTTAATTTTTAATTTTGCTAGGCTGACTTGTGGCTTAGTTGGGTATAAGTAAGTGGGTATTGTCGAGTCTTTAGGCATTCATTCAAGGCAGTGAGTCATTATGGAGTGTGGAATCCAACATAGAGAAGATGGAGTAGCTAAGTGAGCAAAGTTTTCTTAAGTGTGTGAACAGAGTGCCAAATCTGAGGCAGTTTACACTTGGATCTTGGGTAAAGTTTGAGAAGGGCTATTAGATGAGGCTTGGGAAACAAGGAGATTGCTTGGTGGGCTTGCGAGCATAAGTTTAGATCTTCCTTGGATGTTTGTACCAGAGTGTGGATTTAGACTAGCTAGGATTTGGATTGGATCTTGAGGGATCTTGCACAACTATTTTTTGTAATTGCTATTGTATTTGGCCAAAACCTGGAAGGCCTTACAATCGAGCACATTTCATGTAAACAATTATTTTATGAATAAAATTTTGTAAGTGGTATCAAATCTTGCATTTTTGTGTTGTTTCTGATGTGTGGTTATTTTTTGGGGGCTAGGACATCACCTTTAGGAATTCTCCTACCCTACACTACTTTAGATAGTATCAGAGCATAGTTTTTCATGAGTATGTAGAAAGATCGTCGAAGCTGAGGTAGTTTTCACTAGGACCTTGGGTTGAGAGGAATTAGCCTAAGCAGATACTGATCTAGTGGTGATTATATTGAGGGTTGATTGCTTCAAAGTCTTGGTTTCTGATTCTTGGTGTGGGGTGGTAGATTATGATCTGACCTACACTTGCAGATGGATCAATTGATGCAAAGATGGAAGGTTGGTCTTTTTGGAGCATGATTGAAGATATTTTGTGTGATTTGTGTTGGAGATTTGTGTTCTTGGACTTGTAATTTATTCCTAGTTGTTTGTGTGAGGTGGCAGGTTGCGATCTGACTTGCAAATAATTTAGGTTTGCCACAAGGTGTGTGGGAAGGATTTGTTGTAGAGGGTTTGTGAAGATCTTGGAAGATGTCTCCAAGAATATTGGACCCTGGGATGATTATGAATCTCTGTGATGTGTTGGAGAAGAGGCTTTCAAAGATGTTAGCTTGATTGGAAGCTAGACTAACTGATCAAGTTAAGGAAGGGATGGTTGAGTTTCACAAATGCTTGTGGAGTTGAAGTCTACTGATCTGGAAAAGAGTTGTCTCGCTTGTTAGAAGACTTGTTCAAGAGAGAAGAGTGCATGACAAGGTTGAGGTGGAAGAGGTTGGTTTTGTTGATCAGTTTGTGGAGTCTAATGCAAAACCTATAGAGCAACTTATGGTTGTTGTTGAAGAGGTTCCTAACCTTGTTGATGTTGGGATGATGATTTGTTTTCATGATCAATTGGTTGAGTATGACATAGAAATTGTAGAGTGCTTGGTCATGGATGATCAAGTTGTTGTGGGTGATGATTTACATGTTGCAGAGCATCTTGTTGTGAGTAATGAGATTGTTGGTGTTGAGAGTTTGGCATGTGCTGCTAAGGAGTAACATATTGTTGTTGATGTGGATTTAGTCTTGGATCTACATGTTGGTGTTATAGATGTGGAGTCTGATGCTCTTATGGATTGTGGTCATAGGTTGCATGTTGATTGGTTAATGGTGATTCATATGCTTCTAATGTTTGGATGACTAAGGTAGATTTGGATGATGTGCAGATTGGTTTTCTTATCCTTGTTGGAGTGGAAACCTTCAATGGTGAAGATGAATATTAGATCAAATCTTTCATTGCACATCAAAGTGTGGGACACACTTTTCTATTTTCCTTAGGAGTTTGATTGACTATCATCATGGATTTTCTTGGTGACTAATTTGGAGGAATGCTTGGTAGTTACTTTGGAAGTAATTTTTGTGTTTACAAAGTGTGTTCAATTAAGATTTGGTTCATGCTCAGTAATTGAAGGAGCTTGGTCATCTTTGGATAGTTCTCGACTGGAAGGAATGTGGCCTCATCGATGAACTTGGTGGATGAATGGACTCAACAATCTTGGTGAAGCTCAATCATTTAAAGGAGCTCAGTAATGTTGGTTGTGCTTGGCTTGTACTATTGGGTTTAGATTATAGTATTGGCCAAGTAGCTCAATTAATAAAAGGGTCTGGTTACTCTACAGTTGGTAGAGTTTAGTGATACTTGTGGTTTTGTTGATACTTGGATGTTGTTTCTGACACTTGATTTATGTGTTTCCCAAGTTGTGTGGGAGTTGGTTGCTATTGTGAGTTGAATTGACATTTAATTTGGTTGTATTTAATTTATGTTGAAAGCTAACTTTTGGCTTAAATATGCATTTAATGAAAGGGTTATTTAATTTGTAATCTTGCTAGGCCGACTTGTGGATTAGTTGGGTATAAGTAAGGGGATCTTGTAGAGTCTTGAAGAATTCATTCAAGGGAGTGAGTCATTTTGGAGTGTGGGATCCAACATGGGGAAGATGGAGTAGCTGAGTGAGTGAAATTTTCTTAAGTGTATAGATAGAGAGATGAATGTGAGGTAGTTTACACTTGGATCTTGGGTAAAGTTTGAGAAGTGCTAGTAGCTGAGGCTTGGGAAACAAGGAGATTGTTTGGTGGGCTTGTGATCACAAGTTTAGATCTTCCTTGGAGATTTCTACCAGAGTGTGGATTTGGACTAGCTAGGGTTTGGATTGGATCTTGAGGGATCTTGCATAACTACTTTTTATAATTGCTATTGTATTTGGCCGAAACCTGGAAGGCCTTATAGCTGGGCACATTGTATGTAAGAAATTATTTTATGAATAAAGTATTATAATTGGTATCAGATCTTGCATTGTTTTTTTGTTTCCACTATGTGGTTATTTGTTGGGGAGTAGGAAATCTCCTTTGGGGATTCTCCTTCCCTGCACTGCTTCATAATTAATTATTAAATGAGAATGCATGTGCATAAAGTGAAAGCTTAAGTAGGAAGTAAAGCTAATTTAATAAATTAAATTAAATTAATCCTTTACTCTAATATCCCCCCTTAAGATGAGAAAAATGCATATGCAAATAGTACATAAAAAAGAAAGGAAACTAGAATGTTGAAAGCATAGATGGGTCTCGACAACATGGCCTAATGAGGTACCCAACACAACCAAATCTCTGAAAAATAGAGAAATGGAGACAACCATGTGGGAAAAACCCTACTCCAAAAAGAGATAGAAGAATGCTAAGAACAAAAGAAGGAAGGAAGGACTCGTCATTAGTACCCCCAAGGACAACTTCCTTCACCCCAATCATAGAACATAGCTAAAGATATCGTAGGGATGCAAAAGGTTTAGTGAAGATATCTACAATCTGCTTAGTAGTGGGAATATACTCCAAGCTAAGAGAGACATCATGATTCAAGTGCCTAATGAAGTGCATATAAAGCTTAATGTTCTTGATCTGCTAATGCTCAATTAGGTTGCGAGAAATGTGTATAGTACTTTGATTGTCACACCAAAGAAAGGTGGAACTATTAGGGGTGAATCCAAACTTTGTCATTAATTATTGAAGCCATAAAAGCTCCTCACTAGCTAGCATTGCTGCCCTATATTCTGCCTCTATAGATGATAATGTAAGACAATGTTTCTTCTTAAAACCATTGATAAGACCATAATCAAGACAAAAAGAACAAAGCAATAAGTAGACTTTTGATCATTAGTATCACCAACCCAATCTAAGTCTATATAACCAACAATATGAGGATCCATTGATGTATAGTGAATGTCATAACTTGAGTACCCTAAATGTACCTCAAAATATGTTTGGCAACTTTCCAATAACTCTCATGAGGATCATGTGAGAATTGAGAGACAAGGTCAACCACAAAGGAAAGATTAGGATGTGTGTGTGTCAAATACAATAAGCTACCTACAAGTTGTCTATATAAAGTAGAATCCATTGTAAGAGTAGAGAAAGTGGTAGATTAAACAACACATGATTGAAAAGGTGTGGGAGTAGGCTTACAATCAAGCATGTTTAATCTCTAAAGCATATCAAGAGCATAATTTTTCTAGAGTATGGTTATCCCATTTGAAGACTAAATAATCTACAGGCCTAAAAAATAGTGTAGAAGCCTAAGGTTTGTCATCTCAAATTGTTGTCTCAAAGCTTGACGAATACTCTGAATCATAAAGGGTGAGCTACGTATAATGATTAGATCATCAGCATATATATAGCACAAGTATCAATAGATCAACCCCATGGCACTAAATGTACAGTGTAGGATTGGAATGACAATGTGTGAAGTATGATGCAATTGGGAAGGATTCTCATACCAAGCTTGAGGGGCTTGTTTGAGACCATAAAAGGACCTCTAAAGTCTACAAACCATAGAAGAGTCATGCACAAAACCTTGAGGCTTCTCCATATAGATCTCCTCATGTATGTCTCCATGCAAAAAAAAACTCTTCATATCCATTTGAAATACTATCCATACCTAAGAAGGTTCAATATAGAGGACATGGCAAATAGAATTCATCTTGGCAATAGGAGCAAAGGTCTCAAAGTAATCAATACCCTCCACCTATGAAAAGCCCTTCAAAACAATATGTGCCTTATACCTATGAATAGAACCATCTACAACATACTTGGCGATGCAGCAAGGATCCAAGGGTACCCCTACTGGAGGTAATATGGATCATTGCAAATAACCACACAGTGGAAACACAACAAAAATGCAAGATCTAGTACCAATTCTCAACTCTTTATTCATAAAATATATGTTTACATGCAATATGTCTAACTGCAAAGCCTTCCAGGTTAGGGCCACATACAATAGCAATTACAAAAATAGTTCTACAAGATCCTTCAAGATCTAATCCCAACACTAGCTAGTCTAGATCCACACTAGTAGAAAAATTCAAGGAAGATCTCAACTTGTGCTTGCAAGACCAAGAAATCTCCTTGTTTCTCAAACCTTAGCTACTAGTAAAGTAGAGTGCTCACACCAAAAGCTTAGTGAGACCACAATCTTCCACACCTTAGGGTAACTCTACCCTACCAACCCTTCTAGAGCCCATAATGACTCCTTTTAGAAACCTTCAATACAACCACAAACTTCTGCACAATATTTCAACCTTCAAGGCAACTTTCCCTTTTAGTGACTCTAGGGATCAACAATGGGAAAATGAGCATAGACTAGGAAATGGGCTCCAATCTATTCCCTAGACCAAACCAACACTTGAAACATTCCAAGGGACACTTAAGGATCATATTTCTACTAAAATTTGGCTTCCCCAACTCTGGTTATGCAAAGTTTCTCTTAAGAGGCCTAATTCTACTTGTAGCCTTTTTACTGGTTTTAGAACAATAACTTGGACTTTTCCCATAGAACTTGACAAAAAAACTAGGTTTTTAGATAACCTTTTGTAAGTTCTATCAATCCCACCAACTCTCCAACCTACTCAAGCACCCTTGAACCTACACAAGCCTCATAGGCCTAATTGGCCAAATTAAGCATGGATCACTTGGAAATGAAAGGGGATTGGTACCTAGGTCTAGTTTATTGGTGTATAATGATTTACCTATCTTATTCTACCATGAAAAGATCACTCACCAAGTTCTATGGCCTCATATCAAGTCTTGTCCACAAAATCAACACTTTCTTGACTGAATACATAGCAATATTTAGCATAGGGCACGTTCATAGGACCCTTAGATTCTTTGAGAAAAATCCACCACTTAGGAATCTTAAATTAGATGCCCTAACCTTACAAATTCTAGAAGGCCATGAAAAACCAATAGTAGAATTGCAGGTTAGGGCCACATCTTGAAAACCCTCAATTTCAAGGTTTGTTGAACTAATTGCAGCAAAAACACTCTATATTGCTTCAAAATAAACCAATAAAAATCAAATCAAGTGCAATGGAACCAAGACACAAAGATCTACTAATTCATGCAACCAGATTTGATCTCCCAATCTATGCAACCATATTTGATCTCCCAATCTGTACAATTCTCTACAACCAAGAAATGCTCAAAAAATTTGTGTATTCTTTATGAAAAACTGCTTAAATGTACACCACATCACACCTCTAACTTCCTTGAGGGTGTTAGGATCTAAATACAGCATTTTCAACCGATACTTGGGTGGTTAGAATATTCATAAGACACGTTGTATCTTTTTGCAAAAGTTGTCAAAAAAATTCTTGCAAAAAGCAAATTTTCAACTATTGCCTCCTAGGACTTAACCACTTGGACACTTGCAACTCTTAAGGTCCTAATAGGATGTAATGACTCATAAAACACACTTAGAGTCATTTTATTAGCTAAAACAACCAAAAAGCATGATCGTTAGGACTAAGTGAACTTAGGTTTATATAGGCAGCTTAAGTTGACCTAATAAAAGGATCATCCTTGTTAAAAATAAGCATAAACCAACATAAAAAGTGAGGTGGATCATCACCCCTTATCTTCCATCATGAGGCTCCTTCAAGCTAATCAGATGACCTATCAAGTCATCTAGGTGCCCTGCACCAACTAGCCCTTCTCAAAATTCACTATTCTGCCACATCCTCTTCTCCAAGATGGATGATTCATCATGACTCAAGAATTCACAAAACACCTCTACTTATAACCAAATAAGACACAAGTTGTCTAGCCTATTAAAAATTAAAATAAAACCTTTCATTAAATATTTTCATAAGCCACAAGCCAACTAAAACACTCATTAACTACCCATAACCTAAATTAAATGCCAAAAGTCAGCCCATAGACAACTTGGGTAACACAGACACCAAGAGATGATTGAGTGCCAAAAAAATTCATTGAGTATCAGCAACTCACTAAACATAATTGAGCTCTCTTCATCAACTGAGCCAACTTGGGCAACACTCTATCGAGTTCCTAGTATAAATCAAGCCACAATATATGTCGAGTTCCTCCTTTGATCACTAAATCCCTTCAATAAATGAGCTACTTAGTTAATACAACAAACATGAACAATTTAGTATCAATCAAGCCACACCTCTTCCTTTGAATGAGTCCTCCAACTCCAAGGCCAAATCACACCAAAATGCAGGATTGCTAACCAGCCATGGATGCTCTTGCATTAGGTACCCCAAGTTTGAAAAGTTTTTCTCAATAGTTGGAAGAACATCTTCTAGAATTTAACACATAAATCCCAAATTGGTTCTTCACATACTTATCCTCCAATTCGTCAACTTTCACACTTTTTCCCTTAATCTTCTTCTACTTCTTCACATCTACCCTTAGTGTTCCACAAGTTTTCTTTCCACACTAATCTCTAACCCTCTCAAAATTTTCCAACTCAACTTGGTTGCCAATACTCAAGTTCCTCCTACTAAGCTTTTCATTCTGCAAAGGAATCAGGGAATGCTTCCTGACACCTTTCACAATTGTAAAAACATTCTTGAAAAAATCATGCACAACCCTAAAATCATACTGCCAATGTCTACTAAGCAAAAAATGACAACTGTTCATGTCCACAATATCACACAACACTTGATCCTTATATTGCCCAATCTAGAAATCAACAAGGCAATGCTCCCTTATTTCAAAAGCATGCTCACCTTGCAACTAACCAATCCTGTAAGGATAAGGATGTCTCATTCTTCTCAAACCAAGTTTCTAAACCATCTCCTCAGCAATAAGGTTATCAATACTACCACCATCCATAATCACCTTGCAGAATTTACCACCAAACTTACAAAAAGCTCTGAACAAATTAGTCCTCTGATAAGATTCTAGTGTCCTTTGACCAACCAATACTTGTCGAGCTAGTAAATTCTCTCCTTGCTCAAGTTAATTAGTAGGGTTTTCACCCTCATTCACAACATCTCTTATGTCACCAGCCTTAGGACATTCATAAGATGTGTGTCCTACTTCACCACATTTGTAGCAAGTACCTTCAAACTTACCTCTACCTATCCTTCTCTTCTGATTAGTAGGTTTTGGTTCATCTTTGGCACTCAGTTTAGTTTTGTCGAGCTATCTTGCTTCTCCTTCCCTCTGGAATTACATTGAATTTTCCTCTTCAACTTGTCTTCTACCGTCAAGGTATACTAATAAACATCGTCAACCAAATTAATCTTCAACATACAAATCTCATCCTAGATATTGAATCTCAAACCATTAATGTACTGAGCTACCTTCTCCTTTGACAATTCTCTATACCCAGACCGAATAGTCAACTTGTAGAACTCCTCGGTATAATCTTTCATAGACATATCTCTTCGCTTCAAATTCTGCAACCTTTTTAACAACTCAAGTTCATAATAAAAAAGAATGAACTTAGCCTTCAACTTATTTACATCAACCTCCATCTAGTGATCTTCATTTCACCTTCCTCCTCTCTATCTCTTTACAATGATTTCCACCAAAGAGCAACATGTCCTTTTAACTTAGTTTTTGCCAACCTTACTTTGAGTGGATCTCTAATATTCTCTAATTTAAAGTTGTCTTCCAATTCACCAATCCAATCCATTAGTTCTTCAAGATTTAAAGTACCCAAGAAATTAGAAACCTCTATCTTACGCTTCAACTTCAACTGAGATCTAGGTCTAGCAAACTAATCAACCCTAGTTCCAATAGGTCTCTCAACATGATTAGTTATGTCCTCACCACTTGATCTAGCAACTTCAAAGTCTTCAACAACTTCCTCATAACCATCTTCAGTACTTACATGCTAAGGTACACCACCTATAGTACTTACAATTTTAGTAATCATGTCACTCTTCATCAATTCCATCTTAGATCTTAATCTGGCTTTAACCTCCTCCATCTCAGATCTAAAATTTTCTTTAACCTTCTTTAAGACCCTTTCTTCCACAACATCATTAAGATCATCAATTGCTCTAGGGTCCAATCTTCTTGGAGGCATCTTCCAAGATCCTTTGCAAACCCAAAGAAATAAATCCACAAATCTAGAAGATCAATCAGCTCCACAAGATCAACCTTCTCTTCCATCCTTCACCCAAGTCTTGGTGCAAACTGCCTCAACTTTGGTGCTCAGTCTACACACTCAAGAACAATTGTGCTATGATACTGTCTGACATAGCAAGGATCCCAAGGTACCCCTAGTGGAGGTAATTTGGATCACTGCAAATAACCATACAGAAAAATACAATAACAATGTAAGACCTGATACCGATTCTCAACTCTTTATTCATAAATTAATTGATTACATGCAATATGCCCGACTGTAAGGCCTTCTGAGTTAGGGCCACATACAATAGAAATTGAAAAAATAGTTCTACAAGATCCCTCAAGATCCAATCCTAACATTAGCTAGTCCAGATTTACACTGGTAGAAACATTCAAGGAAGATCTCAACTTGTGCTTGCAAGCGCACCAAACAATCTCCTTGTTTCCTAAGCCCCGATTACTAGCCTATCTCAAAATTCACTCTTCTACCACATGTTAGGATTAAACCTCAAACATAAATAGCAATTACATGCAAATATAAACAATATCATAATATAATAGATCACATAGAAAAAAACATAAGACACCAAGAATTAATGTGGTTCACCCAAACCCTAGGCTACGTCCACTAAACAACAAGTCCAATATTTTTAAGATTCAGTGATTACAACCTGATTACAATCTGTAATCCCTTATAGCTCAATACTACTACAAGAACCAATTTTCACATCACCTTGTGAAATAAACCCTAACCCTAAGCCCTTTTATACAAATATTTTCCTACTTTAGGGTTGAAATTGATTACAACATGTCGACCATAAATTGATGAATATATATAATAGCCAATTGGTAAATATTAGCCATTGACAAATAGTAGCCGACCATTGGCAAATAATAGTTGACCATTCTGAAGTATGTATAACACTTCCCTAATCAGTCACCACAAACTTACAATCTCCCACTTGGGGATTGATTAGACTCCACACTAGACAACAATATCCCACTTGGAGACTGATCTTGTAGCAATACCACTACCATATGGGGCTCCCATTAGATCAAACCACCCTGGATTATGTTGTTCATTTATTCCTGTTTAGTTTAGAATACCAACCGAAGCTAAAGAGGAATTCAACTTCTCCCTTGTCACTACCTTTGTAAACATATATGTTGGATTGTCATCTATATGCATCTTGTCCAGGTTTAATTGTCCATCATCCAAAACAGATCGAATGAAATGGTATCACAACTATATGTGTTTTGTCTTTGAATGCAGACCTAAATTCTTCACAAGATGAATGCCACTCTGACTATCTGAAAACAAATACTTAGCCCTTTGAGGATGTCCCAATTTTTCAAAGAAGAACTAAAGCTATATCATCTCCATAATTACCTCTGTAGTAGCAACATAATCTGCCTCTATAGTGGATAAAGCATTAACCTTCTCTAACCTGGAAACCTAGCTCACTATTGCCCCACCAACAATAAATACATAACCTGTAGTTCTAGTATCAATATCCCCTACCAAATCTAAGTCAACGTATCCTTGTAAATCAATAGTAGAGCCTTCAAAGTGTAAACACTTGCTAGATGTTCAGCTCAAATATCTGAGAATCCATTTGACTACATTCCAATGCTCAATTCCAGGATGACTAATAACCTGCTAATGACTCCCACTACATGTGCAATATCTGGCCTAGTACATACCATTGCATACATCAAGCTTCCTATAGCTAAAGCATAGGATACCTTGGACATCTTATCCTCCTCTTCTTGTATCTTGGGACACATCTCCTTAGTCAACTTCAAATGACTAGGTAAAGGTGTGTTGACAGCTTCAACATTCTCCATAGAGAAACATTGCAACACCTTCTCAACATAATTAGCCTAAGCTAGCATCAATTTCCTATTCTTCCTATCTTAACAAATATTCATACCAAGGATTTGTTTTTCTGCCACCAAATCCTTCATAGCAAATGCATGTGCTAATTGGCATTTTAGCCCCTTAATGTGATCCATGTTAGACCTAGCTATAAGCATATCATCAACATATACACATAAAATAATGTAGCTATCATCATACAACCTCTTAAAATAAACACAATGATTTGAATGACACTTATTGTATCCATGCTCATGCATAAACTTGTCAAATTTCAGTTACCATTGTCGAGGTGCTTGCTTCAAGCCATATAAACTCTTCTTCAATCTGCACACTAAGTTCTCCTTACCTTTGACCTCAAATCCCTGTGGCTTAGTCATATATCTCTCCATCCAAATCACCATGAAGGAAGGTTGTTTTAACATTAAGTTGCTCCAAATGCAAATCTTCAGTGGCCACAATACTTAAAATAGTGCGAATAGAAGTCATTTTAACAACAAGAGAGAATATCTCATCAAAATCGATTCCTTTTTTCTGGGCAAATCCTTTTACAACTAACCTGGCTTTAAATCTTTTCTTACCTCCATCCTCTTCTTTTAACCTGTAAACCCACTTATTCTGTAAAGCCCTTTTATCTGCAGGTAACTTGCATAAATCTCATGTCTTCATTTTTAGCAAAGATTCCATTTCATCTTTCATTGCAGACTCCCACTGAATCTTTGTATCCACCTACACAGCTTCATCATAACATTCAAGTTCATCATCTTTTGGAGTATCATCCAACACTACATAATCATCTTCTTTCTTCTCATGTTGTTGCAATAGATCTTTGTACAACACTTTCTCATTGAATATGACATCCCTGCTTCTTACAATTTTACAATTTTAAAAATCCCAAAGCCTATAACCAAATTCATTAATGCCATATCCAAAAAAGACACATTTCTTTGACTTAGCTTCCAGCTTGGTTCTATTTTTAGAATCTATATGAGCAAATGCTTCACAACCGAAGGTTTGAGAAAAGAATAATTCACCTTCTTACTAGTCCATGCTTCCTATGGAATACCACAACCCAGAGGAGCAGAGGGATCTTTATTAATCAAATGTATAGTAGTATTGATAGCCTCTACCCACATGTGTAAGGGAAACCCATCATGCAACCTCATGCTCCTTGCATTCTTCATTATAGTCTTATTCATGCGTTCAACCACTCCATTTTCCTATGGAGTCCTTAGAATAGTCTTCTATCTAAAAGTACCATTAGTGGAGCAATAATCTTCAAATTCATGATTGTAATACTCACCACTAATATCAGATATGAGACATTTTAATTTCTTACTAGTCTCATTTTCAACCAAGCATTTCCATTCCTTAAAAGTTTGAAATACATCAGATTTTTGTCTAAGTAAATAAACCCATACTTTTTTAGTTGCATCATCAATAAATGTAACATAATAATGAGAGCCACCAAGGGAAGATACCTAAGCTAGTCCTCATACATTGTTATGCACAAACTCTAATTTCTCCTTTTTATTTTCCTTCCTAGTCTTCACAAAACTCGCTCTCTTTTGTTTTCCATACACACAACTTTCACAAAAATCCATATTAACACATTTTAGACTAATGCAGGAGCATCAAGCTTGGATTTGGTGGAGTTATTCTTTTCATGGTTAGGGATGTGTTGGAGACACATTGGGGAACCTTGTCCTATGTGCACATAGAGATTGGAGTTATCATGTTAAAGTTTGAGTTGTTTTTACCTTGCTGCTGGAATTGTGTTTTTCTAGTTTTTGGGTCCCTGTTGCGAGCTATGTAACTAAATTGTGCAATGATTTAGAGGATAAAAATTTCAAGAATTGAAGAGTTCCTAGAGTAATATATCTAATTAAAGGAAAAATTCATAATTCTTTATAAGTTGGGAGATATGGCAATTCTCCTGGAGTATTAATTTCTAGCAGTTTGTGTGACATGTTTCTGTACATGACTTTTAGGATGGATGCATAGATATCCTTAATGAATCAGCCTTTGTGCATTTAAGATATTTTAGAGGACCTAAATTAATTCCTTCAATTTGAAACACGAGTTCTAATTCAATTAGGGTTATGAGATATCATGATTTTTCTTGGGTATCAATTTTTGGATATTTAATTTCTGTTGGAGGCTGACTTTTCGTATTTAATTTATGGATGGGTATTTGATTTGTTTTGTGGCCAACTTGTGGTTTAGTTGGGTATAAGTAGGGGGTCTTGTGGAGTCTTTTATTCATTCATTCATGGAGGGATTCATTCTTTCAAAGGAGGAGTGAGTGTGGAGAGTAGCTGAAGAGTGAGTTTTCTTGAGTCTGTGGATAGAGTGCTGAATGTGAGGCAATTTACAACAAGATTGTGATGAAGTTGTGAATGTGTGGATAAAGTGCCAAATGTGAGGTAGTTTACACTATGATTTTGGATTAAGTTGGAGTAGAGCTAGGGCTGGAGTCAAAAAAACAAGGAGATTGCTTGGTGGGCTTGCGAGCACAAGTTGAAATCTTCCTTGGTGGTTTCTTCCAAATTGTTGTTATGTTATAGATCTAGACTAGCTAGGATAGTGTATGGGTTGGATTTTGAGGGATCTTGTAGAACTATTATTGTAATTTCTTTGTATTTGGCCATAACTAGGAAGGCCTTACAGCTCGACACATTGCATATAATAGTTATTTTATGAATAAAGTATTATAATTTGGTATCAGATCTTGCATTGTTATTGTGTTTCCACTATGTGGTTTTTTTTGGGAGCTAGGACATCTCCTTTGGGGATTCCTCTAGCCTTGCACTGCATCAGGTGGTATCAGAGCTTGCATTATTGCTTCTTTTGGTTATTATGTTTCTGATGTGTGGTTATTTGTTGGGGGCTAGAACATCATCTCCTTTGGAGATTCTCCCACCTTGCATTATGTCATAGACCTAGTAAAACTTTCTTTGAATGAAGTACTTTCATACCCTTCTCACTCATGTGCCCAAGTCTGTTGTGCCAAAATGTTGTATCAAAATTTATAGCAGCTATTTGTTGTCCCTGCTCAACTACAGTAATTGTTTATGAACATTCATTTTTCTCTAAAACAATTAAAGTAGAAGGAGCAATATGACCTGTACAAAGATATAAGGTTCCTACTTTCACACCTTTTGCTACTACAAGAGAACCTTTTGAAACCTTCCAATTTTTATCATTAAAGGTAACTACACAACCCTCATCATCTAGTTGCTCTGCTGAAATTAAATTCCTACTCAGCCTTGGAACATGTCTCACCTCATGTAGTAGCCAATGATTCTCATTCTGCAACTTAATCTTAACTTTTCCCTTTCCAACAATCTGACAGGCTTCATTATCCCTCAAATAAACAAGTCCTAAATCTCCTTGGATATAATGAATGAAATAACCTCTATGAGGTGTAGCATGAAATGAAGCACCAGAATCTAAAACCTATGAATCATCAACACTTTCTAAAGACAAAAGTAAAGCATCCTCTTCGGATTTGTTACTTACCATATTTTCCTCCTTGTCTCCATATTACTTTTCCCCTTCAGTTTTCTTTCGAGTCCAACAATCTTTATTTTTATGTCCTGTTTTACCATAGTACCAGCAGTCATTTGGCCCTCTCAATTGAAAACTCCTCCCATTTGACTTTCCTCTTGATTTTTCATGATTTTTGGAATTATTTCCTCTCTCAATGGTTCTGCCTTGACTTTGTGCATTCAAAGCACTTCCTGATGTAGATCCACCTAAGGTTTTCCTATGAGTTTCCTGACTCAGAATAACACTGATCACATTATCATATTTTAGGACATTAGATCCAAAAATAGAATTACTCACAGCCATTACCATGCCATTCCAGCTTTCAAGCAAAGAACACAAAATCAAGAGAGCCCTAATTTCTTCATCAAAATTAATACCCATAGAAGATAACTAACTAGTAATAGTATTAAACTCATTTAAATGATTCGCAACAGATCCACCTTTTGTCATTTTCATATTAAATAAATGCTTTATGAGAAATACCCTGTTTGAAGCAGAGGGCTTTTCATACAATTTCTTTAGGGTTTCCATCAACTCTTCTGTCTTCTTTGCTTTTGTAATATTAAATGCCACTAATGGTCCCAGGCATAATTGAATGCTTCCAAGTGCCTTTTTGTCTAAAAGATCCTAGTCATTATTTGACATAGATCCTTGATTCTTGATTTTCCTTCCAATGGCTTCCATAGATCCTTCTGATAAAGATAGTCCTCCATTTGTATTTTCCATAACTTAAAGTTCTACCCATTAAACTTGTCAAGCCTCAGCTTACCCTCATCTACCATCACTCCCACTCAACTATGAGACTTTCTTGTAAAGGATAACTAAAAAAACAACTAGGCTATGATACCACTTGTTAGGATTAAACCTCAGACAAAAATAATAATTCCATGCAAATATAAACAATATCAAAAAATAATAGATCATACAGAAAAGAACACAAGATACCAAGATTTAATGTGGTTCACCCAAACCCTGGGCTATGTCCACCAAATAGCAAGTCCAATATTTTTATGATCCAGTGGTTATAACCTAATTACAATATGTAATCCATTAAAACTCAATACTGCTACAAGAACCAATTTTTGCATCACCTTATGAAACAATCCCTAACCCTAAGCCATTTTATATAAGTATTTTTCCAACTTTAAGGTTAAGATTAGTTACATCACGTAGGCCATAAATTGGTGAGTATAAACAATAGCCAATTGGAAAATATTAGCCATTGGTGAATGGTAGCCAAAAAAAAATTTACCCCAAAGAATTTATGAATTATTTAAAGTACTTCCCTAATCAATCACCACAAACTAACATCACATCCTCTTCTCCAAGATAAATGATTCATCATGACTTAAGACTCCACAAAATACCCCTATTTATACCCAATTAATAAACCCTTACATTAAAAATTTTCATAAGCCACAAGTCAACTACAACACTCATTAACTACCCAAAACCTAAATTAAATGCCAAAAGTTGACTCACAGACAACTCGGGCGACACAGATACCAAGACATGACTGAGTGTTAGAAACCTCTATCGAGTAACAACTCACCAAACATAACCGAGCTCCCTTCATTGACCAAGCCAACTCGAGCAACACTATTGCCAAGTTCCCCATGTAAATTGAGCCATAGTATACGTTGAGTTCCTCTTTGATGACTAAGTTCCTTCAATAACTGAGCTAGTTGGTTAATACAACAACCATGAACAACTTAGTATCTATCGAGCCACACCTCTTCCTTTGATCGAGTCCTCCAACTCCAATGCCAAACCACACCAACTAAGGATGGTCCTACATCATTTGGTATGGTACACCCACCTACACTAAACCAACTTTCTTCCTTTTGAAAGAGAACAAAGATGCCAAGTGTGGTTCTTCATCAAAGAAGAGTACTCCTCATGAATAGCCCTATCCTAATCAGAGTGTCTTGTCGCATGTGAAAAACTCTATGGATCATCTAAAATGACATGACTCAATAGTCTAGTACCAGATGTCTTAGTACAAGTGTGATGAGAATCTAAAGGATCTCTTGCCATAGGTCTAGCTACATCAACAGTATCATGAGCCCACTTGGGTACTCAAATAACATCAAGGGAAGGAGGGGAAGTGGGTCATCATCGAGATCTTCCTCAAAGGATATAAATCATCTAGAGAAGAAGAGGAAGTATTTAGGTAATGAGGGAGAAGCTAGTGATGGAGGCTCCATCAGAGGATAACACTCATCAAATCGAACATCTCATCGAAACAAGATCTCTCTGGAATCAAGATCAAACAACCTATATATTGGATACAACTGTTCAATTATGTATTGTCTTTGATGTTACACAAATGTCATATCAATCATCAAATATAGTCTATCGAGCTCAGTTGGTCAGCAAGGCAAAAGATAGAGTCTACTGAGCTCAGAAGGTTAGCAAAGAAGGTTTACAGTGTCTACCAAGCATTCTCAAGCTTTACCTTGTGCAGATAGCTGTTATCGAGCTCACTCGATCATCAAAAGGAAATATGGTAGAGACAATCCTTACCGAGCTCTCATGGACAACGAAAGAAATTTAGTTCTTACCGAGTTCACTTGGCAGCCAAAAGATTTTGCAAATTTTGCAGTGTTAACCGAGTTAAGATGGTTAACTCAAGAAATTATTTCTAGAAGTAGTGCTTACCGAGCAAGGTCACCCAATAAAGGATTTCATTGTTTTGTGAAATAAAGTTTATTTGTTTATTGTAATATTTGTAGCCGACTAATGTATGGTTTATTGGTAAATGTAACTTATGAATGAGCCGACTTGATAATCTGAATGGTATATATAAGAGGTCAAGTTGTGAATTCTAAGTGTGTGATGGATTTGATGTGATTCAAGTGTGAAGGAGGACTGGTTATTGGGAGAGCGAATTTTGAATTATGATCAGAGATCATTGAGGGGCAGCAAAGCTATATTTGATCAAGGAGGATCTAATGGTGCAAAATAGAGATCTGTAATCAACAAATTTAGTTGCATCATATTTAGGTCAATTCATTTTTACTTTCTAACCATTGTAGCAGTGATTTCAAAATCTATTAACAAAGTAGATTTAACAGCCATTTTATAAATCCTCTAACAAGGCGACAGTTTAGTTGAATTGTTCTAAAGACCTCTAGCAAGGCCACTCCTAACAAGGTGATTAAATCCTCTAACAGGCTCACACCTAATAGTGTGTATTGTAACCTTTAATAGGGTTGGCTCCTAATAGGGCTCACTTCAGAAGAGTGAAAATTGGTAGCTAATTACTTGGTGGGTTTTCCCATATTGGATTTTCACGTTAAATATGGTGTCTCTTGTGTTCATATTATTTACTTTTGCATGCATGCTAATAATTATGAATGCTTAAAAATTAGTAACAAGTTAATCTACCGAGTTACAATATTTTGTGATGAGCTTATCAAGTAACAACAGTGACTAGTTATTTAAGACATCTAAGGTTTGTTTTTGTGGTAACTGATTCACCCCCCCCTCCCTAGTTACTTCATCTATAATTCCAACAATTGGTATAAGAGTTCTTGGTGCTTGTAGGAAAAGATTTCAAGGATCTAAGCTAAATATTAGGATGTCTTACAAGAGGGAAATTTCAAGACTTAATAGGGACAACTTCTCAGCATGGCAGGGATTGATGAGACTTCATCTGGCTTCTATTGGTGATTAAGGGCTCAAGTACTGTGATGAAAAATATGCCAAACCTATTGGTACATTATCTGTCAATGATATTGCTGAAAAGAAGACTCACAACAACATGATGATGGATATTGCATCTGCTCTAAGTTATGAAGAATTTGATAATATCAACGATTGCAAAAATGCCTTTGAAATGTGGAACAAACTGAAAGAGATCTATGGAGGTGACGATAATGTAAGAAGAGCCAAAGCAGAAAGTTTGAGAGGATAATTTGATCAGATGAGGATGAGAGAGGATGAAAACATAGCAAAATATGTTGAAAGAATTAAAGCAAGTGTTAGTGCAATCAAAGCATCTAGAGGAGATATCAAGGAAGAGACAATTATAAGTAAAGTTCTTAGAACTCTACTTCCTATTTATGCAATCAGAATTTCTGCAATTCAAGAAAGAAGATGTGAAGCAAATCATAAGATAAATTTAGAGGCCATAGTTGGAAGATTGACTACATTCGAGCTAGACAACTATGATAATTATGTTCTAGCTGCAAAGAACATTGAATCAGCATTTCAAGCCAAGCTTTCACTCAAGGAGAAAGGCAAAAAGATAAAAGATCCTCAGTCAAATAGTGATGAAGAATCAAAACAAAGTTCAGACAATGATCTTGAGGTGGTTGAAGCTCTGCTAGCAAGGAAATATTCAAAAGGCAAAGGGAAATGCAAAGGTAAGGTTCCTCTAATCTATTTTTCTTGTGAAGAAATTGGACATATTGATGCTAGGTGCCCAAATAAGCAAAACAAGGGTGAAAAAAAAGGTCACAAGTGCAATGGCAAGAAAGACTTCAAATCATTCAAGGATAAATGTAAGAAAACATGTTTCATGGCTAAAGATTCTAATGATTCTAATGATGAAGAAGAAGATGAAATTATTTACATTACTGTAAAGGATGAATCTGATAATGATGAAGAAATGGCACTCATTTCTCATGTAAGCAAAAATGATACATGGATTATAGATAGTGGTTGTTCTCATCACATGACTGGTGATAAAACTAAGTTTGAACATTTTGAAGACTATGATGGTGGTAGTGTGAGATTTGGTAATAATGAACCTTGTTGCATAAAAAGAAAAGGAAGAATCTCTCTAACCAAAGAACTTGTATTTGATAATGCATATTGGGTAGAAGGATTAAAACACAATCTGTTGAGTGTGGCACAACTACTCAATAATGGATTCAAAGTGGAATTCATGCATGGAAAAGAAAGATTGCTGGATAGCAAAGGAAAGCTGATTGGATTTGGCACTCAAACAAAAGGTAACTTATTTTATCTTGAACTTGGTGAATGTTCATGTTTTATTGCTCAAGTTGAAGAAAGTTGGTTATGGCATAGGAGGTTGTGTCATGTGAACTTTGATAACTTGGTAAAAATAAGTAAATTCAGGAAAGTAAGAGGCATTCCTAACATAAAGAAACTTGAGGTTGGTCTATGCAAGAATTGTCAAATTGGCAAGATGAGAAAAACTAGCTTTAAAAGCAAGAACTATCAGTCTGGAGAAATTTTAGAAATTGTGCATACTAATTTGTGTAGACCTATTGGAATTGAAAGTTATACTGGTGAAAAGTTCTTCATTCTTTTTATTGATGATTACTCAAGAATGATGACTGTCATGTACCTAAGAGAGAAATCAGAAGCATTTGAAAAGTTCAAATGGTATTTGGCCAAAGTAGAGAAGGAAACAGGCAAAAGACTAAAATGTTTGAGGATAGACAGAGGTGGTAAATTCATTTCACATGAGTTCAATAACTTTTTCATTGAAAGGGGAATCAAAAGATAGGTTTCAACACCTAGAACTCCTGAACAAAATGGAATAGCTGAAAGAAGGAATAGATCTATCATGGACTATGCAAGAACTCTAATGATTGAAAAGAGCATTGCTATCAAATATTGGAAGGAAGCTATTAGAACTGCAGTTCATACCTTGAACCGAGTACAGCTCAAGAAGGACTCATTCAAAACCTCCTATGAGTTGTGGTATGGCTACAAACCCAATATAAGTTACCTAAAAGTATTTGGAAGCAAATGTTACATTTTGAAAGAATCTAGAAAAGGTAAATTTGATGTGAAGGGTGATGAAGGAATATTTTTGGGATATTCTTGCAAAAGTAAAGCATATAGATGTTTGAATTTGTCTACTCACAAAGTCATAGAAAGTGCACATGTAAAAGTTGATGAGTTTGTAGAAAGAACTGAAGAAGAAAGCAAAAGGGAACCTGAAGACTACAGGAGATTTGTTTTCATTGAACCTGATACAATGCCAGGTACACCTGTCATTCAGAAATCTTCTACTCCAGATTCTTCTGTAACCGAGTTGTAGGAAGTTCAAACCGAGTCAATACCTACCAAGTTGCAAGGACCCGAGTTGCAAATAGAAGCTACTGAATCAATAGCTACTGAGCCTGAGCAATCAGAACCAAAAGTTGAAGCACAAAAGGATAACAATGCAAGTCATTCAAAAGGCAAGGAGCCTGTGCTAGCCAAGTATGTCAGGAAGCATCATGCACCAGATCAAATCATTGAGACAAATCTGAAGGAACAATGACAAGAAGTAAGTTGAAAGGCACTTGTTTACTTGCTGATTTTGAACCTAGAAATGTCAAAGATGCATTAGAAAATGAAAGTTGGATTAAAGTTATGAATGAAGAGATAGAACATATAGAGAAAAACAAAACATGGACTCTTATACCTAGGCCTAAAGACAAAAATGTGATTCGAACTATGTGGGTATTTAGAAACAAGTTAAATGAAGATGGTAAGGTGTCAAGGAATAAAGCTAGACTAGTATGCAAAGGATACTCTCAAGAAGAAGGTGTAGACTATGGAGAGACTTTTGCTCTTGTTGCAAGATTGGAAGGTGTCAGAAACTTACTTGCATATGTTGCATACAAAGGATTCAAAGTTTATCAAATGGATCTCAAGTCAACATTTCTCAATGGTATACTGGATGAAGAGGTTTACATTGAATAGCCTGAAAGTTTTCTTGATCTAGACAAGAAGGACATGGTCTGCAAATTACATAAAGCATTGTATGGTCTGAAACAAGCCCCTAGAGCATGGTATGAAATATTGCATAACTATCTTATTCAGATTGGTTTTCAAAGAACTAATGATAACAATAGCTTGTACATCAAGGAAGGACCAAATAATAAGATTTTTTTGGCAGAAATATTTGTAGATGATACTTTGTTTACAGGAAATGATGATCTTTGCAAAGAATTCTCAAAACAAATGAACAAGGAATTTGAAATGTCAATGATTGGTGAAATCAAATTCTTTGTTGGTCTTCAAATTCATGAGAGTAAGAATGGCATCTACATCACTCAATCTAAATACATCAAGGAGATACTGAAAAAGTTTGGTATGGAAGATTGCAAACCAGTTGGGACTCCTATGTGTATTGGATTGAAACTTACCAAGGATGATGAATCAAAGGAAGTGGATCAGACATTGTATAGATCTATGATTGGAAAGTTGCAGTATGTAGTGCACACAAGACCAAACATTGCCCTTGTAGTAGGAATTGTAGCAAGATTCTCAGCAGAACCAAAAGAAAATCACATGATGGCAATCAAAAGGATCATGAGATATTTAAAAGGGACTGAAGATTATGGATTATGGTATAAACTTGGAGAAAATCTGGATTTAAAAGTGTTCACTGATGCAGATTGGGTAGGGAATGTTGATGACAGGAAGAGTACAAGTGGAGGAGCTTTCTTTCTTAGAAAGAGGTTGGTTTCTTGGACAAGTAAAAGGCAAAACTGTACATCCCAGTCCATAGCAGAGGCTGAATATGTTGCAGTAGCAGTAATCTATTCAAACATTGTTTGGTTTAAACAGTTATTGGAAGGTATGAAGCAAGAAATCAAGGAACTTGTTGTTATGTTTTGTGACAATACAAGTGCAATTGACATATCCAAGAATCTAGTGATGCATTCAAAAACCAAGCATATTGCTATAAAGTATCAATTTGTTAGAGAATTGGTACAGGATAAGGAAATCAGATTGGAATATGTCCATACAAAGGAACAAATTGCTAACATATTCACAAAGCCTTTACCTAAGGATGCATTCTTGTATCTAAGAGGTAAGTTACGGGTCGTTCCCCTATCTGAAGCTCACTGAAATACTATTTTAGTGATGCATCAACAAAAATAGAATTGAAGATCTATCATTTGATGCAAAAAAGTAATGAAGACATTGCATATGAATCAGTACTTAAGGTACATTGAATTTCATTTAAGTTTGAGTTGTGTTGTCTTTGGCATGTGTTGTCAAAGAGGGAGAGTTTATTGTCATATCTTTCTAAAATTTGCAAGAAAAAGAGAGTTTATGTAAGAGGAAGAGATTATTATGAAAGAGGGAGATTACTGTAATAAAATATAAGAAGCATTCTATCAGAAAAGTCTAGTTCTCAATTTTCATTCTGCTATGACATGTTGTGTTGCCATCAATGCCAAAGAGGGAGATTGTTGGATATAATTTTTGAATTGTGTGTTGTCTTTGATGTTACACAAATGTCATATTAGTCATCAGATAGAGTCTACCAAGCTCAATTGGTCAGCAAGGCAAAAGACAGAGTCTACCAAGCTCAGAAGGTTAGCAAAGAAGGTTTACAGTGTCTACCGAGCATTCTCAAGCTTTACCTTGTGCAGACAGTTGTTACCAAGCTTTCAAGGTTAAGCAAGAAAATTCAATTGTTACCAAACTCACTCAGTCATCAAAAGGAAATATGGCAGAGACAATTCTTACCAAGCTTTGATGGATAGTGAAGGAAATATAGTTCTTACTGAGTTCACTCAGCAGCCAAAGGATTTTGCAGTGTTAACCGAGTTAAGATGGTTAACTCAGGAAATTATATTTGGAAGTAGTGCTTACCGAGTAGGGTCAGCCAATGAAGGATTTTATTATTTTGTGAAATAAAATTTATTTGTTTAATGTAATATTTGTAGCCGACTAATGTATGGTTTATTGGTAAATGTAACTTATGAATGAGCCGATTTGATAATCTGAATGGTATATATAAGAGGTCAAGTTGTGAATTCTAAGTGTGTGATGGATTTGATGTGATTCAAGTGTGAAGGAGGACTGATTATTGGGAGAGAAAATTTTGAAGGATGATCGGAGATCATTGAGGGGCAACAAAGCTATATTTGATCAAGGAGGATCTAATGGTGCAGAATAGAGATTTGTAATCAGCAAATTCAGTTGCATCATATTCAGGTCAATTCATTGTTACTTTCTAACCATTGTAGCAGTGATTTCAAAATCTCTTAACTGAGTTGGTTTAACAACCATTTTGTAAATCCTCTAATAAGGTGACAGTTTAGTTGAATTGTTCTAAAGACCTCTAGCAAGGCCACTCCTAACAAGGTGATTAAATCCTCTAATAGGATCACACCTAATAGTGTGTATTGTAACCTTTAACAAGGTTGGCTCCTAATAGGGCTCACTTCAGAAGAGTGAAAATTGGTAGCTAATTACTTGGTGGTTTTTTCCATATTGGGTTTTCACGTTAAATATGGTGTCTCTCATGTTCATGATATTAACTTTTGCATGCATGCTAATAATTATGAATGCTTAAAAATTAGTAATAAATTAATCTACTGAGTTACAGCATCTTGTGATGAGCTTACCGAATAACAGTAGTAACTAGTTATTTAAGACATCTAAGGGATCAGGATTTGTTTTTGTGGTAACTGATTCATACCCCCCCACTCTCAATTACTTCATCTATATTTCCAACAATATATGCCTTCACGTCCTTATAGTAGCAAACAAATATGAGTGGTCAACTCTTCTCCTCCATGGCTTTCTTGTGTGCATATGGAATAAATGCCCAAGCCTCACTACCAAAAATACAAAATGTAGAAACATTAGGCTTGACATTTCCAAGCCTCCTTAGAAGTCAAATGTTGTAATTCTTTGTGAGGCATTTGATTCTGAATATATTGGCACAATTGATAACCTTAGTCCAAAAGGAAGGACTCATATCTTGACATTGTATCATACAATTAGCCATATCTTGTAATGTTTTTTTCTTTCTCTAGTAACCCCATTCTATTGAGGGGTATGGGGAACTGTGAACTGATGATGTAAACCATGCTTAGTGCAAAATTATCTGAAAGATTGATTCACATATTCCCTACCATTTTCAATGCGTATATGCCTAACATAAAGACCACACTACTACTCCACAAATGTCTTAAAGATTGAAATAAATCAAAGACATTAGACTTGTACTTCAAAAAGTACACCCATGTGCATCTAGAGAAGTCATCTATGAAGATAAGCACATATTAGCCACTTGAAAAAAGGAGTTGGGAATAACAGAAGATCATTTTGTGTTAACTCCAATGGTGTCTTAGTGCGTGTGGATCTACTTACCAAAAAAGGATCCTTGTGATGTTTTCCAAGTGCACAACCTCGACAAACATAATCAGTACAAGAGATAGGAGGTAGCCCATTCAGTAGCTATTGTGTACTCATCTTTTGTAAATATCTGTAGTTGACATGGCCAAAATGCTCATGCCAAATTTTATTCATTGTGTCTGCATGAGCAACAAGACAAACACATATAGAATCAAAGCTCTCGAAGCCATCAAACTAATATAGGTGAGACTATAAATCAACAGTCCTAGTAGAAACAACCAAATCAAGATCATGGAGGTTTCAAATAACCACATAATGTGGTGAGAATATAATTGTCTTACTAGAGGAAGATTGAAAAATATGATAGACAAATAAGAGGTTCATAGAAATGACCAGAACCAATAGAACATCTTCTAGGGAACTACCCTCCGAGGAGATAATGCCTGATCCTGAAACTAAAAGTTGTGCAGAGTTACCAACTACAATCTATGTAGTAACACTATGAGCAAGCGAGTTAACCAAATCAGGTGAGTGTCATATGGTGAGAAGTACTTGAATCAATGATCGAAGTGGCAGAAGAAGACAAAGCTTGTGTAGAAAAGAGCATGCCATTTCCTTGAAGAAGGAGGTGGTGGCTTCAGAGAGGCAATACTGTGATGTTGCATGGCCTCCTCTAAAGCATCAAGACATTTCCAACACTTGGAAAATGGATGTCCTTTCTTGCCACAAAAATTGCAAGGATCACCTATAAACTTCTTAGTATTGGAGGAAGACTCACTAGACTTAGAAAGTTTATCCTTCAAAGTTGATTTGTGAGTATCTAATCTAGGAGATGGCTTGGAGGAACTCTCACTACCAACTAAATATGTTTTGGGCTTTGGTTTTGGCTTCGACTTCCTTGTAGATATCCAAGCAACCAATGCTTGGTTCTTTGATCCTGGTAGAGAGTCCAACTATGTAACATTGGCTTGATCTCTTGTCAACCAATCACATAATACATCAAAAGTGGCCATAGTAAATCTAGGACCCAAAGCATACATAGTGGAATTGAAGGTAGAAGAGAAAATCTAAAAGTTTCCTCATAGCTTTGATAGAATCAGGTAGATGCACTTTGTATCAGTATTATTCTTCCAACGTCATTAGAAAGTCCTCAATGGAGGGGAAGTAATCAAGTGCAAGTGATGTAAGCTCAACCTCAATTTGAAGTACTCTAAATTTGTTTTTATTACCAAACAAGTTCTTAAACGTACCCCACATCTCTTGAGGAGTATCACACCCATCAAGATCAAACTATAAGCTATTTGAAACACTAAAAAAATCAAACACATGGCCTCATCCATCTTATTCTCATGTTCGTTTGATAATTACTCTAAAAAATTAGTTGCACTTCATCTAAACAAGACCACAAACCCTTTGAACAAAGAAGTCGTGTCATGGTAGTTGTCCATGTGTGATAGTTATGTGGGCTTAGAGGAACTAGACAAGAAGAGGTCTCAACTTTTTTTCAATAAGGTGTTTGTTATAATATAGTTATGGTTTACTGATATAAATGACAAAAACAAGAATGAAAAACACCCCCGTCCCCCAAATGCAAAAAACTAAACCCCATATGCTAGAAGGAATGTATATACAAGTAAGAGAAAAAAATAGATTTAGTTGAGTATCATGTGTACCTTTAAAATATTCTAATGCAAATGAAATAGAATCTGAAGAGATCTCAAAGAGATCTTTCCAATGCTTCTTCTGGTTCAAAAAAAGAGCAAAAATGAGCAATTTATGCCCCACAAAATGCAAAAAAATCATCAAACTTCACCAGTAAAAAGAGGTATCATATTGGAATATAAATAGAAAAAAGCGTACTTATGTGTCTGTCTCAAAATCATCTTTCCAATGGTATCTTATTTTCCCAATTTTGACATTGTATGCTCAAGATATCGCAAAAAAAAATGACAAGTACCTCTAGATAGCAAAATAAGAAAATATATGATGGTTTGGAGGCCATCAAATTTAGGCAATAACTTGATGATGTCAAAATTTGTGCCTACAAGTGTACCTAATATTAGATCTACACATATGTATCTTTATGGTCTCATCCATGTGCAGACATATCATTCATGAACTTTTTTCAAGCAAAAAGGTGAGTGCTTAATAAAGGGGGTATTTTTAATAGTTTTTTTGTAAAAACTCCTCAAAAAAACATTTTCATTTTTCTAATTAATTTTTTATTTAAAAATCTTTGCTTTGGGAATTGTGCACGACCTTGATTAAAAAAATTGAGTTCCAAAGCAACAATGTCCAAACTAGACGTGCCTTATATGAAATTAAGGGTTTTTGGATGTTGCAAGCTCAACGACGAGGTCTCTTTTTACTCAAAGTGCACCAAAAATTAGTGATCCCCCTGTTTCTATATAAAAAAATTCCCCAAAAATGTCAAATCCTATCCAACAAACCCTCGTTATTGTTTTCTTCAATAAAACTAAACAAAGTATAGCAGATCGAACCTGATACCATGAAGGATTTGATAAGAACAAATCCACAGATCTAGTAGAACACCTCAATGCAAGAACCTATCACAGAGAAGAAAAATACAAGAGAAGGCAAGAGTTTGGCTCTGAAATATGCAAGAATATATTATTTGACAAAAAGAATAAGAGAAATATACAATGGATCAAATCCTTATAGAAGGAGATTGTAAAACCTAAAAGGGAAACCCTAAGAGGTAAATGACATTTAATAATTAA
Source organism: Cupressus sempervirens (assembly GCA_028749045.1). Taxonomy (NCBI): domain Eukaryota; kingdom Viridiplantae; phylum Streptophyta; class Pinopsida; order Cupressales; family Cupressaceae; genus Cupressus; species Cupressus sempervirens. The sequence goes on from CM053791.1 coordinate 14,775,649, forward strand.
TTTTTAATTATTAAATAGGATTGCATGTGCATAAAGTTAAATCTTAAGTAGGGAGTAAAGGTAGTTTAATAAATTAAATTAAATTAATCCTTTACTAATAAATTAAAATAAATTTGATTTTTCTTTGCTTAAAATTGCTCCCAACTACTTAGAGAAAATGATGAATATGACGAAAACCTTGAAGAACATAGGAAATATAAATGCTCCTAAACACAGACCTCCTTCAAACCACAAAGTGAATCAACACCAAACAACGGGGGCCAACACTCTCTAAGTTAAAAATCAATTTGAAGTACTTACAATGATTTAGGAAGATCAACAAATTTGCAAATAACCAGAAAAGTTGAAAGGCTTTGAAACCCTAATTAAGCTTCATGCAGAACATAACACAGTCATACATAAAAATCAAAACAACAATAATGAAAATCGATGGAAGATCGGTCAAAATAGAAAGAAATGGAGGCAAGATGGAAAAAAATAGATTACAAAACAATACACCAGGATCGAAGGTTTGGATTAGTGACTAAAGGATCAAGAGGTCATTTTCAATTAAACTAAATACACTAGCAAAGAAGATAAAAAGTCTTCATCGATATAAAGAAAGTACAAAAAGAAAATATCTCAACCCATCCAGATTTCTAAGCCCAATAGCATACCTTTAGGTTCTTCTCCGTCTCAATCATGGGTCCTAGCAGAAAGACATGAAACATATGTATCTATACTAAAAAGCACATAGAAAAAACAAACTCAGAACAGAGAAAAGACATCCTCATCTCTAGTATATATTCCCCCTCATTGGAAGAAGAAGTACGTATCAAATAAACAAAGCGAAGGCACAAACCCTAATCAAAGCAATTCAGCCAAAATAGACAATGTCGACACTATAATCATTAGAAACATATACAACAAAGAAAAATGACAAGAATGCTCTAAGAAAGGCATTCATGCATATTGGAATGGTCTAGCAAAATACAAAAACAATCTGGAATAGAATCTGGCTAAAATTTGTGGAGCAAAGGTAAGCAACATAACTTCTCATGCAAATCAATATTGGTTTTTGCAATGTTAGGATATTGAATCTAGAAATGAACTATTAGAATTATCAAATTGCTTTTACAAAGGGCATCATATAAATTTTTCAACGTGACAACGCAATTTCAATTAAAACTATAATAAACAAAAATAGGCAATCAAATGGATGGAATGTGAGAACATACCATCAGAATTAAATGATATCCACATTATAAAAGGAATAGGACAATATCTAGGAACTCTAATAGGATTTGAAGTTAATAAATCTAAAACTAGTAAAATAAGATTCTTAGTAAAAATAGAACAAAGTGAATCTATAAACAAGAAAATTATAACAAACATATCAATATACAAATTAATCTTTCTTGAATATACAAGAGAAATAAATAAAATTATAGGAACGGACTTTAACAACATAAACATCAAGAATAATTTAAAGGAGATACCAAGGGTAAGCAGGAAAAGGGGGGGAAAAGGTAGAAGAAAACAGGGAGAAAAGAACATCAGAGAAGAAAAGAAACCAAGACATGGAGAAAATAGAAATAGTCCAAGAGGCTCAAAAGGAAAATCCTGAAAGAGAAGAAGAGGAAGAATATAGAGGGATGACAAATACATATTATCAACATTATTTAGAAAAATACAGAAATTGTAAAGATTGCAAAACAGAGGACACAATAAAAGAGATAGAGATCAATGTTAAAAAATAAAAAATGCTTTCCCATGAGATATTGCTCCTACAAAATGATCTAGAAGACCAATGTATCATAGCAGAAGCCAATCATACAAAACATAAAGGTAAGATGGTATCAAAATCAGACTCAGAAAAGGATTCATAAAAAAGAAGTAATACGAAATCCAAAGAATTAGAAGAGACAACAAAGGAATAGGAAGGGAAGAATTGCAATAATCAGTTAGAAACAAGAAATTTCAGATAAATGGAATTAGAGCAAGAAGCGAATCAAGACAAAAATAAAATACTAAAGAAGAATGACCAAAGCCCTAATATCCCACTAGCAAAATCAGCCTTGTGGAGTAATGTTACTATTAGGAAGAAAGCAAAAAGGAAGAGTTACAAATTCTGGCAGACACTGAGCAATGGAATGTATATGTTTGATTGAGACAGAGAAGAAATAAGAAGGCAGATAGGGATATTAACACTAGTAGATACCGAAAAAAAATCCTTAGAAATAGAATAGATCAGTAAGCAAATAAGTACACAAGGAGAAGAATAGGAAAATCAGAAAGAAGAACACTCAATATGGGAAGAATTTGGAACTATGATGGAAAGCTCCAATGGGGAAGATGGAATAGAGAAAGAAAGAATGGAGGAAGAAGGGGAAAATATAGTAGCAGAAGATTGTCAAATAAACACCCAACTAATTAAAGAAGTCTTAGCAGAAGATGACCAGCAAATAGAAGAATCAAAAATTGCAGACAAAGTAAAAAATCAACCAAATTTGGAAAATTTGGTTATATCCATGAATCAGGAAGGGTTAAAGACACCCAATTGTGGGAAAAAAAAAAAGAAACTAGGATGAAAATATTTAAAAGAGTTGAGGGAGGTGACAAGACAAGCTAAGGAACAAACTAAGATCATATAGATTCTACAAGGTGGGAAGGAGAAGAACCTTCCCAAGGAGCAATGAGAATCACTACATGGAATGCCAAGGGCCTAAATGCTCCTAGCAAAAAATTCTTATTAAAGCGTAATCTAACAATATTTGACACAAAGATTCTATTAATCCAAGAAACAAAATTGAACAATGAAGAAGGCTTAAAGTTAGGACAAAAACTAGGAACTTGGAAATCAAAATTTAAATCATCACAGGGAGCCTTAGGAGGACTGGGAATAATATGGAATAACTGAAAAGTCAATCTAGAATGCATAACCTCTAATTCTAATTGGATGGGAAGCAAAGTTTCCAACACAAGAACTAATCTCCAGATAATAGTAATAAATGTCTACGGGCCCAGACAAACAACAGACAAATTAGCAGTATGGAACAAGATTAACATATTTATTAACACATTACAGAATGAGAACATTATTGGGAGAGATTTTAATGCAACATTAAAAAGAAATGAAAAATACGGTGGGATCCAGACAATATCTAGAGCTACAGAGGATTTCAGAGAATGGACAAAAAGAAATTCTCTCATAGATATCCCAACAAAAAAATGGAGTGTTCACATGGAATAATAGAAGAAAAGACTTTAGCTACATAGCAAAAAGATTGGACAAATTTTTCTTTAAAGGAGAGCTAAGTAATCTAGATAGAGAAATCAATGCAGAAATTCTACCAATGGTAGGATCAGATTACCTTCTAGTTAAAATTGAAATCAAGGAGTAGGCTAAGCCCAATAGAAACCCATTTAAATGTGAAAAAATGTGATTTATGGACAAAAACTTTATAAATAATATAAAAAAATTGGTGGCAAGAAGAGCAATTCTAGGGCTCTAAAATGTTCTACTTTGTATCCAAACTAAAAAGCATAAAAGAAAAGATACTTAAAAGGAATAAAACACAATTCAAAAACATATTTAAACAAAAGTTAGAAGAGAAGAGAAACTGGAAAAATTAAGCAAAGAAGTTATTAAAAAAGGAATGAATAATGAAACCTATCAACTAGAAAAAGAATATCTGCAAGAACAAGAAGAAATTTTACCTAAACAAGAGGTGTTTTGGAAGCACAAATCCAGAGAGAAATGGTTAGCAGAAGGAGATCATAACATGAAATTATTTCACAATGGCACCCTAAATCATAGAGTCAGTAACAATATAACAAAAATAAAAAATACACAAGGTGAATCAACAGATAATCCAGATAAAATAGCAAAAATAATCGTGGAATACTTCAACGATATCTTTAATGATCATGATACTTCTAATAGAATAGAACAAGAAGAAATGTTGAAAACAATGCCTAAGGTTATTTTAACTGACGATAATAAAGCCTCAATAGATCATTCAAATTGCAAGAAATCAAAACGGCTCTCTTTAATATGAACCCAAACAAATCACCAGGACTTGATGGATTCCTAGAATTCTTCTTCCAAAAATGTTGGGAAATAATAGGTGTAGACTTATGGAAAGCATTGGAAGCATTATAGAATGGAGGAACTCTTTTAACAAAAATCAATCACACCTTCCTTACTCTTATCCCCAAGAAAAATAGGACAGAAGAACTTGGAGAGTTCAAACCTATTGCACTATGTAATACTCTCTATAAAATTCTCTCAAAAGTGTCAGCTAACTGTCTCAAAAAAATTCTCCCTAAATTAATTTTAGAAGAACAAATAGGATTTGTACCTAGGAGATCTATCCTAGACAAAATTTTTATCATTCAAGAAATAATTCACTCAACATCCAAAAATAAAGAAGCATGCATGTTATTAAAACTAGATATACACAAATCTTATGATAAAGTAGACTGGAGATTCCTTTGTAAAACACAAGCTTTTGAATTCTCAAAGAAATGGATAAACATCATCTTTCAATGCATCTCCACCCCAAAAATCTCACTCCTTATTAATGGAACTCCAGAAGGATTTTATAGTATATCTAGGGGGCTACAACAAGGCAACCCTATATCCCCCTTTTCTCTTCATCATCATGGCAGAATCCTTCGGAAGAACAATTAAAATAGTGTAACTTCAAAATAAAATTAAAGGGATAAAAGCTACCAAAAATGTGGATAAAACTACACATCAGCAATTGTTGATGATACAATACTAGCTGGAGCAAGCACTAAGAAAGAGATAGACTATTTCAAAACAATTCTAGACAACTATACAAAAGCCTTAGTTCAAAAAATTCATTTTTTTTTCTTAAAAATAACAATAGATAGAGAAGAATATATATGCAATAAGCTAGGATTTAAAAAGGGCACCTTTCCATTTAAATATCTAGGAATATATCTAGAAAAAGAAAATAAAAACAATCAAGGATGGGAAAAAACATTGGAAAAAATAGATCACCAGACAAAAGCCTGGAAAGGGAAATGGCTGACCAAGGTTGGAAGAGCAACAAAAATCAAAGCCATTCTATCAACCATACCTAATTATCAACTTTCGTGTTTACAACTACCTAAGCACATAAATCATAAAATTGGGGAAAATTTAAGAGACTTCTTTTGGAATGGTTTAGAAGATAAGAAGAAGGCAACATTAATTAGATGGGAAAAAATGTGTAGGCCTAAAGAAGTAGGGGGACTAGGAATAAAAAATTGAGACTAGCATAATGAAGCATTAGGAGCAAAACAAGTATGGAGAATATATCAAGAAAGAGACTGCAAATGGGCTATAATTTTGTATAATAAATATCTTAATGCATCAAATAGTACATCACTATTTAGAACTAGGAACCCTCCTAGAGGTTCAGCAACATGGAATTTCTTAATGAAGTGCCATCCCCTTATAACCAAATATATGACATGGGATATCGGTAAAGGCGATAAAGCTTTATTCTAGGAAGACTCCTGGAATAGGTACCCCCCCTTGACCACTCGAAGGTAACTCATAATGGTAAAAACCACTTAAAAATAATCTAGGGTACTAAGGTAGAAGATTATATTCAATTTGATCCAATCCAATGAAGAAACTAACTGGGAATGAAAATCCTTAGTTAATTGTGGTCTCAATCAACCAGATTAGGAGAATCTAGAAAATATTCTTAAAAAACACCCAATTACTGTTAACAATAGGGAGGATAGACTTATATGGGCAGCTTCTAAAGATGGAATCTATACAGTGAAAGAAGGATATAACCAAATTATAAGTTCACAAAGATGGGAAGTAATAAACATCCCGATGAGCCTTTGTTGGGATCCAGCAGGGCTTCCTAAAGCAGGTATCTTCCTATGGGCAGCCTTCCAAAAAAGAATTCTAATAGCAGACAGAATTAGGAAAATGGGATTTGAAGGCCCAACAAGATACACTCTCCATAAAGAACAATAAAAAACAGTAGAACATCTTCTTTACCAATGCAAATTTGCGAAGGAATGTTGGTTATGGCTCAAAACTAAACTAAATTGGACTGCCCCTATACTGAAAAAATGGAAAGACCATTTGATAGGGTGGCCAAAAAATGTAGATAATAAAGTATATGGAAAACTATAGAGCATCACTCCAGCAATTCTTGCTTGGGAGATATGGAAAGAAAGAAATAGATGAATCTTTCAGAATGAAGAACTCAATACAATATCTCTCTACAATAAAATTGAGGCTAACATTGTGGAAGTCATAAATTGCAATCTAAGGAAAACTTCGAAAGAAGAAGGCTCCTTCTTAGACTGGGACACTGAAATTAATAAGAACTAGAAACATCTAATCAATCCACCCCTCACATATAAGAGAGACAATAGTGCAGCCAGAAAAGAATGCAAATGGGAATCTCCACCAAAACGCTGGATGAAACTAAACTTTGATAGAGTGTCCAGAGGCAACCTCGTAAAAGTAGGAATAGGGTGTATAATCTGGGAAGAATCTGGAAACAGGCTAGCAAAAAGAGTAAAGCCATTGGGATTAGTCTCTAACAATATGGTAGAACTAGAAGTAGTAGAAGGACTAAAAAATTGTATAAATATGAAAGTTAAGAGAATTATAATCGAAGGAGACTCGCAAATAGTTCTATATGCACCCAAGAAAGGAAAAACTCCAAATTGGATATTAAATTCTAGACTAGAAAAAACCATAAAATTATTGGAAGAATTTGAAGAAATTAGATTTTCACATATATTCAGAGAAGGTAATATTTAAGTGAATAGTTTAGCGAATAAAGGTATAGACGAAGAAAACATTTAAACATTTAATCATAGCTAGTAAAGGATAATCATAATAAGTTATTATCCCTTATTATCATCCCCCTTGACACATGGATTTATGATTATCCCTATTGGGGCACATCTTGGCTCACGAATCTTCGCATACTTGAATCCTCTCCTCAGAGATATCGTGACAATAAGTATCATATTAATTATGATCTCGAGTGGAGGAAAATTATTTAATGGCATGGAGATGGTATCACCATATGTCTCCCTAGATGCTTCCTTTCTATTATTTTATAAATTCGAGTTGGCTTCCATAAATCATCATATTCACTCCACCTCATCTAAATTAGGTTCTGTGTTGTGCCCAATTAAATGGATACCAAAATTTTCTTGTATCATGCTTTTGAAAACAAAATGATGGCCTTTTGTGGTTGAGTTAAACTTGAAAGATGGAATCAGTTACTCTGACCCATAGATGATATGAGTAGGGTTGCAGTTAGTAGGGCTTTTGGGGAAGGTGCTTTCAACTACAACTTCTTATGGCGCACCAACAATGATATACTGGGGTTGTGGATTGGATGCCTAGCTAGGGCTAGAGTAGAAAAATGGGATATTATTAGACTTTGTTACAACCTTTTTTACCCGAGTTGGCTAGTAGGTCTAGAGGAAGTGGTTTTTAGCATTGATGAAAAACTCAAAATCGCACTGCCAGAAGCATACATGGCTCACCAACCGGGCAGCCTCAAACTCACTAATGTCCCTAAGTGCTCCTGCGTAGTCAGAGATAACATTCTCTTCTTCCAAGAATGGCTGAGGATGGAGGCTAGTGTACGATTCCTACTGCGATGGAGAGGTATAAAAGACGAACCTACAAGGGAGTGGCTCACAACTTACCTGTAGGATTTCAACACATATATTGACCCAGACGTGGATTTTTTCTGACCTAGAATTTGTTGAGTTATGCCTCCCCAACTTCAAAAAATCAAGTAAAATGAGGAATACTTATGAGTTCCCACCTAGTTCTAGGGCTAAAAACCTCTAGGAAGCCTCATATATCATTATGGTCTTCAGAAAGTAGACTTAAGAAGATTAGCCAGGATCAGGGGCATGCCTTATGTGTTCTTCTCTATTGTGGATATTTCTCCCTCTCTCTATTTAATTTTCGGCTCAAATCCTTGTTTTTAAGTTTAGGGTTATATCTAGTTATGACTAGCTGCATTTTCCTAGGCAGGTAGTAGAATATTCATAATCTAAGGTTATAGGTGATGTTGATTTGCTGCATTTTAACTAGGCAGCCAATATAATATATATAATCTAGGGATTTTTTCAAAACACAATGGAGTATGGCTTGCTTAACTATGTAAAATTATGTTCATGTTAATACTAACCTCTTTTTTATGTAAACTTGTTTTGAATTTGATGGGCTTGGGACCGGTCCTTTGTATGGCTTTGTCCTTTATGTCTGTATATGGTCTTCATATTTGTTTAAACTTTCTGATCAAAGTGTGCCCCTAATTTACTTATATTCTTAAAGATTCGTTTGATCACTCACTTATAATACATTCAATTAAATTCTTAGCAGTGTAGACAAGAGGGATAAATTTAGCTTAGGCATTCTCTTCTATCATCTTGTTATTGACAATCAATTTGTAAATTTCAAAGGGCTACTGAGACTATTAAGGATCTCTCTATAAATATCATATTAAAATAGCTATTAACAACAAAATTATCAAGAAAATTAAAGATCATAATCAGTAAAAAAGAAAAATAAGTATAATTACATCCATACAAATTTTTAATAGGATAAAACCTTAATTCAGCTAGGGGTCACTAATAATTTAATTCAGAACTATACACTAAACTGTTGACATTAGGTTCTTCTCATTTTTTAGAATGAGATTTTGGATGTCTTTATCTCCTTTCAAGATTATCCTAATCAAGTTTATGTATTTATCCCTATTTTTATTTCTAACCCCTTTCGTTGTTAGTCTTTGTTGTTGTTTTTTCCTTCTCAGTAGGTCTCACTTCTCCCCAAGGAATGTATATTATCCGATGCTTTTGGATCCCTTCTTATCTAGGACCATTGTTGCCCTACTTTTTCACCCAATATTTTATGACACTTTGATCTTTCTCTCACTAGGGTATGCTCGTTTTATTATATGTATAATAAAGGACTTCGGTCTCGGGTTAGACTAAAGGTTTTCTTACTTCGTTCTTTCCTACCAGTGCCTGCTAGAATGGAGAATCTTGTAATCTTTTCACTTGTCTAATATAATACAAGGCTTCAACTGTTTACCAATTTTATATATATATATATAATCCTTTACTCTAACAATTTCTTTTTCAACTCTCAATTCATTTTTTAGTCTATTATTCCCTAATATCATATTTCTAATCTCTTCTACCTTCCTTGCAATTTCATGATTGGTACTTGATAATTGATTGACCATGTCAAATTGATTGTGTGTCAACCTTTGTACTTCAATGATGCTATCATCAATCTTGTAGCCATTTGCCTCTTAGCTTAATTAGTCATTGCCCTATCTTCTTTAGCCTTTTTCTTTTGTTCTGTTACTTCACATAGTCTGACTAGGTTCATTTCTTGTTCTCTCTTTAGTGCCCTCACTTCTTCATGCAAGAACTTCTTCTTCAACATATATCTTCTATTATTGCATTAGTTTCACTAGATCCACCTTCATTGCATATGTCTTCAATTCTTTCTTCCTAGTATTGTGTGTCATTTTTTTGGATTACCACCTCCTTCCTTCTTTTTGAAGATTTTCTTAGTTCCTCGTTTGCAGCCTTGTTCCAATACAATATGAAAATCAAGCTTCTAATTCTCAATCACCTTTCCCAATTTGTAGGCTTCTATCTCTAAGATCTTTAACTCTCAAGTGGTTAGACTTCTTGCTTAGAGATTTGTGCTCTTATACCAATTGTTGGAAATTTAATGGGAAAGTGAGATGTTGAGGGGTGAGGGTGAATTAGGATCTCTAAAAAACTTTGACCACTTCAAACATAAACCATATAAAACATAATTCACCATACACCTCAACTTAATCATTCAACATCATGTAATAACATGTAATGTCAAATCTAACATATACTTGCATGAATGAAACACATAAACAAGTAATCAACACATCACACAACATTTAGTAACATAGAAACCCTCCAAAGTGAAGGTAAAATTGTGGTGGGGATGACACCCACAAAATATTCACTACTACAGTAAGAAAGTGCATGTTACTTCTACAATATGATCACTTTTGATGATCTACTCTATGAGGGGTTTGCTCTATGAAAAGCTTACAAGGCTATTAAGACCACCTTTACAAAAGGATTCAAAAATTAAAATTAAGTGAGTACACTATTAAGACATTTACAATAGGTCTGTTAGGACCACTCTATTAAGAGATTCACCTGATACACTTGTTAGAATGTAACAATAGCTTGATCCTTTGATTTACACTAATACATTGATAACAAATCCTCTCTATCCAATATATAATGACCTCCTTATGACTGATCTGTAATATCTCCTCACTACACTGCTTGGTTGTGTTACTCCTTCACAACTTATTGATTCTCCTTCATATTCACATACATGCATTCCTCTAGCTCGCAATAAGATTTTTTTGTTTTGAAACCCTTCTTTTATAGCCATCTGACAGAGGTTCTAGATCACAATCAATGATCCACATTCATCCTTTTTGTTGCCTAACCTTTCCAAATTTATGATTGTTTCATCATATTTTATAGGGATTAATGATGTGTAATCACAAGCATAATTACCTCCTTAATTAGCTCCTCAAACTCAGAAACAAGATTGATGCTGACAAAATAGTTTACATATGATTTTGTGTCATTCCAAACTCATATACTCAAATTGTGTAACTCGACACTTATTGTCTCTGATGCTTGACAATGCTTGGTCATTCATGTTATCCCTCGACATGAACTACACTTGGTTAAAAGTATTTTATCTCTAAAATGCTCGACTCACGTTTTCCCCTTGAATTTCTCGCTAACAACTAAAATGTTTAGCAATTGGTGATGTAGTCAATAGCTAGTACTTCTTAGAACCTACTAAACTTGTATACTTCTTCTCTTTATAGCTCAACCTTCATTGTGGCTTTGTCTCAATGTTGACAAACCAACTCTGCCTTGTAAATGACTAAGTGTTTTGCACTAATTGACAATACTAACATTGCATTTAGAGAAAACAACCAAGGTCCAAGTAGATGTCGTTTATGTGAAAATGAGGAGGGATCCATTGACCAAATTTTTTTGCATTGCCCTTATTCAAGTCAATGTTGGAAATGGCTATGTTCTCAATTGGGTTGAGCATCCACATTTCCAAGAACTATAATGAATATGCTTCATGCTTGGTTGTTCCTTCATAAGGATATAATTTATAACTCTTATGGATATCTACACCTTCCATAGTCCTATGCGAAATATGGAAGGAACACAATCAAAGAATTTTTCAAGGTAAGAAGATGAATATGGAACAACTTCTTATTAAAATTAAAACTTTTATCACTAAACCTACCAATAGCTAGCTTTTGAATAAACAAAAAAAGGAGACTATAATGTCTCATTGGGATGAGAAAATGAGAGGCAAGTTGATAGGTCTGAATTACCCCCCTTTCTAGGAATAGAGGAAAACTTAAACAAGCAAATGAAAGTTGTGTCAGTGTGAATCACACAAGAATGGATGGTTTAAACTCAAATTTGATAGAGCTTCAAGAGGGAATCTAGGTAGAGTAGGCATTGGTTGTAGTATCCATAACTCAAAAGGCATGGAGATAGCAAAGTTGGCAAGTTATACAGGAAAAGAAACTAATAAATGCATGGAATTAATGGCTTTAGTTTAAGGACTAAAATTGTTTAAAACTCTTGGATGCAAGAATGTAGATATTGAAGGATATTCTACAAACTATGATAAATGATATAAGGAAAGGATCCCTCATTAATTGGAGACTGGATTCACTTTTATCTAGAGCCCTCTCACTATGTCTGACTTTTGACAAGGTCACAATCAATCATATATATCAGGAGGGCAATCAAAGAGCAGATAAATTACCTAATATAGGTATAGAAGAAGGGCAAAAATAAGAAGTCATAATTTCAATATAGGTTATCCATATGAAATAGGGATGGTTTAGATTTTTAGAATTTTACCATGGTTTACATCTCATTATCTTGAAGAAGATTCAAGGTTGTTCTTTAGCTTTTGCCTGCTACCCACATATCACATCCTAATGACAATGTGATTGGATAGACAAATTCATTATGAAAAATGGTGTTGGAACCTGGAAAATATGTTTGAGGTAAATTTGGAGGTTATGGAACCTTCTAGTTTGGGCTTGATGGATGGAGGCTCCTTACCCCCATTTTAAGCTAGTTGAGTAACATAGGTTATCTACTTTTGTACTTTTAAGTAACTAATCTAACAAAACACCCTTTGGTGTAACAAAATTGTAATTGTGTTTCTTAAAATATGTTTCTCAACTAAGGAATTACTATTTATCTCTATTGTATGTATTTTCTGATGATTTAGATGTATATTTTATTTTTGTTTAATAAAATACCTTTATCTCTTTATATTTTATTTTTATGCCCTTATGCATTCATGTTTAGTGACTTTTTAGAGCTTTATCCTTAACCTAAGTGAAAGATGTACTACTTAGATTATATACAGATCATGATCAGAGGTAGAACAAGAAGGAAATGACAAGGAATGACCTAGAAGGAAGGAGGAAAAATGAAAATTGGGACTAAAAGTTGATTATCCAGGTGTATCTATGTACTTTATGACATATCAAAGCTTAGGTCATTTATGTATAATAAAAATAAAAAAACCTAACACAAATCCTAGAACCTTAATAATAATTCCAACTCTGATGTACACTCCATACTCTAGCCTTGTATATCTAACTTAATCCTATAACCTTAATAATAGACGAATCCTAAAACCTTAATAATAGTACTAACTCTGAACCTTAATAATATTAACTTTGATTTACACAAGCCATACCCTAACCTTGCACTCCTAACCATAACCCTTAACCCCAAATATGAAAAAATCCTAATTGTGAAACCCTAAACTAGTAATCATAATTCTAACATGTAAACATAAAATATTTACCCTAACTCTAACACTAAGACTAACTAGATAACCCTTATAATAAATCACTAACCTAAGAATGACAATAAACCTAACTATGTCACTAATCTAACACTAACCCAAACCCTATGTGTGAAGTAAATTATAAGGTTAGATCTAACCTAGTCAAACATTAGCTAGAACTAACCTATAATTAATCTAGTTGATCAAACTTAGAACTAAAAACTAACCTAGAGTTAAAATATATAACTTAAACCTAGATAGGTAACTTTGTTACATTCTTGAACCTGGTCAACCCTCTAGTTAACTTGACTTTGTTCAAATCTAGTTTTAACCTATATCTAGTTCAAGTTGAGTTCCAAATTAAGTTAATTTTTTATCACATGTATAAATTAACTAGTGAATTATTAATTGTCGATATATATGTTTTAATGATCTATATTTTTTAGTTGTTCAATAGACCTGATTAAATAGCTCATACATAATGTTGTACATATATGTTTTAAATTATAATTTTTTTTTAAAATTTAGGTATTGTATGTATATGTGTATATGTATGTGCAAATATCTTATCATACTTGTATCTAGATAGATTACTTTTAGCTACATACACTTACATATAGGTTCACTTTATATCTATACATATTTACATCGTATACATTATGGAGTCTAGTTCTAGGGTAGCACCTGCATCTTCAGGGAGGGGGTCATAGTGCTCAGAACACACAAACTAGCATCATCTAGTCAGAATATACAACAATTATTTATGGATACCATTGCCAGACCATCTCGTGTTATTGAGGTTCTTGATTCTACACTTTTGACTTCCACCCCCTCACTAATAGGGAGAAGGTGACTAGTATCAAAGATGAGTTACTTCATATAATTTAGAAAGTTGAATCATAAAATCTTTATGAAAATCTTGGCATTGACTTTTTTATACTTTTGTTTCTTGTTTTGTCACTGGCACTATGAAGTATAAACATATTGATATTGAGGTCATCATCACTATGGTGAAGACCATGTTTCCTTTTTATATAGACATCCCTAGGGTTAGAGATTACTTGGCTACTGAGTACATGGATGAGCTTGTTGTACCATTTATATATCCTCATTGGACTTCCACTCATCATATATGGCCATATAGGGATGAGTTTCCCTTATTATAAATCTCTAACTTCAGAATGACAATAACCCTAACTATGTCACTAATCCAAACACTAACTCAAACCCTGGTGTGAAGTAAATTATAAGGTTAGAACTAACCTAGTTAAAAATTAGGTAGAAATAGCCTATAATTAATCTAGTTAATCAAACTTAGAACTAAAAACTAACCTAGAGTCAGAATATATAACTTAAATCTAGATAGGTAACTTTGTTAAATTATCGAACCTAGTCAAACCTCTAGTTAACTTTTTTCAAATCTATTAACTTTTTCAAATCTAATTTTAACCTATATCTAGTTCAAGTTTAGTTCCAAATTAGGTTAATTTTTTATCACATGTATATGTCAATCTCAGATTGGTTTTGACAATTGAGTGTCAACACACTTAAGATATTTACTAAGTTCATGCCAAGCTAGTAATACATGTCGAGTATAATATGTATAGATGTTGAGTTGCAATGAGTGTCGAGTCACTCATGTGCCAAGTAATTCAAATGTCAAGAATACGGTTGATGCCAAGCAAGTTTAGGTGTCAAGCCAAACAGAATTATAATAAGTGTCGAGCATCAGTATTATCAAGTGTCAAGTAACACAGAATGGACCTAGTTGTTTGTAATGACAAACAACTATGTAAATAATTTTTATGCCACTTATGGATATATCTCGAAGCTTTGAAGATAAGGATGAATCTATTTGGTTTTCCTATGCAATCAACATGCAACCAATTAGAAAATTGGAAAGGTTAAATGGCAAAATGCATAAATCTCAGCCATAGATTCATACCTAACCCTAAGCCACCAAAGTCTTTATAAGGATAAAGAAGCCCCATAATTCAGTATGTATGGAGTGATGCAAGTGAAGAATAGAAGGAAGAGAAGGGGTGAATTGATCAGAAAGCATTCAAGGTGACTTAGAAGAGTGATATAATTGCAGAACAAGGAGAAGCGATACAACATTGTTATAACAGATCAAGAGGATCAAGATGGACAAAATTGAGATCTAAAATCAGCAAGATAGAGTTGTAAGTTATCAGATCAAACATTCTACTATTACTTTCTAACAACTGTATCAGCAAGGTGAAATCCTTTGGACTAAGGTTAACTTAACATCCATTGTAAAATCCTTTAACAAGGTGACATTCCAAGTGAGTGTTCTGAATGTCCTTTAACTAGGCACACTTCTAACAAGGTGTTCAAAATCCTTTAATAAGATAGGATCTAACAATGTTTTGTAAGCCTTAATAAGGCAGGCCTTTCACATGGTAGATCATGAAAATGGTCAAACTATGTAACCTTAACAGGTGACACTTTATTGCTGTAGTAGTGAAGAATTGTGGGTGTCATCCCTACCCCAATTTTACCTTCTCATTTGGAGGGTTTTTGGGTAATCATATCAAGTGTCAAGTATGTGTACGCTTATATGTTTTGATGTATTTGCTTTACATTTCATGCATCTAATGAATGGTATAAGAGTTTTAAGTGCTAAAGTTTGAACTTTTGATTCAACCCCCCCCCCCCCCCCGCCAGAAGTATATGTTTCCCATTTGTAATTCAAACAATTGATATCAGAGTTGAGTTCTCAAGAGGAGAAGCTTTATAGCTTGGAGAAAAGATCTTGAAATGGAAGTTTACAAGTTGGGAAAGACCATTGAAAACTAGGAGACTGAGATACATCTCATACTACAACAACTGAATGAAGCCAGAGATGCTTTGAAGAGTTCCCCGAAGAGAAGGAAAGAGATTGCTATAGCAAAAAATGACACACAATATAAAGAGATTGACACCGCAAATTTATTTGTAGATGGTAACTCCAGTGAATTCGATGTAGTAATTGCAGATCTGATGGAAAAGAATAAAGCACAAATTGAAGAGATCCGAAATCTCAAGTTGGAACAAGAAGATATTTAACAAGCTATATTGTTGTGTGAGGTGACTTAACAAAAGAAGAAAGCTATAGAAGACAAGGCCACGATTGAACAAGACAAAAGAATTTTGGCAAATAGATTGGAAGAAAAGTCTGCATAGCTCTCTAGGATCTCAAACTTGCGATTGGACACCTTAAGCTAGATGATGAATGCTCATCATGGGTTGAATGTCAAATACATTGAAATAACCACACTAAAGTTGTAGAATGAACAATTGCAAAATGACCTGAAAGGAGAAAAGGTATTTGCTAAAAGTTTCAACAAGCCAAATGAAGCCATCAAGTACTTTGAGCAACTACTAAAATCTCCTAGATCTAATAAAGATACATCAGGATTGGGCTACATAAGCATTGAAGAAGGAGAATCATCCAAAGTTGTTGAGGAAAGGAACAATAAAGGTAAGAACTCTAAACCTACTTGTCATCATTGTGGTAAGAAAGGACATACAACTAATGTTTGTAGGAGTAAGAATGTTAGTCAGAATGCAAAGCCAAAGAACATGACTCATTGTCACAAGTGAAACAAACAATGTCATCAGGCACATGAATGCAGAACTAGAACCATGCATGCACCAAAATTTGAAGGACACTACTACAATTGTTAGAAGTTTGGACACAGAGCCTTTGAATGTAGATCCAAGTCCACATGGTCATCAAGCAAGCCAACAAAGGTAAGAAGCCATGAAAACTCCTATAACTGGGATTACAATACAAGATATAGCTATCGTTATTGTCAAGATTATGGACACATCCCTAAGAATTGCATAAGAACACACTTAAGTGGTAACTACAATAGATGGTTGAGTCAAACTACATGCTTTAGTTGTTTGAAGACTGGTCATATCAACAAGCATTGCCCAAAAAGGTCAAAGGCACCTAATTCAAAGTTCAACAAAGGAAAAGGTAAGGTAGATGTTGAGCACACCGGAGGAGAGATGAACAAAACATGGAAGAAGAAAGATAGGTGCAGCACATCAAATGAAGGGATCACTTCACCTAATGGGTCAAGTGGTCACACTTCATCAAATTAAACCAAAAGGAGGTATGTGGGACTGATATTTAAATTTTTTTATCATACATCAGTTCCAAAAGAAGATAGTACTAAAAAAGATATATCAGCATGAAGAAAGATGCAAGATAATGAGGAAATTGCAAGGTCAAATTTTCAAGTTATCAAATTACTGTCGAGTGTGAAAAGTCCTCTTCAGATGTTGAGTAAAATATTAGTATGTGTCGAGCTACCAGCCAAAGTTAGTTGGAGCCAAGTCAGTAATAGCTGCCGAGTAAAGGTAACTCCAATAGCTACCGAGTGATGGTAAAATTAATGGATGTTGAGTGAAACAAAAATTGTATTGAAGCCGAGTTTACAGCTATACGTGCACCATGCAATAAATGCTATATTTTGAAAGGTATAAGGCTGAATTTCACATATTTTTCATCATTACAAAATCAGAGCAAGAGCAAGTAGAGTGAAGAAAGTGATCCACAAGCAAGATCGAAGCATTTGCATGAATCATAGTGAAGATCAAGCACCAATTCATCAATTTTAAAGGTATTTTTAATCTGTTAAGCTATGCAATTTCATATTTGTAAAACCCTAGCTCGCATAATGGCCTCGAGTTTAAAGAATGTAAAGGAGAAAGAAACTTTTGAAGTCTAGTTAGTCAACAACAAGGTTAAACAACCAGATTTCAAGGCTATACCAGAAGTTGCCTATAAAAATGACCCAGCAGGAGCGTTATCTATGATTTTGCCTAAGGTTGTAATGGTACAAGATGTAAGAAAGTGTTATAATTTCAAGGTAGGAGGTAT
The DNA here is from genome assembly GCA_028749045.1 of Cupressus sempervirens. NCBI lineage: Eukaryota > Viridiplantae > Streptophyta > Pinopsida > Cupressales > Cupressaceae > Cupressus > Cupressus sempervirens. The sequence goes on from CM053791.1 coordinate 14,793,483, forward strand.
TGGAGACATTGAAATCAGACAAGCATATGAAAAATTGTGTGAAAATGGGCTGTTGAAGGAAGAATTTAAGATTGTAGAGAGAAAGGGTTTGACTTGTGCCCTAGATTTTCCTACAATTTTTGAAACTAAGTGGATCAAAATAGTTTTGAGCAAAATACATAATGGATGTCTATGGTTAGAAGGAGGACCTATTTAAATTTTCGAAGAGAATTATACATAGGGTTATTGGATACCCAACCCTAGATCGGCCCAAGACATTGAGGAGAGACTCTAAAGAGGAAATAGAGAAAAACATAATAGCTAAGTGGAACAAGCGTGGAATGACCATTGATACAATAATAGATCCACTTCTTGATTTTGTTGTTAGAGTTATATCACATAAATTCTATCAATCAAGCAAGCTAAATAGTGTTCCTTGCATAGTTGTTGATGTAGGTTATAAGATTGTCAGGAAAGATTGTACCTATGATCTTGCAGAACTCCAAATGCAAAAAATAATGGAGAATCTGGGAGCAATAAGAAAGTCAAAAAGTGCTCAATGTAAATTTGGATCAGTACTGGTATGCATATTTTTCTATGTACAAAATGAGTTCCCATCTTTTGGCAAAGTAGGATGGAAGACCAATAGGTCAGTTGCTGTTCAGATAAATGAGTATATTAAGTAAATGGGAGAAAATTTTGAATCAGTAATGACAATTTATTTTGAAGACTTTAAGAAGTCTATGAAATATAGGTTGAGGATTCTTGTTTCCTTAGTTGAGCAACACTACAATGATTTATGTTTCCTTGTAGACATTGACTACAATTTCATCCAGGCTATTGTACCTAGAGTTAGATGGCTAAGGCCTCTAGGATATGAAATTAATATTGATGAAGCCTCAATTGCTATCACTGCACTCCTTGCTAAATAAATTGACAAAAGTGCCAAATTTTTTCGTAATTATGATGTTGTGAAGTTAAAGGTTGAGATGGAATTGAAGACAACCTCAAATTTGAAAAAGAAGGACAAAATGGTGAGAAAACTGAAGGCTGAGCTTGGAGAAGGTGTAGGAGATGATGATGATGAAGAAGAAGAGGTCTAAGGTCAAGAACCTCTTGCTTTAACCCAAGGCATGGGTGAAGATCAAGAAGAAGAAGGTGCAAAGAAAGAAGAAGCTAAGGCAGCACCACCAAAACCTAAACCAAAGAAGAGTAAGGCTAAGGCACAACCCACAGCCAAACCAAAAGCAAAAGGTGCTGCCAAGCCGAGTGCAACAAAGCCTACAACTCCAACAACAAGAGCCAGTACAAGGGAAACTACTCAAAAAGCCAAGGAGCAAGTAAAAAGGAAAACAAAGGCTACTAAACATAAGGGTCCAGTGCAAAAGAAACCAAGAAGAAAATACATAGCACAACCAGAGACAGATGATGAGAAGACAGAGTTTGAGGACACAAGTCAGTTTAGAATGGTAAGTCATGCACCTAAATCTGATCTTGAAAATATTTGTGATAATGTTAGGGATAATGTAGATCTGACAAGATTGAAAAACATTGAATTTGAAAAACTTGGTAGAGAAGACCAAAATATGATAGAAAAGTCAGTATATGCCATGATGGCAAAATTCAAGAACACTCCTCTTAAATTGGATAATACAATGCCAACGAAATTGTATACAATTGTTGAGAATAAGTGGCATTACTGCCTCAACATGGAGAAAGAAATAAGGGAATCAACTTTAGCACAAGTGATGCCAGATTTATCAAGGGGACAAATTACCAAGGCAAACAAGAAGTATGGAAATCAATTTGCACCCAAATATAGAGCTTTTAGCATTCTGCAAAACAAAATTGAGGATGTTGTCAAGAAATACACACAAATTTGGAAATTGATATATGGCTTGACTACAATTAGAGTAGGAGAAGAAGATCACTTTAAGGGTAGAAATAATGAGGAAGATTAGGATAAGGAAGAAGAGACAGAAAAAGAAAAGGAAAACACCACTATGGAGGAGACACCAAAGAAGTCAGATGAAATGGCAATGGCCAGAGAGCAGCAAACAGAATAGAATGTGGAAGACACACAAATGCCAACCATGAGCCCTCCACATGACACTAATACACCTGCAGAAACTATAAAAGTAAAGGATGTTCCTGATAGTTCACCTCAGAACATCAATCCATTAACTCTAGAGGAATTAAAGAAGATCCTTGACCAAACCACATTACAAGCTAGATTATGTGAGAACCCTATGTTGGTCAGTGTGGATGAATTTCATAAGGTAGTAGCTGATATAACAAGGGACAAGGTGAATACACAAGAACTACCTTTTTTCATCCCTTCAACTACCAGTGGTCACCCTCTAGTGCAAACATTAGATGATACATCTATAAAGGTTGATACTACTATAAAAATTCTCATGGTTGAACAAAAAACATAGACTGGTCAAGAGGAGAAAACTTTAGAAGCACAAATAGGACAGACAGAGGAACTTGTACTTGATACACAAACACAAGAAGTAGGTCAGATATTAATAATTGACCAAGACAAGAATGAAGAAAAGGACACGCCAAAGGAGCAAGAAGCCATACAAACACTAGTAAATTTACCAACATTTGGCACTCCAACAAAAGTCCTTCAGAGGCCGAGCACTAATGCAATACCATTGTAGATTTTAGCACTGGGCTCCAACTTATCCAAGGTTGTCAAGGTATTTCACTATGGTGATGCAATTTTAGATGAAGAGATAGTGATACCTAAATATGACTATGCAACCATGACATTAGAACAAATAAGTATAATGCAAGAAGCCTTGGAGAGAAAGAAAACTCAAGAAATACTCATAAAAGAATATAAACAAAGGCAAGCATTACAAGAGATTAAGGATATCTTTTTGGATCCAAGAATCCAAGAATCCAAGCCCATTTTAGAACAACTATCAGAAATTGTGGAACAGGTGACTAATGAAGATCAGGTTACTAATACTAAACTTATGGAATGGTCTAAGAAGAAATTTCAAGGGAAAGTTAATGAGAAAATATTTGGTGAAATAGCACTATCACAAGTTGAATTGGCTACCAAAATTGAGAAAGTGAAGAAGGTACTTAAGAACATATTCTCATTGTACACAAAATTATGTGATCCCACACTCTTCACCTAAATGAACCATAGGATTTTGAGTCTGGAAAAAAATTTGAAACTCTTAGGTATGCAATTACCTAAGAACCCAACTCAAAGTGAGAAGCATTTTCATTCAGTGCTTCAAACACAAAATCAACTAGCTATGTTAACAGCAAAAGAGGCTAACAGAAGAGCCAAGTTGATTAATATGCAAGCCTCCCTTACCTCTCATATGGGAATACTCCAAAAGGAACTAGCTTATGCAGAGATAGTGTTAAAGAAAGATCCTAATCTTTCAACTTTGGATGGACTAGTTCACCTTGCAACAGAGACAACTATCCAAATAAAATCCTTAGATGTTGCATTAGACAACTGGGATGCTACTCTACAAATTATAATGGATGTCCACAAGAACTTTTTGGACAAATACACAATCTGTGTATAGACCCTTTGGCGTTAGTGTCAAAAAAGGGGGAGATAATAAAGAATAAAGGGGGAGACAAAGAGAAAGAGGGAGATAACCTAAAAGGGGGAGAGCAAACAAAGGGGGAGCAAATAGCAAAAGAGCAGAAATAGAGTATATCACACAGAAAAAGAGTATCAGTATTTTTGAAGACAAAGTGTATCAGACAAAGAGTATCAGCATGAAGCAAATCTACTTAGAGAAGAGAAGAGATTTTGAATATAGAATAGACACATTAACTCAGTGGGAGTTACAAAATTTTATGGTATATAAGTCTATTCCAAAATTTTGAATTTTTTTGAAGTTTTGTGTATATACCGAGTTGTGAATGTATTATACTGGAGAAGATTAGATCTATTATATATAGTTAAGTGTTTTTGACACTCATGTCAGAGGGGGAGATTGTTGATCTCAAATTGGTTTTGACAACTGAGCGGCAACACACTTAAGATATTTACTGAGTTCATGCCAAGTGAGTAATACATGCTGAGTATAATATGTATAGATGTCAAGTTGCAATGAGTGTCGAGTCACTCATACTCCAAGTAATTCAAGTGTTGAGCATATAGTTGATGCCGAGCAAGTTTAGGTGCCAAGCCAAATAGAATTACAATAAGTGTCAAGCATCAATATTATCAAGTGCCAAGTAACACAGAATGGACCTAGTTGTTTGTGATGGCACAAACAACTATGTAAACCATTTTTATGCTGACTTATGGATAGATCTCAAAGCTTTGAAGATAAGGAAGAATCTATTTGTTTTCCTTATGCAATCAACATGTAACCAATTAGAAAATTGGAAAGGTTAAATGGAAAAATGCATGAATCTTAGCCTTAGATTCATACCTAACCCTAAGCCACCAAAGTCTTTATAAAGAAGGTGAAGCCCCATAATTTAGTATGTACGAAGGAGTGATGCGAGTGAAGAATAGAAGGAAGAGAAGGAGTGAATTGGTCAGAAAGCATTCAAGGTGACTTAGAAGAGTGATAGAATTGCATAATAGAGGAGAAGTGATACAATATTGTTATAATAGATCAAGAGGATCAAGATGGACATAATTGAGATCTAAAATTAGTAGGACAAAGTTGTAAGTTATTAGATCAAACATTCTACTATTACTTTCTAACAACTGTATTAGCAGGGTGAAATACTTTGTACTAAGGTTGACTTAACAATCATTGTAAAATCCTTTAATAGGGTGACATTCCAAGTGAGTGTTCTAAAAGTCCTTTAACTAGGCACAATTCTAACAGGGTGTTCAAAATCCTTTAACAGGGTAGGATCTAACAATACTTTGTAAGCCTTTAATAGGGCAGGCCTTTTACAAGGTAGATCATGAAAATGGTCAAACTATGTAACCTTAACAAGTGACACTTTATTGCTGTAGTGAAGAATTGTGGGTGTCATCCCC
>CM053791.1:14803454-14818454 GCA_028749045.1 Cupressus sempervirens
ATCATCAAATCACAAATCTAAAGGGGAGGTCTTTAGAGGATGTCTTAATGGAAGGTCTCGAGGAGATATCTTGAGGGGATATATTAAGGGTATAACTAAAGGAGATCTATTTGGGGGATCATAGAATCATAAAATCATAGAGGAAGCATCTAAATTCTAAGATTACATACTTGAACCTATCAAAATTAGATATATATCATGTATACAACAAAATGTCAAACATATAAAATAGATAATGTACATGTCATCATCAAATCACATGTACATGTGCATTTACATAGGTATACCATCTAATGCACACATAAAATCATAGACCAATTATCTAATCATAAAATGTACATGCATATTTAACATCAAAGTTATACATAAAAAATAGATGTCTTAAGAGGATATCTGAAGGGGATGTTTTACAAGATCTTAATGAGATCTCTTAAGCGGAGGTATTAAGAGGATTTCGTAAGGGGAGGTATTAAGATGATGTCCTAAAGGGATGTCCTAAGAGGATGTCTTAAGGGGGGGTCTTAATGGGAGGTCCTAAGACAATGTCATGAGGGGAGGTCCTAAGACAATGTCATGAGGGGAGGTCCTAAGAGGATGTGTTAAGGGGAGGTCTTAAGGAGATGTCTTAAGAGGATGTCCTAAGGGGATCATGTCTTAAGAGTAATTTTTGAAAATACCATTCAAACCATTCGATCATCAAAGAAAAAATAAGAACATACATAAACACATAGATCAAAGCATAAGTAACATCTTGAAGCATAAATTTCACATCAAATCATTGAATCATCAAAGTATAAATAACAAAACACATAAAATCATATCTAAAATCCAAGATCCAATGTATACATTTATAAAAAATATCCAAAATACAATACATTAAATAAGTGTTTTAATCATAGATTTCAAATATGGAAGTATGGGAGCTACATGAAAATAAGTTTAGCTTGGAGCCCCACAAACATAGTGTTATTTGGATCCTATCTACCTTTTATTATCCCTAAAAGATTTTCATGTTCTTCAATAGGAAACATACACTTCTCATTTCCACTTCCTCTTTTTGGTAATGTCTCAAGTTAAAACTATAACATGGTTACTATAATGTAAAACTTTTTGTCCAAGCAATTATTGAATAAATTGAATACCATTTTGGTCTACCTTTATTTGTTGATAATATGTGACTTCAATGATGACATAGCCAATTGGATATGATTTTCCATTAGCATCTACAATTCCTTTTTGAAATGCATGTTTTGCTTTTGTGCATCTTAGTAGATAATAGTCTACATTTTATGCATTATCGAGTAACACTTCGACAACAAAAATATCTCCTATATACATAAAAATAGAAGTAAATTTTCAATTCATCTTTAAATAATGTGTGTGTATATATCTAATAGGTGAAAAAGGGAGCTTTAACAATGCATCTAACATTCCACGCTATTCATTTGTACTTTGAGTTGAAATTGAATAAGTAATGTAAATCTGGAAATGCTTGAAATTAATTAAGATAAGATACATAACTCGTGATGAAATTAATCTAGAAATACCTATTTTCTGATGTCTGTGCACAGTTTCAAGGAATTTTGCAACCTACTTTGGATTAGAAATGTCAAGACAGAGAAAACCCAAAAAACTTTTGTCCTTTTCGAAGCAGGTTGACTTGGACCCAAATAGCAGGGCACAGTCTTACACCGAGGCACAATCTTACCCCTCACTAAAGGTCATCCTTGATCCAAAAGTTGACCTTGATCTACACTACTCCAACGAAAATTCTATTTGCATGTCTCGAAAGTTTTCTGAAAAGGGTACTTAGATCTGTACTTTAATTCTTCAAACAACGACTATATATATCTAAAAATGGTATTTTGGGGTGGCTATATAGGGTTTTTCCTTAGTCAAACCCCCATTTTGGTAATCTCCACCTCCACAAATAACTGATTGTAATAGAATATGTGTATGTATTGAATGTGTAATGCCAATATCTAATCCTCTAGATTGAAACCCTAGCATGAATATGTATGAGAAAGCAATGCATAATTTTGAATAAGATAAGAAAGCATACCAAGCCCCCAAGGCTAAAGTACCCCTACTAAACTCATAATCTATAATTGCTACCCCATGATTGTATCTTTGAATGCTTGAATATTGATAATGGTGGATCAAGGAAGATAGGATCTCTCTTGCTCCCAATAGATGTTCACAATGGTTTGTTCACAAAAATGCTTGATATCAAGAATGGCTTGATCTTCTATATCATCCTCTTGCAATCTTGCATCTTCATTTTGTTATCATTTGCGTGCTTCTCATGACTTCTTGTTGTAAATGAATACAAAATGAGAGTCTTTATATAGAGTTTTCAAGGTGAGGCTCCTAAAGTAATGCGAGGACCCATAATTCAAATTTCACCTCCAATTATGGTCCAATCACAATAACCAACTATTGCCATGATTTCAGTCCCCTATAATTTTCAAACTTCTAGGATTAGGGTTGAGTCAATGTGATGTCATGTCTATGTCTAGAATTTCCTTAAGGAACTTCTCTTCTCATCTATCCCTTAGTGTGCTCGTAGGTGAGCATTCAAAAGCTAATGCATTCATTCATATTAGGTGATTAGGAATGAAGGGTAAGTCTATGCATTTGCTAGATGAGAGAGAAGTTGTTCTAAAAGCCTAATACTTTGATCAAGTGTTCATGGTGAAGATAAGATGCATTCAAAAGAGAGATCACATTGTATTCAAAGTAGATGGTGACTAAAAACATTTGGATCGAAGCTCAGGACGAAGATGTAGATCACAAGAACATCATGGAAACCAGAGAAGTCGAATCAAATGTAGGAGAAGTAGATAAATCCTCAAAAATGGTGAAATAACTTGGTCAAACATGGTATGACTCTCTTTTAAATCCAATTGAGGGCTTATATTTAATTCATGCATCTATGTTGCAAAGTTGACAAGTCAAATGGCTCTAAGATTAAGTCCAAATTGTCAGATGAAGACCAGATCGACGAATGATGTTTTAAGATGGAATTATAATGGCTCTTGGAGATGCATCTTTCCAATTGTCAGATCTTAGGAGATCAACATTTATCGCATGTGTCATTGGTGATTAAAGGTAACCTAGAGTTAACATGGTGAAGCAGCGAAAGCTAATGATCACATCATCGCAGTCAGTTAAAGATGACTTGAGGTTAGTATTGTGACAGAGTGAAAAGTATGTGTTCGCATCTTCGCAAAGAGTTAAGAATAACCTATGGTTAATTTGGTGAAACAAAAAAAAGCTTGTGTTTGTAGATTCACAGGGTTAGTTGAAGAGTTAAGATTTCAAGTTGTGAAGCAAGGATAAAGAGAAAAAGCAATAAAGTTTGAACATTCACAATGTCGCTGGCAGTATAAGTTAATCATGAGTTGAGGCTACTTTACAGTGAAAGTTGAAGATTGCATCATCATAGATGGTAAAGTAATTAAGGGAATTCAAGTTGCAAAGTTGTGAAGTAAAGAAATTGTTAATCAAAATAGTGATCACAACATCGCGAGAGATAAAGATGTTAAGTGATTAACAATTGTAAAGAATTGATGTAGCCAGATTCGAGAGATTTTGCTACTTTGCATGTTTGAAATAACAATTAGTTTTAACATTATGAAGGTGCAAACATGGTTAGTATGCAGTCATCGCTACTTCATTGCAGTTAGTAAAAGGAGGTAGTGAGAAGTTGCAAAGTGGTGAGCAAGAGGAATCGCAAGGTCGTAGGCTAAAAAGCATTCAAGACATTCCAAGTTACAAAAAGGAAAAAAGTATTTGATAGTTAAAGAAATAAGTTTTCAACCATCACACTATTAATTCATGAATGAAGATGTTAGGCTGGGAAATGAAATAATAGCTAGTGAATCACATCATCTCATCGAGTAAAGGTATCATATGAATGACAGTTGCAAAGAAGTGCTAAGGATCAAGATGAAAGGGTTGCTAGGTTTTAATCATGATCTTTGATTCAAGATTGATGAGAAGAATTCAAACCTGCAGTGACTGTTGAGATATGAAATACAAGTTTTGGCACCAAGGTGACTGTTACAGATCAGAGAGGAATCCAAACCATTTTGAGGGTTTCTAATCATTTCTACTTTTCTTTCTCTAATGTATTGAACTGTAACTGATGAATTTGTAACTGGCCAATAACCCTGAGAGGTGGCCTATATATGTAATTTTCTAAGTTAATAGAAAGGATCATAAAGTTTCATGCATTTTCTCCCCTATAGCAAAGACTATTGAGTGAGAATTGAGAGGTGTATGGAATGAAGGATTAGACTGATGTCTACAACTTGGTAATGTGATGTTTTAATTCCACTTAGAACTAGCATGCTAGGTTTCTTTCATTCTCTCCTTCAGTTGAGCTAACATGCATGTAGATTAGTCTTTTCAGAATTGTAGGACAAGTACTTATGAAGCTACTAGTATTTGGGCTAATTAGAGTGTTAGTGCAGTGTTAGTAGTATTGGTACAGTTAGAGTGCTATCTTTTATAGGTATTTGTGCTCTTTTCCAGAGCTTCATAATATCTTGTATTTGTGATGTGAAGTTAGGACTGAAGTGTGTTGGGAGTTTTCCACTGGGTAACCTTGACTCGTTAGAGAGCCACTTAGGGCCATAGATGTTATTCTTCCATTAAATCTCCTTGCATTCCATAGTCTTAGATGCATTTAGGAGTAGAGTTATGTTATACCTAAAACCTTGCCTAAATTGCTTCTGTCTATGAACAATCAAGGTAGCCTCTTCTACTCTCAGGTTAAGAGCATACCTCATATTCACCCTTTAATCAAGTAAAAACATCATTAATTGAATATCATATTCACATAGGGGAGTTGTACCTTCCAATTCAAGGATTAGTGACATAGGAGTACACTAATCCAATCTCTTGTAGATAGCTTGTTTCTAACAATCTTGGGCATAAGGAGTCAAGGTAAATCCAATTAAAGGCAAGGGACAAACTATTTACCAACACTAAGGAGGAAAAATAAATAAATGAATTTCAAATTAAAATCCTTTTGGATTCTGATCCAAAATCCCAACATTGATTTTGGGGGTCCTCCGGGACCAAAATTTGAAAAGGGGATCAAATCCTGAAGGAGGTCAAGGACGACCTTGACCTAGGTTAGGGTCGACCTTGACCTAGGGGTCCAGATCCAACTAGAATAGAAAAAAGGTCCCGAGGATGCCCAAAGACTTAGAAATGATATCATAATAGGGCCAGGAGGACCTATGCCTAAGTCAACCTAGAAAATAGAGCCATAAAGGAGGTAAATTAAGGAGAATCCTTGAGATCCTAACCCTTATTTCACCTAGAAGGAAAGAATCAAGAGTAGAATGCATCCTAAATGCAAGTTTATGATGATAGGTACACTAAAAGAGGGTGTGAATCCTGTTAATATGGAAGTGCTTCCATTTGAAGACAATACATTTATCCCCCACTTTATATTAGATATGACAATACGTGAATATGAAAGCTAAAGTAAGAAATCATCATAGTAAATAAAAAGGATATAGCCAAGTCCTTGATGTAGAGATCCTACAAACATCTATTAGAACCTACAACACAGAAGGTTAATGAAAATCCATAAATCACCTAAAGCTTACTAAATGACACTTGAGAAGTACATAAATCCTCTTATGCCCCTTGTTTCATCTTTCTACTTCTGAAGGGTGAAATAGGGTGATAAGGTTAACTCTATCTACTAAACATGTAGTTTGTTGAAAAGTTCTTTTCTAAACCAATTATGAGGGTTCCTACCCTCATAAACTAATTCAAGGAGTTAGGTATCTGAATCATGATTCCAATGCCACTAATAGTACTGAAAATGGAGTTACCGAACTCAAGTAATGATGAAAAGAGTGAATGCCTATCTAAATGCGTAAAAAGGGGAATCTGAGTTTACCATGAGTAAAGGTGAAACCCTAATTTTGGTTATAAATAAGGAAAAAAAAAATCACACTCACTCATTCTTACCATTTGCAGATTCAAAAAGAGGAAGCAAGATTCCAAGTAGAGAAGAACTTTTAGTGATGTGCATGGAGCTTCTAAGATAGTGCCTGGCCACTAGACAGTCACTTCCTAAGGTAAGTTTGCTATTGTCTGTTCTTGTACTTTCTAAATTCTTGGTTTTTGTAAGTAAGGTCAATCCTAACCCTTAAAGGTCAACCTTGACCCAACTATGTTGACCTTGACCTAAGAAGGTCAACATGAACTGGAAGGTCTCCACCTATTTTGGGATGAGGTTGACCTTGACCCAAAAAGGTCAACCTTGACCTAGGAAGGTTGACCTTGACCTAAGTGAGGTCGACCTTGACCTAGTCATTTGGATTTACATATTTGATGATGTAGAATACTAATATGATGATTATTTGTGCTTATAGGACATTGTCCACCTCTGAGAGCATCCCTTTGGAGAGTTTCTAGTGATGATCAGAGAGAGATTGTCTGAGCTCGATGAAGATGAGATACAACTAAAAATATAGGACTATACTAGGTAGCAGTTCTACCATAGGTCAGGCTACACCGAGCCATGCTATCAACTCTGATAGAGAGGTGGGATGAGGATACATGTTCCTTCCATCTTCCCTTAGGAGAGATTATAGTGACACTGGAGAATATCTACATTATCTTGCAACTTCCAATCTGAGGTGAGACTGTTAAACCTAGAGCACAATGAGTTTGTGAGGAGATCCTTGTAGATAAAGAGTATTTCTTAGGATGGGCTCCACAGATGCGAACCCGATCAAATCAGGCCCTTTTGTCATCCATAATGTCAAGCCCTACACCTTTGGTATGGAGAGTGATGCTTGGTATAGTATCCTTGGTTGTGTTAACCAACTCAAAGGGTACCATATTTTCTACACCTCTTACCCATGTTATACAAAGGATGGAAAATGAGAGGATCGCATTCTCATGGGGTCGCAACATGCTAGCCCAGTTATACCATGAGTTATGTCAGCTAATGAGATACCAGAGAGAGAGTCTTCTGATATGCACACTCTTATATGTTTGGTTGTTTGAGTATTTCACATGTACATGTCCATAAGGTGTTCCAGTGATGGTAGATGCAAGTACACTGAGAGTCTTTTCTTATCCTTTGAGAAATGTATGGCAGTTTGGAGATATCCTCTATTGGAGGGTATGTCTAGATCACATTTCGAGCACAAATGTGATATGGAGACCCTATTACCAAATGATAGAGTGGCCAAATACATGATTCCATATCAATTACTCACAGTGGTAGAAGCTAATAAAGGATCATCAAAATCATATAGTGATGCCATACTATTACAATTGGGGGAGGAGACAATTTAGCTTGTTACAAGGAGTCCCTAGATTAGTGTTTCGCTATGTACATTTGATGAGGTACTATTAGAGACCCAACACCATATGTTGGTCATTGGTAGCAAACATAGAGAACAGTGATGTAGATGAGATAAAGGATATAGAGGTACCATCATATGTGACCTATTTAGGCATGAGCCGAGATTACATCAAATACTGGAGCCTACAGGGGACTCGCCCCATCTTCCCTGAGGATTATCCTACAGGTGATCTAGGTCTTTTAGAGAGGACACACTCGGATAGTGGTACAAAAGAGGAGGATGAGGATGTCAAAGATGAGGGGGATCACATCTTTGAGGGAGATCTTGTGGAGGATGAGAGATTAGAGGAGAGAGTAGAAGAGATGCCCCCAACTGGTGATACTAATGCATATGTACACATTTTTCATATATCGCCACTAGAATCATGATGACCTCTATGCACCCACACAGAGACACCATCGAAAAGGCCTAGACATAGCAAGTGTGGAGAGAATAGTCACTCCACACCCCCACCATCCAGACCTTTTAATGACATCCAAGAGGGAAACCCAGGTATGAAATGTGAAATTTTATTACATATGTAATTTGATATGAAAAAGTACTAAATTGATAAATATAGAGATCCTTTCTCGGCTATAAAGATCCCGACAAGCATGCTGATATCTTTGCATGTGTCCAACAAGAGCTAAGGATATGCAAAGAGAGGGAGGAGAAACTAATAGCTGAGCTACAGAGTGTTTAAGAGTGTTTGCATGGCATGAGCATGTCGAGGAGCCATACACGGACACATAGATCTACATCTTCCTATTATACGCCAAAGAGATCCGGAAGCCATTGACCATCAAAGCATAGTGATATATGTAGTGATAAATAGGGCCATTGGCCACATATGTATCAGAATTTGAAACATTTTTGATGAATGAAAAAATTTCTCTAATAATTAGTTCTATGTTTGATTAATATAAAACTTAACAGAAAGAAAGAAGGTACATAAATATATTCAATATGTAATTTTGCTATAACTACATAACCTATAAAACAAATTTATAAGGAATACATAAATGCACAAGAAATAAAGAATGAACTTGAGGATAATAACATTTGAGATGCATAATATTAATAGGTTCCTTAAAAGAAACACCATCCATATCAACAAGTTTATAAGCACTTGAACCAAAGTCTTCAATAACAACAAAAGGTCCAAGCCAATTAGGGATAAACTTTCCTTTTTCACCAGTTAAAGAATTCACATTTCTTTAATTCTTGTATAGGACTAAATCAACAACCAAAAATGTTTCTTTCAATTACCTTATGATTATATTGTTTCAGTAGAGATTTATGATAAGCTTTTATATTTTCTAACTCATGTATTCATTGTTCATCCAACATTTCTAGCTCTTGTAAGCATTGTTTCCGAAAAGTATCTTTGTCAATTATCCCACGAAATGAAATACATAAAGAAGTTATTTCTAATTCCAAAGGCATAATAGCATTAGTACCACAGATAAGATTGTAAGGAGAAGTACCCATGGCAGTACAAACACTTGTCCTATAAGCCCATAAAGCATAAGTTAGTTGAGCATGCCAATATTTTGCATGTTCGTTAACTATTTTTCTCATAATTTATTTAATGATTTTATTTGATGCTTTAGCTTGACCATTGGATTGAGGATAATTAGGAGTTGAAAACCTGTGTTGAATTTGATATTTCTTCAAGAATTTTGCTACTTCTTTATTTTTAAAAGAGGTACCATTATCCGAACCTATTGTTGAAGGTATACCAAATTGTGTTGTTATATTATTAAGTATGAAATCACAAATAACATCCATAGTTGTTGAACAAAGAGGAACAACTTCAACCCACTTTGTGAAACAATCTATAGCAGTTAGAATGTAAGTATGTCCTTAAGAAGAAGTTGGTGAGATTGTTCCAATAAAGTCAAAACCCCAAATACTAAAAGGCCATGGAGAAACTTGATGATGAAGCTCATGAGCAGGAACATGTATCAAATTACTACATTGTTAACATTGAGGACATTTCATAACAAACATGAAAGAATCTTGCTCCATCGTTTGCCAATAATTTCCTATTCAAAGTAGTTTATTAACTAGAGATTTTCCACCAAAATATGCTCTACAAGAACTAGAATGAGCTTCTACCAAAGCTATCGGGATTTCAATTCCATTGACACATTTTAATAATAATCCTTCATAAGAGCATTTGTAAATCATATCTACTAAAATAATGTAACGTGTTGCAAGCTTCCTAATACGATTACGCGTGTTTCGTGTTGTTGATTCAGGAAAAGTACCATCTTTCAAAAAATAAAAAATATGGGAATACCATTCATCCAAATGCAAATTGAAACAATAGAGGTAATATTTTTCGAAATTGCAAGACTTTTAAGAGTTTGTATAATAAATTGAAAGTTTTCAACATTATTCTCAAGACGCATGAAAGAAGTTTCGCTTGCCATGGCATATGGATGTCGATTATCTTTCCTAGGTAAGTTTTGAATCGTATAAGAAAAGAATTATGAAAGCACATCAAGAGTCAAATCTCTATATTGTGTCATTTTATCATTCTTAGTCTAATAACCTCCTTTTATTTTCTCAACAATCAACTGTGAATCTCCATATATTTGCAAATGTTTGATGTTAAGGGATGAAGCTGCTCATAGGCCAGTTATAAGAGCTTCATACTCTGCAATGTTATTATTACATGAAAAGGTTAATTTGTATGATAAAGGTATTGGCTTTTTCATAGGAGAAATTAAAATAATACCAACACTAGAGCCTGCCTTACATTTAGATACATCAAAATACAATTCCCAAATATCATTTTGTTGAATAGCTAAAATATTATCATCATGAAATTTTATTGAAGTAGAACATGTATCTGAACGAGGACAAGGAGCTTCAACTAAATAATCTGTTAAAGCTAGTCCCTTAATAGACTTTTCAAAAATGAAATTAAGATCAAATTCTATCAATAACATCACCCACTTTGCCAAACGACCAAAGAGTTCAGTTTGTGAGAAAAGATGTCTCAAAGAATCAAATTTGACAATCACATTGACTTCAACATTTATAAGATAGTACCTAAGTTTTTGAGATGCATAAACTACAGCTAGACATTGTCTTTCCAAATCTATGTATCTTGTTTCATAATCAAGTAAAGTCTAACAAATGTAATACACATGTCTTTCCTTTCTATTATTATCATTTTGAGCTAACAAGGCACTAACGACCTTTGGAGTTGTGGAAGTATACAAATGAAATGGCTTGTCAAATTTAGTTGGCTGCAAAATAGGAGGATTTGCAAGGTACTCCTTAAATTGGTCAAAGGTTTATTTACATTCATCATTTCAGGAGAAAGTAACATCCTTTCTAAGCAAGGAAGTAAAAGGAATAGTTCAATCAGCTAAATTAGAAACAAAGCAATGAATAGCTTGTATTTTTCCTTGCAAACTCCTTAGCTGGGAAATATTCTTAGGAGGAGGCATATTAACAATAGATTCAATCTTTTCAGTATCTACTTTTATACCTTTCTTAGAGATTATAAATCCTAACAATTTACCATAATCTACTCCAAAAACACATTTCTTAGGATTCAATCTCATGTTGTAACTTCTAATCCTTTCAAATATTTGTCATAAAATAGTAACATGATCTTCTCTTTGTATAGATTTTGGTAAAATATCATCCACGTAATCTTCAAGAATCTCATGAATGTAATCATGAAAAATCAAAGTCATAGCTTGTTGATAAGTTGCTCTTGCATATCTTAATCCAAAAGGCATCATGACCCAACAAAATGTTCCCCAAGGTGTTATAAATTCAGTCTTAAATTGATCTTCAAGAGGAAAAAAGATTTGATTATATCCAGAAAAACCATCCATAAAAGATGACAAGGCATGACCCGTTGTTGAATCCACAATCATATCAATATTGAGTAACGAGAAATCATCCTTTAAGGATGTCTTGTTTAAATCTCTGAAATTAGTACACATCCTTATCTTATTTTCTCCTTTTGAAATAGGCACAATGTTTGAAATTCAATCTGAATAATCAATAGAATGGATAAATCCAAAATCCAATAATTTTTCAATTTATCTTTTAACTAATAAAGCAATTCTTGGATTCATCTTTCAAATTTTCTACTTCACAGGTTTCATATTTGGTTTTAAAAACAATATTATGAGAAACAATCTTAGAATCTATACCTAGCATGTTGAAATATGTCCAAGCAAAATTGTCCTTGAATTCAAGTAAAAGGGAAACTAAGTGATCACGTTCATCTTGATTCAAACATTTCCCAATCTTTATCATCTTTTTAGGATTATTCTCATCCATTTGAATATCAATAGTCTTAGTTATTAACAAATCACTTCATATCAGAGGATCCATCAGTAAAGGAAGAATATCCTAATTATCATGTTCTCCAAAATAAGCATCGGTACTTAAATAATAAGGCTTCCGCTGTTTGTGATGGAACTTAGGTAAATCTTCATAAACCCCTAAAAATTCCATTAAGGTTTCATCTTTAGGAAAAAAATCCAAAATAGGCACTTGATTAATGTCAATGAGAAGTGGGATAACCAATTTCAATTGTCCACCACATATATGATTAACATTAAGAGGAAAAGGTCATGGTTTTCTATAAGGATTAAATCCTAATCCATACGTATGATCATAAATTTCATTATCTAAAGGTACTTGTATACCTTGCTCGTATTTACCACATCCTTTCCCATTAAATCCTGATTTCTTAAGCAAATGATAACCAAAACCATATTGATCAGCCATATCAGATGGAGTGCAAGGAGTGACATATGTCCCCATGCCATAACAATAAGGTTTTATTGGTTCAATCATTTCATTAATCAAAGCGGCAACAAAATTACTTTTTTAATTCCCTAAAAGCAGTGAAAGAATAAAAACTTGTTCCTCATATTCACTTTGTTGCTTCATGAATTCCAAATCAGAGACCTTATATTGTCCAATAAAAGTAGGATTAAAATCCAACGTCTCCTAGTCATCCTCAGTTAAAGAAGAAGATGGAGCTTCTAGTTGTTGAATCTCAGGTTATTTTTTAATCTATTTACTTGGTTGAAAATGCTCTAAAATTTTAACATATTTCGCATTCAAGCAAGGATTTGGCGCATCATCCACATGTAATAGATACATTAAGTTATTATAAATGAACCTAACCTTGTGTTTAAGAGTAAAAGGAACTGCATGCATAGTATGTAACCATGGTCTTCCTAAAAGAAGGTTATAATTGAGAGGTCTGACCATAATATGAATAGGTGTATTTAGAATAACTGGACCAACTTTAACATGTAAGGTAATAATGCCCAAAGTTCTCTTTGCAATGTTGTCAAATCCACATATAGGGACATTATCAGGTTGAATAGGGGTGAGATCAGACTTATTTTCTTTAAGCATATCCATGCTACAAACATTAAGTCTAGATCCATTATCAATTAATGTTCTTTGAATGATACTCTGATTAATAGAGACAACAACCATAAGAGCATCATATTGATTATGCACCTCAAGAGAAGGTAAATCACTATTGAAAAACACAATAGAAGGTGCAAAAGGCATAGTATATATGCAATCTAAAATAGAATGAATGTTTTCTTGATTAGGAGGCAAAGCAGGAAGAGTGGATAAAGCTTTTTGCAATGCCTCATGATATGTTGGGGAAGTTTGAAGTAATTCCCATAAAAATATCTTAGCAGAAGTACATGTAATTGGTCAACTAAGTTGTACTCCTTAAAGTTAGAAGGAAACCTAGGAGCTTGAGGAAGCATAGGTTGAGAGGGCATTAAAGAAATCAGAACAAGAGGTTGAGAGTTATTCCATGTGTGATAAGCATGTGAAATAAAATTGGTGTTATCAAACAAATCCAAAGGATCTCTAGGTTTACCCTTAATTTTTATTCAAGGACATCCTTTTACCCTCATCAAAGGTGTAGGATATATCATGTTAGGTTTATCAATGTTGCATATAATGGGACATGAAGGTAACCATGCACACACCCTATGGTAAAAGTCAATTGGAGAAGTTATGGAGAAGAGTGAAATAGGAATAGGATCAACAGAGATCTTATCCAAACCATTTTCATCCCCACTTCCATGTTCCTCATTAGGGAATATATCCTCTTTTGCAATAAAAGTCTCATCAAAGTATTCAAAACAAGAATCATAAATATTGAAATACTAAAAGCATGAAAATGTTAATATTTTTGTATTTTTAAAAGAAATTTTGCTCTTTTTTTTTGTATTTTTAAAATATAAATGAAATAAATGGAAGATTTAAATCTAACACCAAAAAGAAAGATTTGTCGTAAATGGGTTCACCAAAATGAAAAGGTGAAAAAGGGAGATTTAATAATGCATCTAACATTCCACATCGCTCATTTGTGTACTTTGAGATTAAATTGAATAAGCAATGTAAATCTGGAAATGCTTGAAATTAGTTAAGATAAGATACATACCTCATAATCGAATTAATCTGGAAATACCTATTTTCTGATGTTTGTGCACAGTTTCAAGGAATTCTACAACCTGCTATGGACTGGAAATGTCAAGACAGAGAAAACCTAGAAAACTTTTGTCCTTTTGGAAGTAAGTCGACTTTGACCTAGATAGCAGGGCACAATCTTACCCCTCACTAAAGTTCATCCGTAACCCAAAAGTCAACCTTGACCTGCACTACACCAACAAAAATTTTGTTCACGTATCCCAAAAGTTCACCAAAAAGGGTACTTAGATATGTACTTCAATTCTCAAAAAAGCAATTGTATATATCTAAAAATGATGTTTTGGGGTGGCTATATAGGGTTTTGCCTTAGTCAAACCCCCATTCTGGTGATCTCCACCTCCACAAATAGCCGATTGTAATAAAATATGTGTGTTTAATGAATGTGTAATGCCAAGATCTAATCCTCTAGATTGAAACCCTAACATAAATTTGTATGAGAAAGCAATGCATAGATTTGAATAAGATAAGAAAGCATACCAAGTCCCCAAAGCTAAAGTACCACTACCAAACTCATAATCCATAATTGCTACCGCATGATTGTATCTTTGAATGCTCAAATATTGATAATGGTGGATCAAGGAGGATAGGATCTCTATTGCTCCCAATAGATGTTCACAGTGGAGTGTTCACAAAAATGCTTGATATCAATAATGGTTTGATCTTCTATATCATCATCTTGCAATCTTGCATCTTCATTTTTCTATCGCTTGTGTGCTTCTCATGACTTCTTGTTGTAGATGAATGCAAAATGAGAGTCTTTATAAAGAGGTTTCAAGGTGAGGCTCCTAAAGTAATGTGAGGACCCATAATTCAAATTTCACCTCTAATTATGGTCCAATCATAACAACCAAGGAGGGAAAATAAATAAATGAATTTCAAATTAAAATCCTTTCGCATTTAGATCTAAAAGCTAGACATTAATTTTGGGGCCCTCCGAGACAAAAATTTGAAAAGGGGGATTAAATCCCAAAGGAGGTCAAGGATGATCTCAACCCTGACCTAGGTCAACCTAGATCTAGGGGTCTAGATCCAACTAGAATAGAAAATAGGAGGTCTCAGAGATGCCCAAAGACTTAGAAATGATATCAAAATAGAG